>OZ038482.1:51678761-51688761 GCA_964036315.1 Acanthosepion esculentum | reverse complement strand
TTTAAATAACTGAATTCACTCTCCTTAAATACATGCACTTGAGAAACGACAAGCAAAACTGCAGTCAATAAAATATCTGAGAAATACAGGTGCAGATACGACGCAGAGTAGATATTAGATACGAATATATGGGCCAACGATGTCAGCTCTGTTTAATTGCTTCTTACTGCCTTTTTTTGTTTCTCTCTTCTCGCCTCATCTACAATCTTTCTTTTTTCTTTCTTTCTTTCTTTCTTTCTTTCATTTCAGAGATATATTCACAAGCTTTCTTTCTTTTTTTCATACTTTCTTTCTTCCGTTATCTTTCTTCCTTTCTTTCGAGATTTCTTTCTTTCCATATTTATTCTGTTTTCGTTTTAGTCTCAATTCTTTCTTTTTTTCTTTCTTTCTTTTTTTCTTTCTTTTCAGATATATTTGAAGTCGTAGCTTCCATACTCGTTATGTTTTCTTTCTATTCACAATTCCTTTTTTTCTTTATTTCGAATATCTATTTGAATGCTTTCTTCGTCTTTACTTTTCTTTCTTGTTCGCATGCTTTCTTACTTCCTTTTTCTTACTTACTTCTTTCTTTCTTTATTCCTTATACATATATTTTAAATAAAGTCATTCTTTGGTTTTGTTTACATGCTTTTTTTTTCTTGCTTTAATTTATATATATATATATATATATATATATATATATATATATATATATATATATATATATATATTTGGTTACTTTCTGGGTTTTTTTTCAGTTCAGAAATACATCTTAAAGGAAATCTTTCTTTCTCTTTTTGCTCCCTTTCTTGTCTCAAGTCCTTCTCTCTTTCTTTCTTTCTTTCTTTCTTTCTTTCTTTCCTGTTCATATTTACATATATGAATTTTTTTTTCACTTCAACCATTATTTCTTTCATCACTATATTTTAAATTATAAATATTTCTTTTTCATATCCTTATTCAATCTTTCATTATTTGTCACGTTTGTCTATACGGCAGATTGTCTCTATGCACAGCTGTGTATATCTTTACTTATTCGCATATGTATAAAATAGGTAGATCAATAAATATTGGTGAAATGGAAACCACGCTGCACAAGATTCCTCGCCTAGAGCCTCCAGTAAGGATCGAACACTCGAAGGTAATATACAGAATTAACATTTTATTATTTATTGAAATGTTATATCATTTACATTACTACATTGTTCGGACTGTTGTCTTCATCTTCATTGTCATGTTCACAGTGTTTCGGCTGTTGTACGCCCCGTTCTTCTTCAGGTGACTGACATTTCAAACAGATCTATTCAATTCGTCCACCGGAATAGATTGTTCTAGTTCCACGTACCATGCCTTTTCTGGATATCTCATTTATCTCCCTTCAACGCAACTCTCCAAGTTTTTTTTTCACAACTACCGTAGCTAAGTATTGAACTCACAAATCTTTGGGTCAAGTCACTGGATCCAACCAACGCTGTTATCCACTGTTATGTTATTATTTTTATTTCCTTAATTTCTGGTATATGCTCATTTCTTTCCGGGTCCCACGCAGAGACCTTATTATGAAATTTTCCACTGAGCGTTTTTTGAGGAAAAAAAAAACTTAAAATCACTCATATGTTACATACATAAAACCTTTGAAGTTGTGGGCTGTATTTGTAAGTAAAACTTATTATTATTATTATTATTATTATTATTATTATTATTATTATTATTATTATTTTATCATCAGTGCAAGAATCCAAACTGACTCCTATCCTCTCTAGACTGTACAATACGTACCTCGCTGTTTCTTGCTTTCCCGCTTGTTGGAAATCTTCTTCTGTCGGTACTGGCTTTTAAAAGCTCTGGTGAACCATCTGATCCTTCTATCAGCTTATTAGCCATCTACCTCTACCTGCAAAGTACTACAATATCTAAACAACGCTGAATTTGTTAAAAAATATCACCTCACAGGGTTTTCTTTCAGATAAGCAACGTGGCTTTCGCTTCTCTAGGTCAACATGTGAGATGTTAGCGGTTATTGCTGAAAGAATGTCTCAAGCTTTAGATAAGAACAATGAAGCTCGGGCTGTTGCTTTGGATATCTTGAAGGCATTTCACATTGTTTCGCATGGTTTGGGATTTCTTCAGAAGTTATGAGGCTATAATAACTGTGGGCGAATCTTTGATCTGATGAATTTTTTATATCAAATCGTAAAATGAAAGCTGTCTTGAACGGACACTCTTCTAGATCATTTTGCATTAAGGCAAGTATCCTTGGACCTAAGTTGTTTTTGATTTTCATCAACGACCTTCCTGTTGTTCTCAACTCAATATCTATGTGGATGACACAGCCATTTTTTTGCTGTCTTAAGAGTAAGTCAATCCGTTCGGTAAGATTAAATTTGCATCTGATCTAAAATTAGATTTACTTTCTGTTGTTAACTGGGGCAAGGAATGGCTTCTTAATTTTGACGCGTCAAAAACGAAAGTGCTCGCTTTTAATCATCTGGGAGAACACTTTGTACATTCTATCAGCATGGGGGATGATAGCCTCCAAGAGAGTGACCTTGTACCTTTCGAACTCATAAAAATCACTTTTTCCTGAAAATTATCAAAATTCATAAACAAAATATGACCTGCACTTTATATGCACAGTCGAGATCATAGGATAATTTCATCCGCAATGATCTCTCCTGTACATATAATTTTATCACATGCAGTCACTTATAGCTTGGTAGACATATTATTATTATTTACTCAAACGATATTATTATTATTATTATTATTATTATTATTATTATTATTATTATTATTATTATCGTTATTATTTCATTTCCAGAGACCTAAGGTTAGAAATGGCATCATGAAATTTTCCACTGACCAACTAAAAAAATATTTTACATAGCTAAAGCCCTTTGCAAGGTGTGAGCTTTGATCGTGAGAACATTTTTTGTATTAGTTGTAGTATTATTATTATTATTTTCTTCCGAACGGTTGTTCGTTTCCAACCGACGATCTTGTATTATCGGTGTTTTCATCAAATCATCCGACCCCAAACAGATAGGTCCTTTTTGGTAGTTGTTCTTCTGGACAGAATTTGCATTTAGGGCTTGATATTTTGCAGCTACCATAAAGCTTTCACTCTTGTGTCTCAGTTCGCCTTTCGTCAGTAAATCCCGCGAATCATTTGTCTTAATGGCGTTGGTGTTCCCTCTCTAGCTCTCTATGATGGGAGATTGGCAATCTTGTATTTCTCTTTCAATCCTATTTTCTTCTATTATTCTTTTTTCTCGATGAATTCTATTACAAGGTTTCTGGATTTCGCCATGCAATTTAGGAGTGTCTTTCGCTATTTATCAGTCGCCAGTCTAACGACTTATATTTACTCGCTACACGATAATTATTATTATTGTTTTATTTCCTTTGATTTCTGATTCATACTAATTTCTTTCCGGGTCCCAACCAGAGACCTAATTTTAAAAAGGTATCATGACCTTTACCTCTGAGCATTTTTTGAAACAAAAATCTATGATCACAAACATTTTACATAAATAAAGCCCTTTGTAATGTGTGAGCTGTACTTGTGAGTACAATGTTTGGTATTTCTTTAAGGCAAACTTCCCGATAGACTCATTGAAGTAACTTCTGGTATCCCAATATCAGGGACCCCTTCAATGAGTCTATCAGAACCTTTTCTGATCAAAACGTGTGCTCCAACTATGATTGGAATTGTTGATGTCCTCATGTGCCACATTTTTGAGATTTCCCTTTCAAATTTCTTTATACGTTGATAGTTTTTTGGAAGATCTTCAAAGATATATTACAGTTCGCAAGGACTACGATGTCAATGAGAAGGCATAATTACTTTTTGTTGTTGGTGATCACGATATCTGGGAGATTAGCTGTGATTATTTTAACGTCCAATCATATTATTATTATTATTATTGTTGTTGTTGTTGTTGTTGTTATTATTATTATTATTATTATTATTATTATTATTATTATTATTATTTCCTCTTTCGTGAATCATTTCGTTTTCAACCGATCTTGCTTTATGGGTCTTTCTGCATCAAGTCGTACGACCTCAAACAGGTAGCACCTTTCACAGAATTCTTGCAATGCCAAGTGACTGGATACTGTACTATTTTTCCTATTATCACAATGTAGAAATTTAGATTTGCTGGTTTAGACAATAGGAAACCTAGTCACAATGATAACTGAAACTATACTCGCCTAAACGCCCCACGTTCTGATAATAATAATAATAATAATAATAATAATAATAATAATAATAATAATAATTATTATTATTATTATTATTATTATTATTATTATTATTATTATTATTATTGTAAGAGTAAAAGACGCAATAATAAACCACTGATTGTCAGCAGTAGCTGATCTAACATATCAAAATATGTGAATCCAAAACCAATAGAAAATTACAGTAGACAAAAACGTAATAGAAAGGCAATACAGGTAATGTTCAAATAGTGATCTTTTAAACAAAATAATGTGGCAAAATAAGAAGCGGCAAATATAGAAAGTCTGGTGAAGGTGGGATGATGGGTATATTGTAATATTTTTATTCCTTTTGGCTTCCGTTTTTTAAATAAAATACTCTCTTCTACTATAGTTAAAATGATTTTTGTACTGCTTTGTAATGTACTCATAGCTTGCTTTAACCATTATCTGCTTAAACCCATTAAAATCATTTCCTTAAATACATCCTGCTTCAGTTGGGGGAGGGCTTCTAATATGCCCGCGAATATCCCATTCTAACCGATATATTATATCTACATTTAAAAGATCTGCTTTCTGTTTGACACATCATCCACTAGTTAACTCATTTACAACGGTAACCCACAATACCACGTTTCCTCTTTTGTGTTCTATTGGAATTTGTCTCTCGATAAATAGGAAAGATAATTAAGAAGTTTAAAATCCACCGCATGCCGCACAGCATCACGTTAGAGCATGTATATTTTTAAACGCGCTGAAAATATATTTTTTTCATTTTTGATCTTCCAGAACAAATACCAAGTGCCACTCAAGCTAAAAGGTTATTAAATGAGGATGTCGTAAGGGTGTGAGGGAGTAAGACATGCATATTATGAGTATGTGTCTGGTATACACATTATGAGTATGTGTCTGGTTAACGTCGTAGTGATCGGAGAAGCATAATATTTTGATTTTATTCCACAAAGTACCAATTCTGAGGAAGAAACTCACTGAGTGAAACTTCTTACTTACGAATGGAATATAAAGACTATGAATCGACCATGTTTACGTGGTATGGTGGGTTTCTGTCTTAAAGAAGTTAACTGATTTATGCGGTGTAAAACACCTATCAGATAAAATGTAGATATAATGTATTGGTTGACATGCGATATTCGCGGGCATATAAGAGGCCCTCCCCTATCTGAATCAGGGCGGATTTAGTGAAATGATTTTGATGTGATTAAGCAGATATTGATTAAATCAAGCTATGTGCATTAAAAAGGATTACAAAAACATTTTAACTATGGCAGAAGAGATTATTTTATTTAAAATAGCAAGAATCAAAATTTACAATAAAAAAACATCCCCGCCTTCATCAGCCATTATTTTTTCGCCGTTCTTTATGACGGACATATTGTGCCACCTTACTTTTGTTTCCCAGGTAAGTATTTTACCATTACCTGTATTTCCTTTCTGTTCTGTTTCTTGTTACGTCGTGATCGTAGGACTAGAGAGTAACGAACTTTTATAAATGAGAAGTGTTGAGAAAAAAATAACTTGTGGCTCTTCGCGGAACCCATACCCTCAATTGTGCACACATAATTTATATTGCTGAGAATGGATCTAAGGGTTGTCAGCAACGATGGCCATGTGATAATCTTCCATTTCTTCGCGCAAACCCTCGGAGTCAATTCTATCGCTTACATTGATGTGCAGGTTACAGTGACCAAGCTCTGTATTATGGAAGGGCGGTCTGTGATTCAGCAGGACCCATCTCCCACACATATTGGCCCAGATGAAGAGGACAGTGGCTGGTCGGGAATTATCTCTATCGTGTCATTGCCAATATGTGGCCTCTTAGATTTCCTGTTTTGAATTCCATGGATTACTCGGCTCGGGGCGTTGTCGAGGAAGACTAACCACAATAGCAAGAATTTGTTGAAGACCATCATCGTGGAAGTGATGACCAGAATTAACGAGCACCATCTGCTCCAAGCATGCAGTCGCTTCGTACAGTGTATCTTGGTTGTCCTAGGAGCTTCAGGCAATTTTACGGAATTAACTTTTACCTTTATTCTAACTTAAGTACACGTAGTTCTTTTTAAAAAACAGTCTGAACATCTTTGCATTCAATTACAACGCGATAACTCCCTTCTTCTCTCGATATATATATATATATATATATATATATATATATATATATATATATATATATATATATATGAGCAAGTAGGATTATATATATCGCATAAGCGTAAAATATATAAGAAAAATTAATTGAAAATGCATCAGGAGTATTTAAGAATATTTAAAGTAACTTCACTGGTTCTACAGTTCTATGATTCTCAAAAGTTAACTTCAAATGGACAGACGTGTAGCAATGTCATGATATGTCTTGCATCTTTCTGGAATTGGAGAATTATTTCCGTTTTGAGAAGAAATTTGTGGCTCTGATGGCTGTCTGTTCAAAAATGTAAGCTGATTGGTTGATTATTATCGCTTGATCAGGTTTAGTAACTTTTGCGCCAAAATTTGATGATGATAAGATTTGTTTGAAAAATTTGGGAGTGTCACAATTCAGTGAGCATAATTCTTGGCAAGTAGTTCATGTGTCAGATATTCTATTTTATACATACATACATACATACATATATATATATATATATATATATATATATATATATATATATATATATATATATATATATATATATATATATACATATATACACACATATATATATATATATATATATATATAGTGTGTGCATAGAATGATGTTGATTCGCATCAATGTGTGCGTACGTGTATGCAGCTTTTTAAGTATGCTTTTTTATTGTCAAAACCAGTAGACATCATTTAAAAAAAAAAAAAAGAGGGCGTGTCTCCTAAACCAATTACGTCTCCTCATATATTTCTGTAATATGGACAGCAACGTCTCTCTAATAAACATTTCTTTAAAAATGACTTCAATCTATCATAAAATCAATATGAAACCTTATTAATTTTGACATGAAACCTCACTGAAAATATAGATAAATACAGGTGTCTGTAAACAATTTATAAAAATCATAATGTCCCTTATCATAGAAAGAAATTTAAAAGAAACCAACTTAGAATCAACTATGAAGATGGACCTTATACTCCGACCATATTCGGGAATTTTAATGTCCACCCTGTAAAAGGGCCAACTTGGTAGAGGGTTACAGAATTAGAGGCACAGTTTATGCCGATATACGGGGAAGATAACGGTTAATCGTAAACTTGAACTGATTAAGAGTGTAGTGATCAGAGAAACATCCACTTAGGAGTTAGTTCCACAGAAGAGCGGTTCGTGGAAAGAACCTGCCCGAGTGAAAATCGCCAATGGAATACAGAGGGAACTAGAATGCTTCGCTGCAATGTGCACGACATGGTGGATATTAGCCGTGAAGGTTAGAACACTTGAAACTAAGGAATGCAGTTAAAATATGCGTATATCTCGGTAGCTTAAGTTTGCAAGAGCACCACAAAAACCATTGAAAACGGCTAATAGAACAAACATTGTTTTTCAAAATATAGTGCACTTTGCACATATGTAGATCACCAGTGCAAAGTGCATGTAAAAAAAAAATCGATACGTATAAGCATTCAATTGCTGATACCTCTAACGAGTGAACGGAGTTATTCCTAAAACTCTGGAATCGAGATACTGAAGTTAACATGAATCAGCTAAATGACAAACATATGTATATATATATATATATATATATATATATATATATATATATATATATATATATATATATATATATATATGTATGTATGTGTGTGTGTGTGTGTGTGTGAGAGAGAGAGAGAGAGAGAGAGAGTTAAAACATAACCATAATAATGTTTATCTTTTTTTGTTTTCTCATAAATATTGCTGGTATATTTAACATAAAATATATTTGTATACTTTCATGGTATTTTGTTTTTATTTGAGGGTTTACTATTGGCCAACTGGGTTCAGGGTGGACCTGAGAACAACAGTAATTAAGAGGTTCTTCCTCGTTCCTCAAAACTCCTGATCTGAGGTCTTGCTGCCGGATACATGCATACATACATACATACATATATATATATATATATATATATATATATATATATATATATATATATATATATATATATATATATATATGGGGGGGGGATGTTGACATAAAAATCCACATGTCATAACGAGTCAATGTTTATCATTCTATGCAATCTTGTGATAATGAATATGCAGTGTTGATTCTCATGTCCACATTAACTTTATCTATTCACGCTGTTTTTTTGTTTTTTGCTCTCTCTTTCTTTACAAAATACAAGCCAGTTATGCTAGAGGGTTACTGAATGGAGCTATTTATAAGATTTATAGATAATTATAAGAGTTGTAGTCTTTGAGGATATATATTGAATATATAATGTTTGAAACATTAGAGATAAAAATTTGATATTGTTCTTGGTCAAAGATGCACCCTCTTCGCGAATCTGTTGCACAAGGCAATGGCACTCGAGAAGAACTCATCGGAATGGAACTTGCTCCTTACTAATTGAATACGAAAAGAATGAGCATGGTTCGCTTCTGTGTACATGATATCATTTATTTGTGAAGGTCTTGTTCCTCTTTCAGAAGAATAATATTCAGTTAAGTTATCTAAGAAGGCACGGTGAAGTAATGGATAGCGGCTCGGATTGATGAATCAGAGAGCCGAGTTCGAATTTCAGTCGGATCTATTACATTCACTTACGTGCTAATACTCTTGGGAAAGTTATGAATCCTCTTTTTCTCTCCTCAGCTATGGATTAATATCAGGTTCTATAACCTTGGCTGACAACTGGTCTACCGCAGAAAAATGGCAACCTACTGCGGGAAAATATCTGCCTCGTCAGTCATGTATCGATAGATAAATTATCGACTAAACGTGTATCACGCATGACACGTAACTGACTGAATCTAGAACATATTTTAGAATCTTACCATAGTGGGCGCTTTTTTTTCTTCAAATGCCTAGGAATTGTTTTCAATTGCTGACAATTCTTTCCTTATTATTTCATATCCCAGCTAATGCATAATATACATTTTCAAAGTTGTATTCCACGTTTGGGGACGGGTTATGTTTTTCAGTGGGAACTAACCATTGTCGCTTTCGTTGGATGTGATTATATCGAACCTACATTTTTTATCTTTGGTGGTGATTCTGTCCAAGAAAAGCCCTGTAGTGAATCTACTCGTCAATGATATGCAGAAGACAATTCTTTGATTAAAGCTGAGAAGCAGTCAGAGGTTCTCACAGATAAAGTTTCAGACATAAACGTGACTTGTTTTGCTAATTCACAGGTATTTCCCTCAGCTACGGTTGCAGAATCTCAATATTGGCAAAGTTTGTCATTTAGATCTAAAGGGATCTTCGAGAGGAAAAAAGAATTCCCGATAGAAACTATTCAAACTATCGTTGGCATTTTTGGACATTTCATTTCCATAGACAGAATGACTATATGCTGCCGCTTTCCCAGACGAATACACCTTCTTGAATTCATACAGCACACAGTGTTTCTCGTGGAATGGTAAAATAAATACAGAATTTAACCACAGTGTTATTGATAAGCTGCAAAGAAAGAAATTTATTAGATATTAAAATTTAATTTCTATTTGAGCGTAAATAGTAAAAGACGAACTTCAAAATGATGGCATCAAAACGCATCATTATTTTCTTTCCAAACCAATAGAGATAAAGACAAAATTAAAATCCAGATCAACCTCAAATTACATATTTTCTATGCTGGCAGCCTTTGCACCAATCCACACATAAGA
>OZ038482.1:51668761-51676261 GCA_964036315.1 Acanthosepion esculentum | reverse complement strand
AGAGTGAGAGAGGAGTGTTTCTTGATTAAGTTCCTTAGTTACACAATTTGCTATCTTCATAGTTTTAATTATCAAGCAACAAAGCAGCTCTTCTTCCTCTTCTTTGTTCCATCTGCCTTTAGGACGTTGGAGATCATGGCACTCCAAATTTTCATATTGTTTGTAGCTTTTAATAAATGTCTTTCTTATCTCTTCTAAAAAACTGTTCTTCTATCCATTTACTGAACTCGCTCACTAGCTTATGCGTTGTTTTCTGTCGTACATTCAATCTGCCCTGCCCTGTGAGTATCAAATTTTGAAAGCCTACTTTCCTCATTATGTGCCCTTGAAATTCAAATCCACTCTGTCCGATGTTAAGTATGAGTTTTCTTGTTTCCATTTTCTTCATCGTTGCTCATATGTTCGGTTTATAACATCCTCAGTTTCCTTCTGTTGCTTCAAGTCTCTTCTTCATCCGTGAAGGGATTGCTCATCACTCTCTGCTATATAGGACTGATATTACGGAATAGTTCAGTACTCTTTTCCCTGAATCCAGCGAATTATTTTTCTATTTTTTATTGCTCTGCTTAGCTTTTGAAAGGCATCTTTCGCTATCTCAATATGCCTTTGGATTTCAGTGTCGCGTTTTTGTGTCCTGCGTTAAAACACTTCCCAGATATTTAAAAAAAAATTTACTTGTTTCAGTTTGGCATCCCCAATTTTTAATTTGCATGTTGGGCTGTCCCTTTGCTAACAACCATGCATTCCTTCTTGCAATATATTTTTAGTCTTTTCTTAGGACTTTCATTCACTACCTTATGTAAGAGTTCTTATAGTCTCGTTTCTGTGACTGCTATCAACACTGCGTCATCTGTATGCCGTTAAGACTGTGTCCGCTAATAATAAATAATGAAATAAGTCCGTAAACAAGTCTATTTACAACTTCGTGTTTCCTTCTCCACTAACGGCCACGAAACAACACTTTTCTTTCAGAAATCGTGTCTATATTACTCAGTAGCTTCTAATATAGATTTTCATTGGACATATATGGTTTCAAGCTGACATTTGGCATACATAGTTTGCATACCGTCTATATGTAAGGATGTAAGGATCTTACGCGTTTAGATTGATAGATTGATTAATTTGTCAGCTTAACGGCATATAAACACATTATGGGTCATTTAATTCCGGAATTTAATTTTCTTGGGAGCTTGGAATTAATAAAGATATGCTATATGTTAATCTGCATTCACCAGTGAACACATGATAGATGATAATCAGCTTTTGTAAATATACATGGTTATGTGGACATAATTACTAGAGGCGGTGATATGTGTGATTTATGTTGTGGTTTATGTTGAAGTTATATTTTCGATATACAGTTTGATTTCTTTGTAGGATATTATATGAATTAATGTCATGCATGTTCTTTCAGGAGGGTTGTTTGGTAATATTTTAAATTTTAATATTTTAATATTTTAAACGGATTTTGGTGAATTCGATACAATTTGTTAGCATGTGCGTATTATTGGTATTTATATAAAATATATTAGTGGTATCTTTACTATAAAAATGTATTTTTATACTTTCATAGTGTTTTGTTTTTATTTCACTATTTGCCCATAGTTCGGACCCAAACAAGTGCTACCACATCGGGTTATGTTGAACTTGTGAGCAACAACAACTAAGAGGTGGTTCCAGGCTCTTCAAAACCACCAATCTTTCGATCAGAGGCCTTGCTGCCGGATGTAGTTTATCGTCATACCCAGAACTATAAACGCTTAGAGAAGTCACATTTATCATGTAAAATCTGTTTCTTTGCAATCTTTGATATATATTTGACAAAATGGATAGGGTGGATTTGTATTCCAATCTGTAAAGTACAGATATCTGCAATTTGAAACATATGTGAATATTTTATTTGTTATATACAAACTTTGCTGCGATTTTAGAAATATATTATTTCCATTATTTTCATTTTGGAATGGAGAGCTTCAATATTTCTCCACATGTTCAGTTTTTTCGTGGCAATAATATACTCTCATATTTACATTCAGTGCAAAAATTCATAATGTATAAAGATGCTGAGAATACCATGGTGGGAGCACGTTAGCAACGAAAAAATACTTATGATAATGGCAAAAAAATACACTTTATATATATATATATATATATATATATATATATATATATATATATATATATATATATATATATATATATATATGTATATATATATATATATATATACAGGGGTGAGAGAGAATTAATACAGGTAAAAGGTTTGTCACTTAGCTGATTGGATTGATGTTACCTTTAGCATCCCGACGAGAGTTTTGTATACGGACAATCTGGAAATTACACCGCCCGCTCGTCAGTGGGCATATAAATATAAAATTGGATATTGAGGACAACACTCAGATGCGACAGTCTGTTTCATGCTAAACGCAATCTTCGGGCCATATTATATGGTGGGTTATCGTATGTATGGTAGGTTCTCAAGTTGAATTAGCCCGATGAGAAGACACATCTTTGTCCTACACCCGTTTCTATGTTTGTATATCTGATGATGTTGTTTTCTGTCATTATCCAAGCGGTTTGGTGCCAGCATATGCCCTTATTATTCTAAAATCCTTCCCAAATATATCAAGGTTGCTGAGCCGTTCTAATCGATCTTTTTGGCGTAATTTATCAAACGGCCTTGCGTAATATAGGAAACACTTCTGCATTTGTATTCCTCTTTCTGATAATATTCTAAGCATAAATATCACCTTCCTTGGTTCAGTATCTTTGACGAACCCGCACTGTTCTTGACCTCTTTCCGTTCTGATTTAGCTGCGTTTTCTATTCCTCAGAGTTTGGATGATAGGTTTTGTTACATGGCCCATTAGGTTGGTTGTAAGATGAAGTTCACATTCACTTGCACCAGTCTTCTTAGGCAGTGCTATGAAAAAACATCTACTTAGGTCTCCCGGCGTATCACCACCGTTGTAGACTTTATTTATTATTTCTATAATCATCTTAGGCTGACAGTATCTCTATTACAATTACGTCTGGCCTTGTCGTTTTATTTCTGTCAATTTGGCAGGTGCAGATTTCATTTCAGATTTTAATATTTCCCATGCGTAGATATTTCGGTGTATTCCCCGTTGTTATCTTACATCGTGGAAGTGTTTTTAGATATTAAACTCATTTCTGTAATTGGATTTTGTCTCTTCGGTGCAGATAAGGATTTCTAGAACTACACTCCTATTTTTTAATTAAAAGTTTAATAATTTTCTGGTAATCTTCCTCTTATGTACAAATAACGTCGATTATGCAGCTAGTTTACTCTTTTGAATGGTAGATACCTGATAACGGGACTCATCAACCCGGCATTTCGGCAATTCGACTATCACTTTCATAACTTCTGCGTGAATTATTTGAGTCTTGTGCACTTCGAAAAATATGGAATACATAGAGAAACAAAATGAAGATTCAAATATTTTAAAATCTTCCTTTTCCTCATTCAACCCTGTCTCCCTCTCGCTTTTATCTCCCTCCATCACTTTACTCTATCTCTCTCATCTAATCGCTATATCCTTATTTTCGAAATACTGAAATGGTGTTGTGCGTCAGACTTCATGGCGAGTTCTCTGTGTGCAGAAAACTTCACGCATGCGCATTAAATCTAGTGCTACATTTTCTTCATTCCCGCCAGCGATTCATTTAAAATCTTTCACTGTTTCTCACCACGCCGCGTGTCACAGCCGCTGAAAGCAACAACAATGAGTCGTTAATCGTAATGAAGGAAAGAACAGAAAAAGAAATCCAGGAAAAAAAAGCGTTGTTTAACCCCGAAGGATTTAGAATGAATAATAAACACGTTGGCTCTCGTAACTGAGATTAAGCGGTTAGCAAAAATTTTTAAAAATGTAGAAGAGAGACATAGGCATGCATACATAGAAGACGAGAAAGTGCAGTAAAGGAAGTACAGATTCTAGGTGGAGGGGGGAGAGAATGTGAAAGAAAATGTGATAGAAAGATAGGGAAGAGAGAATGAGGGAGGATGGTACATGTTGAAGTGTATTGATTTCGTAAGAAGAGGAACAGTTGAACAGAAGGGGAGATAACTTTGCAAGTGGGGTAATTAATACAAATGAGAATAGCGATTAAATTTAATATTTAAAACATATTTTTTCGTATAATAGGAATTAAAAAATGTGCCGAGATCATAATTTACTTAGAGAGGATGATATGGAAAAAAAATGTGGAATTTACGTGAAGAAATTAAATCTGATACAACGTCTGTGACCTATTGTCAAAGAGTTTTTTTGTGCTTCTTTATACACAAGAGAATAGCGCTAAGAAAAGAAAGAAAAGTGTACGGCAGTTTGGAATAATTTTATTATTTTGTAATGAATAAACTTTGTTTTCACTTTACAAATTGTAGAATAAAATAAGTTTCGTTTCACAAATATATCATTAATCAATTCGGGGTTTATACTGATGACATCATATATATATATTGTACAGTTTACGTGTGTGTGTGTGTGTGTGTGTGTGCGCGCGCGCACGCGCGTGCGTTCATGCATGTGTAATTCTTCCGCTCCCACTGGTCCGATTTCATAGCTCACTCAAAAGCCCTAGAAAAGATAGGCGCAGGGAACGATTTTCGTTGTACTCAGATTCAGGGTTGCCAGAACATGCGAGGTTAAAAGTATATATTAATATATTATACTAGGCATTATCGTTGCTTTCATAGTTCAAGGCGAGTGAATATTATTTTCCTTTTTTATCCAAAATTGCAGTGTAATTATAATATACAATCGGGCGGCATTTCAGCTAGCTCTTGTCGAGGCGTCTTAGATTGGCCATCATCTCAATAGCTAGGGCGGAGTAGACGCGATAGGCATCAATAAACTACAGAAGAACTCAAAATTGATCGTTGCATTTGAGTATTTAATTAATGTGTAAGCTTACCTTTTAAAAGTTCAACGATAATTCTTCTGCTGCCACTTAATTCAAAGACGATCTGATGTACGTAGATCCCTATTTTCCGTACAAACAATTATTATTATTTTATGGTTGACAGAACAGGAGATAATTTATAAGATAATATAGTGTAAAGATTGGAAAATAGAAATTAGAATTAGTTATATATTCAACATTTAAAGAGTTAGAGACAAATAATAGCTAATTAAGTAAAGACTATATTATGGAATTTATATGAATAAATGTAAAAGTCGGAGCTCAATTCTCCTACGAATATCTGAGATTAAGAAAACCAAGCCCTGCTTTATAGTAATTTACACGGTGTTTACTCATTCCCCCACGAGAATGAGATGTGACACAAGGTTATTTTAAAGTGGGGTCCCGAGCGCGTGAACCCGGGCAGGGACAAAAATTGCCCACAGCCCCCGTAACCGTCGGTTGCGCTGGCCTCGGTGCGAGCACAGATCCCTCCCTCCAGGGCTGGGCACTTCTCAGTATAATTTTCTCAGTTACCCCTCTGCCCTTTGACAGAGAAGCCTCTGAGCACACTCTGTCCAAGGACAGAGACGCAACTGAGAGATGATAAATAAAGTGCAAATTACTTATAGTAATTTACACATTAGTATCTGAGTATCTGTATTATATATTATCTACTTCTAGGCAATATCACTCTTCAGGTCTAAGTAATTTGCCTATTGATTAAAAAAAAACGTATTTCATTAATTAACAGTCCTTCATTACTGTTCTTTTATCCGATGATTGTTTTGATTTTCATTTGAAAAATAGTTCTTTTTAGGAATATCATCTTATCTAGTGCATAAAAGTCTTTGATATTTGAATTTTACTTGGCCTTCATCAAGTTGGCATCTATTTGTAAAACTTTCCTTAAAAATAACAAGCCAATTTATGAATGAAATTTTTGTTTCAAAGATTTCAAGTAGTGAATATATCGAGGAGGTATATATAATTTGGATAAGAATTATCCTCAACAATATGATGAATATCCTTTAACAAGTTTTCCAAGAAATAGGACTCAAAATAATCCCTTCCAGAATAAAAAGTGGAATGAAAGCTGTGATGACAGGTATCCTGTATTTCATAATAAGGATGTGGAAGTAACATATTTTTGTGAAAGTGAACGCGTCAGACAAGATGGGAATTTGAACTCGCCTATAACATTTATGCAACCATGATTTAATGCACTTCTTTAACAAATCCTTTCTCTAATATCAGGAGTTACAAATTCAATTTACAAACCAAATAACTCGAAGACCACAACAGTTGTCATCCCTTATTCTTTTCAAATATTTCAAAAATTATTTTACTATGCAATCAACGTGATTCGTAGGCGATGAGAGTATAGCAATCATTAATCCTACTCTTGGACACAATATTTGAGAATCTAATTAAAAATAACCCCTAATAATTATCGATATTCAACGGATTCACGATTTTTGGCTGTTTATTGGTAAGCCTCGAAAATTTCCCAAACTCATGCTATATTCAAATTTTAAGTACATAATTAAACATTTTTAAAAACATGCTAGCTTGGATATTTAATGTAATACCCGTGGGAAATGTATGAATCGTCTACTCTCCCCAACTATGGGTAAATAGCAGGATAGACCGGATTCTATAGCTTTGGATGGCAGCAGGTCTACCACAGAAAGTAATGGCAATCTTCTGCGGGAAAAAAAAATCTGCCTCGTCAGTCATCTATCTTAAGATACATGATCGCCTAAGCGTGTATCACGCAGAGAACATAACTGACTGGACGGCGTGAAGGTGGTTTAACTCCTTGAAATTAATTTTCCGCCCAATAACGAATGGCATCCGCGGCAGTTGCCACCGAATCCTCATCCAGCGACTGTTCGTATAAAACGAAAAAAATAATGGATTGGAAACAAATTTCCTGCATAGCTTTTATTAACGATGATATGCAACAATAAATGACACATATCAAATATCAGTAAAGTTACCGCAATTTTCTACCAACTGCTTCAAACAGAAGGATGCGTCATGGATAGCTTTGTAAAATTCATCTGGCTTACTAGCGAAGAAATCACCAGCTGCAGTTTTCACTGGCTCATCTGTTGCATGCGTTTAACAGTGAAGAAGTTCTGCCATGGTCGAAGTAAATGGAAGATTGTTGGCACCAAGATCAGGCTTGTATGCCGAATGAGGAACATCCAAATTCAAATCCAGAATTTTTTCACGGTTGATCTTGCAACGTGTATTTGGGCGTTATCATGAAGGAACACGACAGCCGTCATTTCTGGACTTTTTATGCAACTGCGTTAGCCACGCGCTGCTGTCATTGATAGTACAGCTGTGCCTTCATGGACTGAGTTTCATTATATCGCAGGGAATCAAGCCTTCACATCTCACCAGACACAAACCATGAGCTTTTTATTAATGCAGGTCGGGCTTCGCCTGATGTTGTCCAGTTGCACCGTTCTCTGTCCAGTTTCTTATGCGTATAACGTTCGAGTACAGACACCATTTTCCATCTTTAGTAACCGCTTCGTTCAGCCAATCAAAACGGCT
>OZ038482.1:51643761-51666261 GCA_964036315.1 Acanthosepion esculentum | reverse complement strand
AAGCAATCCCTCTTTTATCCAAGTTTCTTTAAAAACAACTGAAAAGGTACCGCGATAAGATTTTATTTAATTTTTCTTGTGTTCTTATAATTTTTAAAAATCTTTCCTGGACATAAATTGTGTGTGTGTGTGTGTATATATATATATATATATATATATATATATATATATATATATATATATATATATATATATATATATATATATATATATATATGTATATTCATGTATATCTTCATATATACAATGATTTTTTACTTATTTATTTTTAAATCGGTTTCACCCCAAGAAAGGCTGTAAAGCCACTAAGACGCATGTGGTTATTGGGCGTGAAAGAACTAGGAAAAGGAACATTACTAATGAGCGGAAAGAGAAAATAGTAATCAAGAGGACACTAGATAGCGATTGAATCTAAGTTTTTAGAGAATAAAGATGGCTGGAAAGCATGGAGCCGTAAGGGAGTTCTACAAACGCGCGTGCGTGTGCTTGCTTGTGTGTGTAAAAGTTGACACTGAGATCAAAAACCAAGCGGCGACAGTCTATCCTTTGCTTGATCGCAATGTTTAGGCCATGTATCTTATGTATTTGCTCGACTATTTGTATATGCTGGTCAACGATGTGTTATATGTAGCAAGTTTTATTGTGTTATCTTGAAGGTTATTTTTTATTAAGTTATTTTAAAATCCCAAACTAAAAGCGAATCCATCGTAAAATATCACCATAAGAAATGCAATTATGCTCAATTTATACAACGCAGATAATGCAAAATATATTATACAACGAAAATAATTTAAACTAAACAAACAATTTAACCAACACTAGAAATAATAAAAGTAAATAAGCAAAAAATACATCAACAAATTAAGTAAACAATAGATAAATTATCATACTACGAATGTACACATAAACACAGTAATAATAATAATAATAATAATAATAATAATAATAATAATCAACATTATCTAATTAAATAATAATTATAAATAATGAGTGAATCATTGAAAACAACACTATATAATAAATAAATAATATTGCGTTGAACACATTTTATTAACTTAATATGGTCCATATTGATTAAGGTGTTTTACACACACACACACACACACACACACACACACACACACACACACATATATATATATATATATACACACACACATATATATATATATACATATATATACATATATATATATATATATATATATATATATATATATATATATATATATATATATATACACACATATACATATACTACATGACACATAGCAAAAGGAAAGAACAATAAATAATAAAGAACTCTAAATAATCATATTTGGTTAAATAATTATATCTGCTCAATAGTCACTAGAATACTTTGAATTAAAACCGTTACTGCCTACACAATTATCGTTAGGATGACACCAGAATCTACTTCTCTACCCACGGTGATGAGATGTTGCATAAGGGCGGTTTAAAATGGGTTGCACCGGTGGGTACATATGGGCTAATGGCAAAACTTATCCGATCCCCACAAGCAACGTCACACCGGCGTCGATATTGCACCAATCCTCCCTATTTGGGGCAACGAGAGCGGTACGGCCCCAGAGTTGGACTCCCTGAGATCAGTTAACCCTCAACGATACTTATTTAGTGTGTTCTCTCTGACAACAGAATCGCAATTGAGATATAAAATATAGTTTATCCGCCCAAAGGCAGATACTAGTCTTGGTATTTATTCATCACTATCACGGCAACGGGATGAAGCCCAAGGCCGGTTAAAATTGTCGGGGTGGGGGACGGCATCACTCATTTATTTGTTGTGTTCTCCCCAAAGACAGAATGTCGTTCGCCCGAATGCAGATAGTGTTTACTTGCCGTCACTGGCTGACAGGATGTGACATAAGGTCAGTTTAATGTTGGAAACCCGACGCGTGCACCAGGGCCGGGTCCCAAAATAACACAGGTCCCGCTGCCGTCGGTTGCGCTGGTATTGGTATTACAACCGATCTCCTCTCTACAGAGGGATGCATTGCCGCGGGAAGCTGTTCCCTGAGACCGGGCACCTCTCTATAATATTTTCCAATGCGCTCTGTCCGTAGACAGAAACACAGCGGCGTTGCACTCTGTCCGAAGACAGATACACAATTGAGAGATAAAATATAGTTTGTCCGTCTGAAGGCATATACTACACTTTGATCCCAGCCTAATTACCAGGGATGAGAAAAAAAGCTACCTTGTTTTGTCCTGGCTCCTCACACAATTAACACCGATTTTTTTTTGCTTGTAAAGATACGTCCAATAGCTCAATTGCTTTTAGTAAAAATATATATATAGGTTAATAGATATGCATTGCTGGTTGTTAAAATTATCAAAATAAATTAAAAGGGAGAATCCGACATTGAAAGAAAGGCACAATATCGGAAGAAGTAAAGAAATTTAGAAGAATGAGAAAAGAAATAAAAAAAAGAAGTCAATTGTCCTTTAAAGGAAACAGAATAAAAACAAACGAATGTGTGTAAATCAATTCATGGGGCAACAAAAGGTCTTCGTGAAAGAATAAGTTGACAAGTCGGGCGATCAAAAAAGGACAGTTACTGTGAATTGGTGTGTGAATAAAACAAAAGACGCCAACGAAAAGAGACACCGTGGGAAAGCCGGTCAAATATTCCGCAGTAAATAAGTTAAACACTCTGTATTTGGAATTAGAAATAACATAAAAAAGAACCACAAATGCATGAATAAATAAATGGATTCAACTCGCGACAACATAAACAGAAGGTCCATCTGCTGGCTAAAGGGTTAGGGGGTTGTCTTGATTATTATTAGATATACGGTTTAATGCATGATATTTATTGACAAGAAAAAAAAGTTATGAAATATAGAACAAATAAAAAGCAAAACCGTTTTGTAAACAAGGGTCTAAATTGCTTCTTCAGTAGTCTTGATTTTCCATAATAATTGCGCAATTCTAAATAAGGATTGCTCAGAACGAATCCAAGATTAGCTGCAGTTTTCTGTTGGATTAAGTTTGGCTTTCTCAATACATTTTGCTCGTGCTTTAATTTCGGTATTCCCTAAATATTCGTTCCTGAATATATTCCTCCAGTTTTACCCAAAAGTTTTTCATGTAATTATACAGAAGCTTACATGCAGTTTTCTTTTTATTTCATATATATATATATATATATATATATATATATATATATATAATATTTGCAATATATATATATATATATATATATATATAATATTTGCAATATATATATATATATATATATATATATATATATACATATATATATATATGTGTGTGTGTGTGTGTGTGTGTACAGTGGGGGGAAACAATTATTCGTACACATAAAATTTTTAATTTATTGTACTTCCAACTAATGAATAAACATACGTCTCATATAAATAACTATACTGATGCATAAAAACTAAATATGCATAGAAAAAAGAAAGTTTTTGGTTTAATAGAAATAAATCACATTTATCCATTTTAATGGGTGAAAAAATTATTCGTACAATGCAATTTTCAGATTTTGAAACTTTAAATTGCTTTAATATTCTAGATTATTTAAGTGGAATATTCTAGAAAGTTCTAATAGTGTTGTCAGTAATTATTTTTAACCTAAAAATACAAACGGAAAGTTCTGTAATTGATATTCGTGCAAGAAGTTTATCATCATGGCAAGAGGTAATGCATTGACAAATTCGCAAAAAGAGCTGATTGTTAAGCTCTGAAAAGAAGGTAAGAGTTACAGGAAAATCTCAGACAACCTGAATATTCCATTTACAACCATTACTTCATTCACTGAAAAGTGGAAAAATTAAAATCGTTTGAAAACCAAAGAAAAACAGGTGCTCCACGGAAGATTTCGGCGAGATCTTCGAGGAAATTAATGCGTCAAATTAAGTAAAATCAAATAGTTACTCGTCAAGAGTTGCAGGATGATTTGCTTTCATCAGGAATCTGTGTCACTAAACGGAAAGTAATCAATGAAATTTATAGGAACAATTTAAAATCACGCTCCTCTTGGAAAACTCCACTGCTATTGAAAAGACAGAGATGCCAGGTGATCGTGAACATAAGGATAAGGAAAATCGTATTGGGAAAGAGTATGATGGAGAGACGAAACTAAAAATGGATTGTTTGGACGTAATTCTTGAAATCAGGTATGGACGAAAGATGGCAATGATTTCAAACAAAAGAACGCTGTTCCAAGAGTGAAATTTGGTGGTGGCAACATCATGGTTTGCGGAGTTTTTCTGCGAATGGCACTGGCAACATATCAGTAATAGATGGTAGAATGAATGCCGCAGTATATCAAAATTGATTCTGATTGGATCTTCCAACAAGATAATGATCCTAAGCTCACTGGATAATCTACGAAGATATGGCTTGCTGAAAATAATGTAAATATCCCGAAATAGTCCAGTCACTCCCAAGATTACAACCGAATCGAGTATCTGTGGTGTTATTTGAAAATTCAAATCTAGCCGAGAGCTCCAACAAACATCCCGGATCTGAAGACCATATGCGAAGATGAATCGAAGAAAATACCAACTAAAATTTGAAAATTATTAATTGAGAAGTACATGAAAGATTCGTTGCAGTAGAAGTGAAAAATGGCTATTCTACAATATATTAAATGAAGATCGTGTATTCTTTTTTGTAATCTATGAATACATTTCTCACCCATTAAAATGGATAAATTGTATTTATTTCCATTAAATCATTTTGTTTCTGTTTTCTATGCATATTTAGGTATTATGCATATGTGTACAATAAATTATATGAAAATTATGTTTATTCATGAGTTGGTAATACAATAAATTGAAAATTTGTATGTGTACAAATATTTATTTTCCCGCACGGTGTATATATATATATATATATATATATATATATGTATAAAAAAAAAAAAAAAAAAATATATATATATATATATATATATATATATATATGTATGTATGCGTGTGTGTGTGTGTGTGTGTACGTGTATATATACAGTGTAACCCGGATATAAGAGAGTTGTCGGGACCGGAGAATATATATCCGGGTTTCTCTTATATCCGGGTTTGGTCTATTATATATACATTAACACAGGCTCTAATTTGGGACCAGATAAAATCTCTCTTATACCCGAGTTTCTCTTATATCCGGGTCTCTTATATCCGGGTTACACTATATATATATATGTATGTATATATATATATATATATATATATATATATATATATATATATATATATTTCACGGTGATTGAAAAGTAACTCTCTATTTCATGTATGATAGGCTCTGCCGTCTAAATATAATTTTTTACAAAACTCGAAGTCCATCATACATAAAATAGGGAATTACTTTTTTTTCAATCACAATTATCTGTTTAGGCAACAATCCCTATTCTATAAAATTTCATTAAAAAGGACTGACAATGTTCTGTGTTGAACTTTTTTATTTAATTTTTCATTATAATTGTCTTCTTTTCTGAGCGTAAATCATGTAGAAATTGTCCTCATATTTCGCATATCCGAGCGCTTTCGATTCTACTTTTACTTATAAAAGAGGAATTTTATTTTTATTTTTAACCTAATATATAGATTATTTCATGCATGTATCTATAGTTAGAGAAATGTTTTCTTTCCAAAAAACGGTCAGCACATTGTAGGCGTTTTCATAGTAACTTGTCCGTTGTTTTTTAATGAAAGACACACACGCACACATACATACAGACACACACACGCACGAACACACACATATACATACATACATATATATATATATATATTTATGTATATATATTTATATATATATATATATATTTATAAATAAATGACAATATTGTCTTCTCTAAAAGTTAACTTTGAGAAATTCCCATATATATATATATATATATTTATATATATATATATATATATATATATATATATATATATATATGTATATATATATATATATATATATATATATATATATATATATATATATATATATATATATATATATATATATGCGTATTTAAAGCAACATGAAAACTTACTAAATTCAATACGCAATGCACTCGTTGAAAACACAAATATAACACAGATGCCTGCAGTTCTATAAACCATCGAACCACATACATGGACATATTTTTTATATCTCTGCTTCTTACACACTAATTCCGTCCTGGGTATGACAATAAACTACATCCGCTTCCTGTGTAAGACGATATACTACGTCCAACAGCAAGACTTCTAATCAGGTTTTGAGGAGCGTGTAACCACTCGTCATTGCTGGTGTTCCCTCGTCCACCCTGACCCGGAGTGGTAGCACCTATTAGGGTCCCAGCTATGGGAAAATAGTTAACACCCAAACTTGTGTAAAAATAGTTTTTCATACCCGAAATATTTTGTAATATAAAAATATCAGCAATACTTAAAAAATACTAGCAATACAAACAGTTATACATGAAAAAAATATGACCAGCTATAGATTTCTTCAAGGAAAAATATTTCCAGAAATAGATTTTTGAAGAAAAACATATTACCAGCAATAAAAATTTTGTCGGCACTAAATAACCCATTGAGGTTGATATGCCGTAAAACAAAACAAACTAAACCAAAATAAACCGAAGTATACATATTCTATTCATACGAAATAATCATAAAAATCTTAAAAATAAAATTAAATAACCCATTGAGGTTGATATGCCGTAAAACAAAATAAACCAAACCAAACCACTTACACACTAATTGCAAATACACGAACTGAATGTCTAACGGAAGGAACAATCATTTAGACATTTTCCATACACACTAAGTCCAAGAGTGAAAAAGAAATTATCTTCTTGTATCCAAGTAAAACTAAATTTTTAAAAAAGTTAACAGAAATGTTCTAACAGCAGGTCAAAGGCACGAATATACAAAATAGAATTTACAAAGTGCCCAATGATACACATCGGCGAAACATCTAAAAAACTAAAAAAAAAAAAATTATATGAGCATCTCATAAAAAATTTTTCGGACTCACTGGTTATTCTTTGTGACGTACTTCATCAAATGCTTTTGCGTAATCAAATGCTATAGATTATGTAAAAGCGTTTGATAAATACATCACAAATAAACACTACTGCTGATACTGCTAAGTAACCTTGACATAGTTTGGAAAGATATCGGAATAATCCAGTAACTATACTGAGAGCAAAAACGCCGACATCCGGATCGGAAATGAGTTAGTAAATGTAAAACAAATTAAAAGAAGTGTAAGGCAAGGATGCGTTTAGTCAGCAGAACTTTTCAACCTGCACATCGAGACCATTTTGTATGAATCAGTTGTCCTACCAGGAATTATTATTGGCGGAAAGTATCCCAACAGTATATGATACGAATATATCGAAGTATTCATAGCAGACACACAAAGGAAACTACAAAAGGCAATGAAGGAAAGCGAGAAGAAAGGACTAAGCTTGAATTACAAGAAGACTGAATCCATGGATGTTAGAAAAAGGAACAGCCCAACATGTGAATTTCAGATTGGAGATATCAAAATCAAATAAAAGTAATGATTTAGGTATATGGCAAGCATATTAACAGAGGTCAGGAAGTACGACACCGAAATCCGAAAGCGCATCAGTAAAGCGAAAAATACCTTTCAATAGCTGAGCAAAGTATTAAAAAAAAGAAATATAGAAAGAAAGAAAAGAGAACTGAAATGTCATGTAATAAGTCCGCCTATATGGCAATGAATGCTGGACATTCTCCCCACATGAAAAAGAGGCTACAGATGGATAATAATAATAATAATAATAAAAATAATAATAATAATAATAATAATAATAATAAGAAGAAGAAGAAGAAGAAGAAGAAGAAGAAGAAGAAGAAGAAGAAGAAGAAGAAGAAGAAGAAGAAGAAGAAGAAGAAGAAGAAGACAAAGAAGAAGAAGAAGAAAAAAAAGAAGATGGAGGAGGCGGAGGAATGTAAAATCATCCGGACAAAATTTCAATTTAACAAATATGTACTTCGAGTGGACAAATTTCAAATTTAACAGACATTAACAAAATGAGAAAAAAAGAATGCAGAGCGCTTTTTCTAGATTTAGGTTCTTCCAGTAGACGATTTTTTGACCCAGAACAGCACTATCTTCTGAAAGCATTTGACTTAGGCCTCTGTATTCATTCTGAGGTCATGTGAGATGAATGGAAGCATCTACACCACAAATGATCACTCCATCAACCTTCGTAATCACCATTAGATTCGTCCAACTCTTCCCGAATTGTCTGCACTGTCCACAAATTGATAACCAAACACTCTTAAATATTCGTATTGGAGCTTCCAGCGCGAATGCTAAACTGTACAGCATGCCGTTTCCAAATTTCTGGCGGAGTAAATTGTGTCATAGTGCTCTTTTTCTTACAGACGGTGCCCCATTGGCCATACTATACTGTGCAGTTGACAACTTAAAAATCAAACAATGCGCATGCGCAAAATTAAAAATAAAAATGGCGAAAATTTACCCATAGCGTCCTGTATGTAACATTCAAGAGGTTATCATTTGCACCCCTCTTAGCATTTTCATCTGTCCCATTGGGTTAAAAAAAACACAGAAAACATATTGGAGTTGTTCTTTTCATAGAAAACCACGCAAAATAGTTTAATGCTGAAATAATAAGTCTGCAAAGTTAACGCATATCACTTTACAACATGTAATAAAAACATTTATGTAGTTGTTCTTCTATATGTTGTGTCCTTTAAGGGCTTCAGTGATCATGACACTCTTTCCTATCCTTTGTATCTATTAGCTATATCTGTCTTGATTTTACTATCAACCAAACTCCCATTTCTGCTAACTCTTTACACAACGCGATTAGATGACTCACTCTTTCTTTACTTCTGTCAATATTACCTTCAGTATGTTAATTTTTATTCCGAAAAATAACTATTTTATGGAATTTTCCTGTGATCGAACAATCAAATTTAACAACCAGATCTAATAGATAAAGAACACCAAAATATAGTTTATCTGCTGATCGATCATAGTGTACGATGCGATCACAATTTCTTTTCAAAGAATGTAGGAATTTGAAAGTAAAAGTGGCATCTTAGAGCAACAACTATCACCGTAATAATAGGAGCACTTGTAATGAATAAGAAAGGAATTGAGAAATTTCGGAATATGATACCAGGAAAACGTTTTTTGCAAGAAATCCAGAAAATTGTGTTTATTGGAACATCCCATATATAACGGACAACTCTGTAGGCATAGACACCGATAATATGTGGCTAATTATTTTGCACTCATTATTTTTTTATTGTTACCTAAATATGTTGGCTCAAGAACGAAATCATTACCCGTCCCTTGACACAGGTTGGCACTCGGCAAGTAATGTACTAAAGAATAAATTTTAAAGGAACTTTTTTTCATTAATAATAATAATAATAATAATAATAATAATAATAATAATAATAATAATAATTATTATTATTATTATTATTATTATTATTCTTATTATTATGTTTTCAAGCACACATACTGAAAATGTGTGTTAACCTGAAATGCAGTTTCTGTAATAATTATCGACAAAGAATTGACGATCTTGTAACATGTTGGACGGAATTACCACTCACTTGATATAAAAGTCGATAGTTGGCCAATATTTGTATAATAAATTTTTACGGGAAAGAAACTGCAGCAAAATAATATGAACACCACCCAGATCGTTTTCAAACATATGATCTGTAACAATTCTATAGGACTTTAAAATGCACACAGAAAAGAATAATCAAAGTTAATCAACCAGACATTGTGATCAAAGACCACAAAAAAAAATTGCTTTCCTTTTGACATGGCAATTTCTGCACATTGTAATGTATCTTTGAGAATCTTCAAAAATATCAAAATACAAGTATCTTGAAGTGGAAATCTCAAAAACGAGGCACATGAAAACATGAATAATTTCAATTGTACATGGAGCCCTCGGTTTGATTGAAAAACGTTCCAATAGATTAAATGAGGGGTCCCTGGTAGACCATGTCCTAAAGGATATAGCAAAATGTAATCACAACTACACCTCACATTTTACGAAGAGCTTTATCTATGTAAAATGTGTGCGATCTTCGGTTGTTTTATTTTTATTTATTTTCGTTTTTTCCACAAATTATCAGTGAATAATTTCATGATGCTATGTCTCACCTTAAGTCACTGGTTGGGACCCAGAATGAGATGAGTATACGACATATATCCAAGATAATAATAATAATATTAATAATAATAATAATAATAATGATGATGATGATAATAATAATAATGATGATGATGATGTAGTAGTAGTAGTAGAGATATGCATGTGTCTTTTCACTGAAATTATTCAACCTATATAGACAATTTTGATATAACTAGAAGTTCTACTTAGAAATATTATTAGCGGCAACAATCTTAATAACGTGTTGATAGCAGATACGGAAAGGAAACTACAAACCCCATATAGAAGCTACAGAGAGTAAGTGAAAAGAAATGATTGAAATTAATTGTAAGATGACAGAATGCATGGTTATCAGCATAAGGAACAGCCCAACATGCAAATTACAAACTGGAGATACCAAAGTCAATCAAGTACAAAAATTGAAATATGTGGAAATTAAAACGCGTACGGAAATTGTGACACTGAAATCCGAAGTCGCAATCGGATAGCGAATGATGTCTTCAAACAGCTTAGTAAAATATTAAGAAGAGGCAACTTCTTTAGAAACAAAGTAGAGAGTACTAAGTACTAAACTTCTACGTAATATCAGTCGTGCTATATGTGGCACAGAATGCTGGAATATCCTCGTACAGATGAAAAAAACAAACTTGAGGCGATTGAAATGATGAGGATACATTGGGCAGGACATATGAGCACCGACGAAGTTTTAGATAAAATGGAAACGAATAGAACACTTATACGTAACAGAGTTGGAATTTCCAGGGCACATAATGAAGAAAGTGGGCTTGGAAAATGTGATTCTGACAAGACATCGAAAGCAAAAAGGACAGAGGAAAACAGAGCATAACTTATCTAGCAAGATTTTGTAAATGGTTTAACGAAAAGAGAAATAGCATTAATTAGAAATTTACAGGGAGCTACAAAGGACAAGAAAATATTGAAGAGTCATGGTCGTCAACGACCTGAAGAGGCACGGCACTTAGACACATTGGAGTCATAAATAGGTACAGAAGTGTTTAGAAGTGTAAATGAAACAAATTTTGGAGTAATAGTATGCCAAAAACAAAAGAAAAAAGATCTTGATACGAATTACTGGTATCAGCAAACAGATTTTGAACTATTTAAAAATAATCGATTATTATGATGGTGTTGGCAAATAAATAACATTTATTCATGTAGTCATTCACTTACGTCAGAATGCTCTTAACGACATTTCTAGTCTTGGTTTTGGTGATAAGATAAACTAGTATTTTTCTAGGACTTGCCAGTATTTAGCCTGTTATTAACTGGAGCAAGAAGATCTATATTTGTGCAAACACTGCCGATATATATATATATATATATATATATATATATATATATATATATATATGCACATTTCATTAAAAACGACTGACAAGGTGCTTTTATTTAGTTTTTTATATAATTTCTCGTGCGATCTAATAATATTTTCTTTTCAGAGGATAAATTATATAAAAACTGTCCGAATGTTCTTTTTATCCGAGCGCTTTCGGCTATACATTTAGCCATTTTCAATGATTATATTTCAACTGTTAGAATTAGAAATAGTTTGTTATATGTATGTTTTATAAAGTGATTCATTTTTTTGTTTCAAAACACGGTCAAGATATTATGTCCATGTTCAAAGTTAATATTATTAAGTGTTGGTTTGTTTTTATATAATTTATCCTCTGAAAAAAAAAACTTTATTAGATCGCACGAGAAATTATATAAAAAAACTAAATAAAACCACCTCGTCAGTCGTTTTTAATGAAATGTGCACGAAAGAAGGATTGCTGCCTAAATACACAAATATATATATATATATATATATATATATATATATATATATATATATATATATATATATATATATGCTATCTAGCGGAATATGTAAATCAGCGTATGATTAGAGATTTTATATGCGATTTTAATTAAAAAATTGCAGACGCCTGTCACATAGGCACTAGCAAAAATCTTGGTTTTTATTACTGTTTTTAATAGCAATATCTGTGCTGACAGGTACAGCTAATTAAAATCACTCATTGATTGATTTACATAAATGAAGATATTTTCATAAGCAAAACATGAAAGAGAAAGAGAGAGAGAGAAATTCCGAAAGTGGGACAGACGCTTTCGCTTCAGTTGCACTAATCGATATCAACCGATCCAGTTTTGAAATCAGAAGCAAAAATAGACTGATTTTAAATATATTCAAAATTTAAAATTGCGAGCAAAAATAGACATAAAAATACATAGAAACATTAAAAAAATACACGTTATTAGAAAAAAAATCAGGATTCGTAATTTCAAAAATTTACTAAATCCAATAAAAAAGAAAGGATTTTAAAAAAATGAAGGTATCTTCAGAAAGATACATCCGCAAAGACGAAAAAAAATAAGTTGGTTGGCTTAATTAATAGCGGCTAATTACTTGTACGTTTTATATTAAATATTTTTCGCTCGCATTTCAACAAATATGGCTTCCCTTGCTTTCCTGTCAGGACGGCCATGTTGAATGAAGGGCGGAAATTGAATACAGTCATCAGCTTTGAACCTGCTCTAGGCGAAAAGAAGTTTTGCTTTCTTTTGTTTTAAATCCTACGAAGTTAATGCCACGAAGAAAATGAGTGTACACATTAAGACTTGTTTGTATATGTTTACGTACAAAACTTGATGTGCATTGGAGAAAAGAAAGTTAGAGAGAATGTGTGTGCATGGGTTTGCATAAGTTTGTGAATATGGACGTGCAAATAAAACAATATATGTTTTTTTTCTGCATTCTTCATATTAAATTATGAATTTATGGATATAGTTATGGGATTACAGACCTTCGAACATACGATTATGCTCATATATATATATATATATATATATATATATATATATATATATATATATAGTCAGACACACCTACCAAGGTTTCACTTAGGCAGATCGTCAGGGTTTGCTCTACGCTTGTATTGAGCTCTTTAGTTAGTTGTTTACTCGTATCGGGGTTTTTTCTTTGGGCCTTGAACCTGTATCTGTGCGATTATTTTCGACAGACTTTCATGTTCCTGGCTCTTTCTTTTTTTAAAACCTTCTTTTCCTTCGTGATTGATTTGGCGGTTGTTAAATCAAGAGTTCGAAGGTTTTTCGACACGAGTATAGTTACCTATATTTATATTTATATTTATATATATATATATATATATATATATATATATATATATATATATATATGCATGTATGCATGTATGTATTTATGTATGCAAATGAAGTAGAGTTATTTGGTGAAAAGTTCTCAGGGAGCAAACTAAGAAATTTCACCCACTTTAATCAGTAAATAAATAAAAATTTGATGTTTTGTCATATTTTTTATGTTTTGTATATATATATATATATATATATATATATATATATATATATATATATATATATATATATATATATGTATGTATGTATGTATGTATGTGTATGTAAAGAACAGAGACAGACAGACAAAGTTGTATAGCTAGCTAGGTATGCATATATGTATGAGGGCGTATAAGGTGCCGAAAAGTTCTCAGTACTTTCAAGTGATACCACGCAATATATATAAACAAAATATATTTGTCTTACTCTGTATATATATATATATATATATATATATATATATATATATATATATATATATATATATACAGCGTTAAACGTATTAGGCAAACGAGTTAAATATATAGAAAGTTCTATTAATGCCCATTGAAAAATGTGTTATTAATGGAAATCCAGAAGTTTATATGAAAATAATTATTCTGAAATTCATATGAAATTACTTTTTGTAATTATTATACTATAGTATTTATTATAAATCTATAAAAATATGTTATTAATTGTCAGTTTCTATCTATAAATCATTAAGACGCACCCATTCCAAATGCATTATATATTTGTGCATATACATGGAGATAATGAATTATTTCGGACGTACGTCACTGTTTCTCGCATTTCTCTCTTTCTCTCTGCCTGTCTCCTCTCTCTCTCTCTCTCTCTCTCTCTCTCTCTCTATATATATATATATATATATATATATATATATATATATATAGATAGATATATATATATACATACATATATATATATATATATATTATAAATTTATATATTTATATATATATGCACATTTCATATTCAACGATAAACAAGGTGCTCTGGTTTAGTTTTTTATACAATTTCTCATGCGATCTAATAATCTTTTTTTTTTCTGATGATAAATTATATAAAAACTGTCCAAATGTTATTTTTATTCGAGCGCTTTCGGCTATACATTCAAAAGAATATTGGGATAGTTTTTACATAATTTTTCATCTGAAAAGAAGGATTGCTGTCTAAATATATATATATATATATATATATATATATATATATATATATATATATATATATATATATATATATATATATTATATATATATATATATATATATGTATATATATATATATATATATATATATATATATATATATACGTGTTATCATATTAAATTTGTATAACGACTATTTCATGTTCTATGCAAATTGTATAAAAAAAGGAAAAACTTCATAATTAATACAAATTGTTTTTTTTCCTTAAGTGCCTAACACCTAAATTTATTTTAGAATTTAACTATATGATTTTAACAATTAAATGTCAACTAATTTCATTCAGTTTTTATCCCACGTTATTTTTCGTTGCAATTTAAAAGATATGGATGCGTTAATAAATAGTCTGGTCGTATATGTATTGTCGAGGAATCATAAATTGTCATAATTTCAAAGCGTCTTTATCTGAATAAATTCTATTCTTGTTTTCTTTATCTCTTTATTTGTTTTTATCAGTTTTCTTGTCGAAGTTGTAATTCGTCATTTCTGAACGCAATCTTCTTCACGTAAAATTCTCATGGAAAATTTTAAAAAACAAACTTTTATATTCATATAGTCTTTTTATTTAAGTAACTGTTTTCCCAATAAATCTGGTGAGGAGCATTGTTTCAATTTTATTTAGTAGACTCGTATATCTCATTTAAATTTGGCACTTTTTTTTGTTAAAATCTTAATTGTTGTTAAATATTTAAATAACCGGAAGTGATTCCGATAATGTTTTATTGAGATTTACAAAATTACTTTCATATTATTGTGCATATATGCTGTTTGTTTTCTTTCTTTGTTTGTTTCCTCTTGTATTGTTTTTTGTTTTCTCGATGATTTTCGTTGGGCATTCAAGGTAGAACATTTAGAATATTTTTAAATATTTTTTTCTGGGAGCAGAACATTCTAAGTGTTCCGAAACCAAAACCTATGACTGCTACATATTCTATATTTTCCTGATGTGAGTAAAATTGTATGAGTTCGTTTTTATTTGTCGACTTACGGTAGATCTTATAATTTTAAACCGGTATTAATTTGGAGTAATATAACATAAAAAAGCCTTATTTGTTTCTTTTTTTACATAGTAATTCAATTTTAAGTTCGATTTTGTATACATTGGCGATAAAATGATTTAGTTCTCTTCTGATATATTACTACGGAATCAGATATATAACGAAAGCTTTTATAATCTATGTGTAAAAAGATTAAATGCGAGAAAATTCTAAAAACAGGCAATAATCGATCACCGATAGGGGAACATATAGGTAAGCGGAATTTTTGTTTTTAAAAATATTACTAAGGTGTTTGTCTACACAAACGATGAATATTGCTGCTAATTAAAATGAGGTTTCTGTATTTTTTATTATACGATGGGTAACCTTAAAAATTTAGATATTTATTAACTAAATGGCTTTATTTTTCATATTGGAGTTTTCTTAATTTATTGATGCGATAACGAGCATTCTTTTAGGTGCGAAGGGGTAAGTCTCCTAAACGGAAGAACGAAATGTTTAGCTGGTGCTTTTGTTAATTTGTGAAGTTCTTTTGACGATACGCGAATTTTGCTATACATTTTAATAAGTTTTTCGCTTAAAGTGTTGATCTTATAAGATATATTTATTCATATTTTTTTCTGCCATTTTCGCGTAGATTTGGTATTATTTAACAGGAATTCCATTTTATCTTTGTAAGTATGGATATCTAACATACTCTATCAATATTTAGTCCTGGGTATGACGATAAGCTACATCCGGCAGCCAGGAGATTGGAGCATTTGGCGAACATGGAACATCCTCTTAATTGCTGTTATTCGCAGATCCACACTGACCCGGAGTGGTAGCACCTATTAGGGTCCCAGCTCTGAGTAAATAATGACCCCCACCTCAAACAAAACATTATGAAAGTATAAAAATAAATTTTATATTAAAAAACAATTACCAACAACACCTGTAATAATTACCAACAATACCTATTTATAGTAAAATGACCAGCAAAACTTTTTTATACTAGAATTACCAACAATATATTTTATCTGTAGTTGAAATCATATAATTGCACCCAAAATATATTTAGTGCAAGGCATAAAATTGTCTTCAAAATATTTAGATTTCTGCATTAGATAACCCATAGAGGCTGATATTCCACAAAGCAAAATCAAACAACCAACCAAGAAACCACTTTTATTTATGGCTCTTTGTTTATTTTTTGTTGTTTTCCAAATGAAAAAAAAAAAATAGAAACTTGTCGAAATTATTTTTTTAAAATTTTTATGATGTTTTATCAGATTATCGATGATGTCATTATTTTTAATCTTGATGCAGTTTATTAATTTTAGTGGAGATTTTTATACCCGACAGTTTATTAAGAAAATCCTGTCGTCTAAATTATTTTTTCATTTACTCTTTGTGCATAACCCTTGTAACATACGCCAAAATTGGTTATTTCGTGAAGGTAGATTTGTGAAGATTTCCCGTCATATCCTATTAGATTAAAAGAATGATGTCATGCCGTGGTTCCAAACCATTTATATTTGCTCTTTTGAAAGCTGCGTATCATTGTATCGGTGTTCTTTCTTTGGTATCCTTGGTATGACAATAAACTACATCCTGCAATAAGGCCTCTGATAGAGAGGTATTGCGGAATGTGGAACCACTTTTTAATTGCCGGGGTGTTAGCACCTGTTAGGGTCCCAGCTATAGGCTAATAGTGACCCCACCAAACTGGGGTCAAAACATTATGAAAGTATAAAAATACTTTTTTGTATATAAAAATATCATCAATATATTTTCATAGTAAAATTTACCAGTTATACGTTTTTGAAAAAAGTATTGCAGCAATAAATATTTGTAAAAGAAATTACTAATTGTCAAAAGAAAATTAAATTTCGGCATTAAATGACACTTAAGAAGATAATAAACAAACAACAATAAATAAAATTATTCCTTTGATAAATTTAAAAATTCCAATTGCGCTTCACTTTCAAAGTGAAGCGCAATTGGAATGTTCTTATTACTTCCTGCTAAATATAAGTTTGCTCATCTTTTCCATGTCAACAAAGATTCGAAACAGTGCCAAATAAAAATATGGCGGGTTAATGGAAAGTCAAAATCTAACTTTACCAAGTTGATATATCTTTGTTTTTAAGACCTTTACTGATGCTGGTTGAGTGTTTCTATATATTGTGATTTAATGATTTTTACCATTGTCATTGCCTTTTTGCATAAAATAGCTTCCCTATAAGATACGTTGGTAAAAGTTTATCATAGTATATATAGAGAAATAATTAGGGCTTGTTGCTTATGGTAATATTTTTTCCTAGGCGAATAAATCCGCGAAATGCTCTATAGTGTTGCCCCTGATGAGTGGACGGAGAGGTTGTTGGCGGGTCCGTCTACGAAACTCTAGAATCAGGATGCTAAAAGTAACATCAACCAACTAAGTGATAAAATCTACATTTGTGTTAATTACACACATACACACACACACACACACAGGCGCGCACATATACATACACATATATATTTATCATTATTATTATTACTTTAAACATTCTTTGAAATAATAAAAAGTGTCATATTAGGAATAAATCCATTATATATATATATATATATATATATATATATATATATATATATAAATCCATATACACATATATATAAATCCATATATATATATATATATATATATATATATATATATATATATATATATCCATATACACATATATATACACACATATATATATATATATATATATATATATATATATATATATATATATATATATATATATATATATATATATATATAAATATAAATGAGATAACGATACAGATTTTCATATATCACGAAAAATGAAAGATTTTTTTGGAAAGATGCATGTTATTCTGTTATAACAACAAAATAAAATACGGAATAATCATCGAATTCTACTTAAGAGCACACAGAATTTGCAGCCCTCAATATTTACATGAAGAGGAGAAATATATTGAAAATATTTTCAAGCTCATCCGTTACGCTGTTTCATGTTCAATGCAAAACAAAAGGCTCATAATATATTCCAAAATAATAATAAAAACTCCCTCTCCTGACAAACCTAACAAATAAAAAAATATATATTGTTCTATCTTCATAAACACAATTGAAAATAATTTATCTGGACTCAACATAAAATTGGTCATAACTACGTCTAAAAAAATAAAAGACTTAATCAATACAAAACAAGAAGTTAAAACTTTAAGGAGGAATTTACTCTATTACTTGTAAAGATTACCATCAATTATACATTAGAGAAACGTATAGAAATTTAAATGAAATATTATATAAACACAAATGGGACATATTGCAAAACAACATATCAAATGCATTTGTTGCTCACTGAAACGAGCCTGTCCCCAATTTTGATATAAAAATGATACTCTAGTTAAAAGCGAAAACAATTTACGAAAACGAAAATGTTTAGAACGCGCTTTAATCCCAAGATAATCCACACTTCTTACAACCTTTCTCCATTCCGTTTGTTATCACAGTGTGGGATATTTAATGACAAGGATGATGGGAAAAAATAATTAAAAAATAAGTCGGCTAAACACAAAAAAAATCAATCTGTAAAATTAAATTTAAAAATTAAATTAAAAATTCCCAGTGACACTCTTTTGCGTGCCTGTGTTGTCACATCTACATGAACAAACTTACTACGTCATAAATGAACGAAACCCGTCTACTGAAAAGTTTTTTTAACTTTATCATACATATTCTCTCTCTCTCTCTCTCTCTCTCTCTCTCACACACACACACACACACACACACACACACACACACACACACACACACACATATATATATATTTGGACAGCAATCGCTCTTTTATGCAAGTTTCGTTGAAAACGACTGACAAGGTGTGGTTGAGTTTATTTTTATATAATTTTATTTTCAGAACATAAATTATAGAAAACTTGCACGAATATTTTCCAAGGGGTTTCTGCTATATTTTTGGCCATTATCAAGAAGGAATTTTATTCTACTTTTAAGTGAATACATGCATTTTTTATGTATGTATCCAGAGTTACAGAAATATTTTATTTTCCAAACACAGCATTTTGTGACACTATTCATAGTTGACATTGGCTTTTTTGAGTGTTGGATTTTTTTCTATTTATTAATAACGCTTCCATTACACTTACCCGCAATATACATACATATATATATATATATATATATATATATATATATATATATATATATATATATATATATATATATATATATTGGATAAGCTCCTCGCGAGTTCTAAGAATTTAAAATATTCCTGCAAGTCTTCTCTTGCATCGTTAAATATTTGCGATTAACAATTTCAACAAATCTATATAATAAATCCCAATATCAGTGTGTTACTGTGTCAGAATTTCCCAACATTAATCCTAGTGGCCGTAGCCCAAAATATCATACCATTTTGAAACAGACCGACTCAGTGAGAAAATGAAACCATTCTGGGACGAATCTGGACCTGCAATCCTGAAACCTTGGATTCCCAAGTTTTCATTACTGCGATTGCTTTCGGATTTCGACACTCTGTCTTCTGATAAAAACAATTAAAGTGACACAACTCTCTAACTTTCAATAGCTCATGTTCAAATGAAATAAATACTGTTCTCAAATAACAGTATTTCAAAATAACATTGTCCGTGTTTTCAACTTTACACCTTAAAGTAGCCCAACATATTTGGAATCAGGTCGACTCCGTGAACAAATTAAAACATTCTGGAACGGATCTGGCTTTAGGCGAAATTTTAAGTGATATTTTGCTACGAATGTTTTTGTACCATAACAGCTTTTATAACTTGGAAATAAATTTGGGAATAATCGAATTGAATCCAGCGAAAGTCACCTTTGAAATGAAAATAATTGTTTGTACAGAAAGTAAGGACCTACGTACATCAAATTGTCTTCATGATATAAAAATAAAAGAAGGAAAGATTAGTCTGTCATATCCTTTCAGGACGTAGTCGATCATGGCTCTCCACATCCCTCTATCCCTTGCAGATCTCAACATGTTCATTCCCTCTGCCACCTCACCCAGGCCACGTTCTCTCATCCACATGCTTAAGTCTGCTTGGTATGTCATGCGTTTTTTCTCTTGTCTCACTTTCACTCTGTTTGACCCGTGACAGATTCTCCAGGCCCTCCTTTTTCATCATGTATCCCAGTCACTTCAGCTGCCTCTTCGTGATGTCAAGTATAAGCCTCCTACTTGTTTGTAACCTCTCTAAGACCTCATCGTTTCTCACACACTCGGCCCATGATATACTTAGCATCCTTCTGTAGACACACAATTCCTTCGCCACGAGTCTTTTCTTTATTTTGAAAAAATCTTCCAAGATTCCCTGTCGTAAAGAAGGACAGATTAACTAACCTTAAAAACTGCACTTCTTACCACATTCTTTTAGGCTCATACAATGTCATCTCTACTGCTTTGAGTGGCCCTTGGGCCTTCAATTGATGATGAATTGGCAAGAACATTCTCTGTGAAAGTCAGAGTATGTAAAGGATAGCACAGAACGAGTGGGATTGTTCGTGAGAGATTTAAAATTTGTGTGTAGTAGTGAGTGCGTCTGTTTGGGAGAGAGAAAGAGAGAGAGAAATAGAGAGAGCGAGAAGAGAGAGAAATAGAGAGAGCGAGAAGAGAGAGAGAAAGTGAGAGTTTGGGAGAAATGATTATTTGTCAGTGGTGTTTGTGTGTGATGGTCTACATTTCAGTGAATGGATCGATGTGAAGTGAGTGTGTCTATGTGAGATAGTAGGCATGTGAATCTAACTATGTGTGTCTGGGAGAAATGTGTGTGCGTATGTGAAGAGCACCGCTGAATAATGTACATTGCAAACGTAGGCGTTTGCATAAAGACTGACTTATGAGCCAGACGCGGGATCTTTATTGATGTACGAATGTGTACATATTTACATGGGTATGTATAATGATATGTTTAAGCACACCTGATTTTAAATTATTTTATTGAATTCAACAAGCAAGTTTGAAGTCAGTTTTATTTGTTTGTTTATCTTCTTATCAACTCCTTATGGGTCATTAAATGCCGAAATTTAATTTTCTTGGGAGCTTTCATTTAATAAAAATATATCATTCTGCTTTAAGATGGTAGATAATACCGTATATATTTGCGTATCGTCTGACTTTTGAAGACCTAATTCTGAACTTATGTGTTCAGCAGATATACAAAAATAGAAAGGGGCGTAAGGCAAGGAGGCGTCTTCTCAACCTAGAAAGTGTGGCAATTCTGAGAGAATTGGAAATCTTACCTGAATTCATCATTGGCGGCCACAATCTTAACAACATAAGAAACGCAGATGACACAGTGCCGATAGCAAACACGGAAAAGAAATTACAAAATCTCCTACAGAAAGTAGCGAAGGAGAGTGAGAAGAATGGACTAAGCCTCTATTCAACCTAGAAAGTGTGGCAGTTCTGAGAGAATTGGAAATCTTACCTGAATTCATCATTGGCGGCCACAATCTTAACAACATAAGATACGTTGATGACACAGTGCTGATAGCAGACACGGAAAAGAAATTACAAAATCTCCTACAGAAGGTAGCGAAGGAGAGTGAGAAGAATGGACTAAGCCTAAATAACAAGAAGACAGAAAGCATGGTCATCACTAAAAGGATGAGCCCGAAATACGAGTTACATGTCTTGAACACCAAAATGAAGCAGGTACGAAAATTTAAATATCTGAGATGTGTTCTGACAGAGGACGCTAAGTGCGACGCTGAAATCCGTATTGGGATGGCTAAAGACGAATTCCAAAACTAGGCAGAGTATTACGAGACAGGAATATTTGTTGGTAACATAGAAAAGTGTACTGAACTGCTACGTGATACCTCTTCTACCTTACAGCAGTGAATGATGGACGGTCACCTCAAAGATGAAGAAGAAACTCGAGACAATATA
>OZ038482.1:51613761-51638761 GCA_964036315.1 Acanthosepion esculentum | reverse complement strand
GATTATATCGACTAAAAACAAAATACAGGTCCTCCCTTTTCCACACACTCGATTAGATCTTTGCCCGGGTTGAAGGGTGACCACAAGCCACCTATGTTTTTGAAATTGGCAACAGGTTAGTGCACCAAGATAGTCCTTCCTTCAGTTTACAAATACCTCAAATGTTTTGAAAGCGATGAACAGTGGAAATAATGACTAGATCCATTTCTTCTTCTTCTTCTTCTTCTTCATGTCGTGTTCATTCATCAGGTAGGCGATCATGGCTCTCCACATTTCCCTCACCTTTGAAGCTCTTTATAAATTTTCTCTCTTTTCCATCTCTCCTAAAACCTGCTCCGCCATCCATTCCTTCAAGCTCGGAAGGTAGGTTTGCGTTGCTTTTCTCAGGCTCTCGTGCATTCAATCTGTCCTTTGAGTATCAAATTTTCCCATCCCTCTATCCTCATTATGGGTGTCTGGAATGATCAAAATATTTTTTTCGTTTTTCTTCTTTTGATAATCGTTTATTATTATTATTATTATTATTATTGTTGTTGTTGTTGTTGTTATTGTCAATGTTGTTATACTTGTTCGCTCAATACAAGAATCAAGAGTCACTCAATGTTGACGGATACTGCAAGACTGCATATTATGAGGATATGTATGAGAAGGACGTGTACCAATGTGTCATAGATTACGCAAAGGCCTTCACCAAATAGACCGCAAGGATTTGATGAAACTGCTCAGCAACCTTGATATATTCCGAAGAGACATCAGAATAATCAAGAACCTATTCTGGCAGCAAACAGCATGGATGCACATAGGGAACGAGTTCAGTGAATATACAAAAATAGAAAGGGGCGTAATGCAAGGATGCTCATTCTCACTCGATCTTTTCAACCTATACAGGGAGGGAATTCAGAGAGAATTGGAAACCCTGCGGGAATTTAGCTTTGGCGGCCACAACATTAACAATATAAGATACGCAGAGTACTGATAGAAGACACGGAAAGGAAATTACAAAATCTCCTACAGAAGGTAGCGACGTAGAGTGAGAAGAAGAGGCTAAGCATAAACCACAAGAAGACAGAATACTTAGTCATCAGCAAAAGGTGGACACAGTATAGAGAGACACGAGGATTTCTTTAGTAACAAAGAAAGAATACTGAAATGTTACGTGGCATCTGTCCTTTATTACGGCAGCGAATGTCGGACGATTTCCTCAAAAATGAAGAAGAGACTCGAGGCGACGGAGATGTGCTTCTACAGAAAGATGTTAAGGATATCATGGATCAAGCGTGTGATCAACAATGAGGTCTTAGAGGGGATGCAAACAAGGAGGATGCTTTAGTCGGACTATTGTCCTCATCTTTGTCGCCATATTTGTCACAACGTTTCGGCCGTTGTACGCTCCGGCCTTCTTCAGGTGGTTGGAATTTCGAACCGAACCCTTTATTTCGATCCCTGGGGTAGACTGTTCTAGTTCCACGAGCCATGTTTGATGGAGGTCAGTTATCAGTTATCTCATGGTAATTTTCCCTCTGAAAGTTCTCCACTGCCTGAACCGGGTATTGAACTCACACTCTTTGGGTCTGTCACTGGATCTAACCGACGCCTTTATCCACTGTGCCATGTGTCCTTGAGGACATATGGGTATGAATTTCTGAGTATTATAAACCTAATTTTTCAGCAACTATTTTTTACCAGTACTCATATTGCAATTTTGCTGTTATTATTGCATGTTTTTACCAGATCTCATATTGCAACTTTTTGTTATTGCTTTTCTCTGGCACTCCTTATTACTGGTTCCCATATTGTATTTATTTCTATGCTTGGCCGACTCAGGAGATTTTTGTGACAGGAGCGTACAACGGCCGACACGTTGTGACAAATATGGCGACAAAGATGAGGACAATAGTCCGACTAATGTAAATACTGTACATAATACCTCATCTCAGATATATAGACAGACTCTGAAGGAGGATGCTTATATTTCATATCAGGAAGGGGCTACTGAAGTTTCTGGGACACATAATGAAGGAGGAGGGCTTGGCGAATCTGATACTCACGGGTCCAATAAAGGGAAAGAGAGACATGAGAAAACAACGCGTGACATACCTGGCTGACTTAAGCAAGTGGATGACAGAACGTAGTCTGGGGAGGAAGCAGAGGGAAGGAGCTTGCTGAGAGCTGCAAGGGATAGAGGGAGGTGGAGAGCCATGATAGCCCACGTCCTGAAAGGACATGACACATAAAAAGAAAGAAAGTTGATATCGACCTCTTAACTCTACACTTGAAAAGGTTAAAATTGCGGTGATTGTGTCGAACTCCGTTTCACACAAAATAAAACAACAGATCTGAGGAACTAGCGTCTAGCCTACAGTTGTCTTCTGACAGATGTCACATGGCTTCCCTCTGTATCTTCTATAAGTATTTTCATGGCAACAGCTCCGACAAGTTAGCTTCTCTGGTTCCCAGACTGCAGAGTGTAAGCGAGATACTAGGTTGGCATATCGGTGCCACCCCTTCACTGTCGAAACGGTTAAATGTAACCGTCTCTTCTACTCAAAGAGCTTCTTCTCTCGCATTTTCCGTCTGCGGAATTCTCTTCCTCTTACTTGCTTCCCTGATTACTATAATAGTCAGACATTCAAATGTAATGTCAATCGACATCTTCTGATACCTTGATCTTGTTCACCGTCCTTCTCTTTATCCTTTCCCCAAACACGCCTCTTTACTTTTGTTGTCTACCCTATTTAACTCTGAGTGCTAGTGCCACCCCCCCCCGCCCTGCTTGGGGTGAAACTCTTTAAAAAATCTATATGTACCAATACTAATTGCCGTTTGGAGTGAGACTGAAGTAGAATAAATAATCAGGCGTATATTATTCGGGCGGCTGGGAGGGTCTTAAGACACTCGTAATAATGTGTAAATGAATACGATCTCATCAGACAATCATTTTAATGAGCCACTTTACCAAGCTAATAATCCTGATTCTCGTGAATAGAACGTGTATCAGATTTTGCCCGGTAATAAGATACGAAGAATGCTAATTTGTCAAGAAATACTATTTTTATGATCAGAATAATATCGGAAATAGGAATACACATGCTAAACCTCCCGTATACGAATTGAAAAATGAATTGTATAGGTACACAATAGAGTGGTAAAACAAGGATGTGTCTTCTCACTGGATTTACTCAATCTCTACAGAGAGGTTAACTTAAGGAAGCTAGATACCCGAGCAGGATATATTATTGGTGGCCCTAATCTTAACAATATAAGATACTCGGATGATAGACACGGAAAAACACTACAGAGTTCTCTATACAATGTAGTGAAGGAAAGCAGGAAGAAAGGAATGGCGCTCGAAAGTCCCTTAAAATGTAACCATAATCGTAGAAATAGGAAAATCGTAGAAGTCGCCTAGCATAATTTGCTTTCCGTAATGACATCAGTATGTCGTTAGGAGTAATACCATGGTGCACAGAATACATAATATAGAATGATATCCTTCGACGTGAATCATGTTGTTCAATAGTGATTGAATAGCTTACATTAGGCCAAGGATGCATGTATATAGCACTCAGTTCGAATTCGCTACTCGGTCCTAATTGATATAGCTTGCTAACTATTGCACCACATCGAAGTGTCCATCATTCTCTTAAATAGCATTAGATTAAGCGTAGCTTACATTTGGCACAAAGTTGCATCTATGTAGCACTCTGTTCGAATTCGCTACTCGGTCCTAATTGATGTAGCTTGCTAAATTTTGCGCCACATCGAAATGTTCATCACTCTCTTTAATCGCATTAGATTAAGCGTAGCTTAGATGTGGCGCAACACCGATATTATGGAGCCCTGCATGTGGATGAAACTCACTATTCCGTTGTAACTGATCTTGTGACACAATCTTGTTAACAATTACACCACATCTTGTTGCCCGTCATTCTGCTAAATAGCGATTGCCTATGTGTAGCTTCAAGGCCGAAATTATGGCTCACCAGCGTGCGAATCGACCTCATTAATGTCGAAATTTATCTAGAAAGACAAACTCGATAACCATTCAACAGGTCGAAGTGCTCATCATTGTGTTAAACAATGATTCTTTTAAAACTAATTCAGCCCAAGGAAGGCAATAATGTCATTAAGACTTGAGGGGCTACTGGTAGTAAAAGAGATTTGAATGAACAGGGAAACCCACTTCTAAACAGGAAAAAAAGGGATAATCATCTCCTCCTCTTCAAAAGAACTGGGGGTGAACAGGATTGGACGATAGGCGAAACTATCTACTCATATTGCTTTACTAATTTTAGTTTAGTTATGGAACAAAGCAGAACGAAAGAATCGTTGATTGGGGATAAAACTCACTACACAGACGTAATTGATCTATCACTATACACGTGCTAACAATTAGACTATGTCGAAGTGCCTATTATTCTGTTGAATATCTTTTATTTCTATTGCTTCAATATTTTTATAATCTAAATGTGTTACAATATTAGATTTATTTTTCTTTGAAAATTAAAACAAAAATAAGCACAAGAATCTAATCATTAAAAAATTAACATTCTCATTTGTTTGACACTTTGTTCAAACTTTTCCAGCCGTTTAATTTTGAAGTTTCATTCATCTAATTACTGTTCATACGCATTTGTTGATAAGTTCTCAGTGTAAAATACAAAAGAAATACTATGCGTGTACTCATTTGAGATTGATAATGTCGCTAGTTTTAATACGGTACACACTATTATGAGACCCAATGATGATATCATTCATAATAGTGCTCGTGGTTTGCGAGACTACTTACAGAATCATTAGCCATTCATACAAATTTAAATTTACTATATCTAGCTTGACTGGTCAATTGTCTCGCTGTCAGGCCAAGAATGCTCTCACTGAAGACCCTGAAGAAGTGAATGACACCTAAGTAAAAGGCGTAACCTTCTAAGTAAATGCTTGCAGATTCTAATACAAACAAACAGTATTTACCTCTCATCGAACTAAGTAAATGCTTATCGACTCAAATATAAACGAACAATATTTACCTCGTCCGGATCCAGATAAATGCTTACCGACTTAAGTCGGTGTCAGAATTATTCGCTCTCTCTCTCCTAATTATATATAAGGCTGTAAACTCTCAAGTTTTCCTTGGGGATTTTTTTGTGCGATTATTCAGAAATGAAATAATTGATTTGAAAGAATGCCATTATGACCATAAGAAAGTTTTATTTTAATATAAAAAATAATATAAAACATGAAACATTTAACATAAATCAATATTATTGGCCCTCTTGCCCCAACTCTGAAACAGTTTTTCGTGTTTATTGCCATGTTTGTTATAGTTCCTTACAAGATCGCTACACATCGCCCTCTATTTTGCTCTTTTCTTCGCTTCTAATAGTGTAAGTTCCTGCGAATTCAAAACACTTTTATTTCCTCTTTACCTTTTCTTCAAGTAGTCTCATAAATTTTTAGTGGGGCTTTGGTCAAGAATTTACGTTTTTTTGTCACTTAAATATTTGTTAAGTATCCGTGTCATATGCTTCCGGTTATTTTAATTTCGGAACGTCTAGAGACCCCCCCTCCCAAAGACAGCTTCTGTGAACTTTGTTTTATCTCATTTTTTTAAAATACCCAAATATTGCTTGTTATCCATAATACACTAAAATCTCACTAGTTCTCCTGGTTAGGAACCAAAGACATATCCCCAAAGCATAATGTTCCCACCATCATACTTTATTGTAAGTAGGATATTTCTGATTTGTGAGGTTCATTCGATTTCCTCCACGCATACCGGGAACACATGAAACCAAATAATTCTAGTTTGGTTTCATCTGACCATAAAACTGTGTTCCAAGATTCACTTATGTAAACTAATATACTTCTATATGTTTAGGCTGAAGCAAGAGTGTTTTTCTTGGGCGACAAGCTGGAAGTCCTACTCGATGAAAGTTATCGTCTTCTTCGATACATTCAACCTTTCTGTGTGTACATTCTTGACAACGTCCTTTACCGTTAGATGAGGATACATCGTGACAATTTATCTTATCATTCTCTCAGAAATAAACCGTTTTCTCTGAGTCCTTAACAATCACTACACAGTGAGCCTGGTACTTCTTGATAATGCTTCGATCTAGGAACGTTAAAACGCTTGAAATGTGCTGTATATCCACCACATTACTAGTACGCATTTAATTTCGTTTGGAGCTTTTTGTCAAGTTCAGTAGTCTTGGTCGAACGAATAAGTTATCTGGGTACATGGCACACACTTATCGTCTTCTTCGGACACGTGTACAATATTATAGAATCAGGTCAATATCAATTCCTTTTCAAGGGATGCTTGGTTAAATATCAAATTTTAAAAAAATGCAGTTTTTCTACAGAAGACACATATTTCATTATTACTATAACGACGGGGTGAATTATTTTTCAGCGATTTTTATAAAAATCCATAAATACTAATAGATCGATTTTTTTAAAATCACGAATTAATAAAAAAAATAAAAACAGATTAAACTATCTGTGGTAAATTCAATAGATTCTTGCAAATAATTGCATTGCCTTAAAAAATAATCACATTCAATGGGGTCGAATAATTCTGCAACGAATTGTAAATGCAAACAGACAATATTTATCTGCCCGTAAAGCAGGTAAATGATTAAAGATTCAAATATAAACGATCAATATTTATCTATACTTGAAGAAATTAAATTCCTACAGATTCAATTAAAATGACCAATATTTATCTCAGCCCGAACAAAGTAAATCCTTACTGTCTCTAATATAAACCACCAATATTTACTGATAGACTTAAATATAAAGGACCAATAATTACCTATCGAAGTAATTTATAGACTAATATATAAACAGCCAGCATGTACCTATCCCGAACTAAGTAAATGTTTAGAGACTAAAATATAAACGACGAATACTTACCTATTGCGGAACTAAGTAATTGCTTATAGAACCATTTGAATGCTTATAAGCTCAAATATAAATTACCGATATTTACCAATCTTCAAAAGAGGTAACTTATGACAGACATAGATGTAAACGACTCATCCTAGATTGTTTGCTTTGTTTTTTTTACGGTTTATCAAGCTTTTTAAGGTCATTTTCAACCAAAACATAATTTCGGATTGTAAAAAAAAAACTTGTGGTAATAATGATTTTCTGATGCACGCCATATTATTTAATCAGTAGCAGGGGGGGGGGAGAATTGGATTCATAATTCCCTAGGGTTATTTTGACGAAAGTGAATATAACGAGCACAAATGGAATTCGAACTGGGTTTCCTAAATTCTCATTTCGATCCGGTATTCATTGCACCATCCGTACATCCCAGTTTTCAGCACTTGGTATCTCTGACCAGTCACCCATCTAGATACTCTTCTTGATGAACATTTTTTAACTAAGGTGGTCGGACGAGAACTAGTTTTTCAACATGATATGGTCGAAAGTCTACTCATCCTAGAACCAAGATAATTCATATACACTACAGTTCAAAAGCTCGACGTATCTCTTGTTAATTTTTTAAATTGGCCCCAGAAGTAGTTGTTTTGAATTTATATAAAATAAACTTATTACACATGGTTTTAAAAAAGTGAGAATTTTTTTTTATTAGATGTGTTATTATGATTAAAAGAAAAAAACAATTATGATTAAATTTTGCTCTCGTCAAAATATCCTCTTTGAGCCTTGATTACTGCGATTTAACAAAAGAAAAAGGAAAAACAGTGTTTGAAATGTTAAATAATATTTACTAAAAAATGCGATTTTTTTTCTTTTCTTAAATCGCAATCTTCTTTTAAGTGTTGAAAAATATTGGAAAAATTACGTCAATCATTTTGTTTGTTTGTTCGACATTAAAACCAGCTGAAGAAGGCCGGATCGTACAACGGTCGAAACGTTGTGTTAAATATGGCATAAAGATGAGGACAATAGTCCGAATAATGTAAATTGTGTACATAATATCATCTCAGAAATATAGACAGATACATTATTGATTGGAGAGGGAAGAAACATTGAATAGACATACTTCAGGTCTCACTGAAAATGAGAAGAACAACATTTTATGGGATATCTTGATCCAGTGAGACGAAGAAGTATTACACAGAAAAACTAGACACTGTAGTGGTAAATAAGAAAGAACTTGCATCATCATAGATACTGTATTCCCCGCAGATAATAGAGTAGTCGACTCCGAAGAAGAATAGCAGCAAAACAATTGTTAGTTTAAAATGGGAAGTGTACAAAGCGTGGTCAAACGAGAAGTAGCTGTCATCCCCAGTATTATTCGTGCTCTAGGCATAATAGGTATAGAACTTGCAGCTGCTTTTATAGTCCGATGTGTTCTTAAAACATGATGAGATAGTTTTACCTCAATCCATTAATTGTGGAAAGCTGATATATCGGTTCCATCTCTAGTAAGTTTTGCTCTTTTTGCAGATCGAATACTAATGAATACAGAGTCAAACGTTTATTTTCAAAGGACGTAGAAAATCAGATGAGCCAGTATATAGAGGAAAAAGATTGGAGGTGCCTTACGTGTTTGGAAACGAGTTGAAACAGGAAAGGCTAAAGGGAAAAGGATGAGTCGGCCTGCCAAGAAAGCAGCTTTATAACGAACGTCAGATGTCTTCCGCGGTCGAAGACTGGTATTGCCTGGCTGACCAGGAATCTTACTCTGCCAGCAGGCCAGTTGAAAGTTGGGTCCAGTGCAATAAATGCAAAGGCTCATGACTGATTTTGGGAGCAAAAAAATATCTTATGACAGTGACTGAGTTGAAATTTCTTGGAAAACTGAGCCCCTGTTTTCAGGTTATCATTTTATATTTGCTAAAGATAAATAAATTTGGATTTGAAAAGTAAATTATGTATCAAATGTAGTTTCATTGCCCTAATTTTAGTTGTCCCAATTTACCCCCATGTTCCATTGTGTCCCACTGTGTGTTATTTTTACCCAACAAGTGGGGTAAAAAGTAAGAAATTGAAATGTCATCATATAATAGCTCCTCATCATAATGTTCAACTAACACTAATGTTCGTGTACAGTTTAAATAACCGTGTCTGTCTTTAATTATATGGTCGGCATAGTAATTTGAAAAAATGTGTTACTTTGTGCCTCGGTAATACCCTACCTATCAAGTAACACATCTGCTCTGAAACCCCAAAGAATAATAACAAATCTACAAATTTCTAATTAAATATTTGCCTTTAAATCTTCGCAGCATGGTAAATTGCTTCTTTATTTCTTTGATATTGCACACTGAGGCGCTCGTCGGGCACAACAGTTCAAGATCAAGCGGCTTAACCGCTCGTCAGTCACTCCACCACCGCAATTATCCACCACCACAACTACCGCCATCTTAATATGGCGGAAGAAAAAAAAGCACTTCCATCATCACTATATCAACTTGAAAATCGAAAACCACAACAACAATTCCCCATACCACAAGCTTCATTATCCGCAAAGACTGTGCGTCCTGACTAGCACTATCAGTCTCTCAAGAACCGTAAGCACCCCAACCAAATATCCATTCTCCGTTGTTCTTTGAAACATTTATATATGCAACGAATCCCGGCGAACACGAAAGCTTTCAAACTAATAAAACCGCTGCACATCGCATAGCGGTGCTGATCACAAGGCGATAGGCAGGTATTTAAAGACACAGAGGCTTCGCCAGATAACTCTCTAATTTGTACAGAATCCTTACAGTGTCTGTTGATTGCCCTCAAGCAAAGCTAACTCCTTAATACCAGCCTCAGCTGTACGTGAACCTTTGACGAATCGTATTGTGTATAATTTTATCTGCCAACGACATGATCCAGTGCCTCTGGTATATTAACTCGGAACAATGAGTGCATATGTAGCAGCAAAATGAGAAAGGGAGGTTGAAAGAGGAGAAGAGGAAGAAATAGGACGAGAATAAGAGGGGTCAATGGAAACTTTCAGAAGTTTACGAAGATGATGTGAGAGTAGGAATAGAAAAAGAGCGTGTGAGGTGTTGCTGTGAGGAATATGGGTGTTGAAGAGTGAATAGAGAAATACGAAAAGGTGGAGAGACGGTAGAGGAAGCGATCGCAAGGAAGGTAATCAAGAAATGAGAATATACCGGATTAAAAATAAATAATAATCATAAAAATAATACGAAAAGTGAAAAAAGAAAATGGGGGAAGAAACTTACTAAAAACAAAGTAATAAAATGTTTGCCTAGTGGCTGAGATAGCTGCCTATTTCACCGTCGGTTACAGAGTTCGGTGTTAAAAGAAGACACAGACAAATCCCCAATATGTCGAGTGCTAATTTTCAAGGTAGCCAGATATTGACTAAATAGAAAAACATTTCCTCACCGCATTTTTGTTCATTTAACTTTCTGCTGTATTGACCTTAGTTGAGCCAGCCTTACGTCCACGTTACGTTGTAACCCTACCGATTCACGTACGATCATATAAGTTAAGCAGCTGGACAATCTCCTCGCAAATGAAGAATAGACGTGAAGCAAGAGTAATGTGGTGATACCGAAGGATGTTGATAATATCATGAACTGAACATGACGAGGTTTTAGAGAAAATGGAACCAAACAGGATACATACTTAACATCAGAAAATAGCAGTTAAATTTTATATGGCAGATAATGAGGAAAGAGTGCCTTGAAAATATGATACTCACGAGACAAATTGAAAGCAAGATGATAATAGAAAAACAATGCATAAGAAAGCTTGTAGTAATGGATCACGAAGCAAGGTTTCGGAGAGATAAAAAACATAAAATTTATTAAGAGCTGCAAAAGACAAGAAATAGTGTAGAGCCATAATCGCCTACTTCCTGAAGGGACACGGCACATGGAAGAATTGTATAAGAAACGTGGGCTAATGAATTATAAAACAAAATACATTAGGTACCCAAAACCTTCTTTTTATTTATTTATTGATTTTTTTTGGGGGGGGGTCGAGTGCGATTAAAGTAAAAATCTGAGATTTATGGCTTTTGTTGATCTTTCCTTCCAGTATCTGAAATGTTTGAAACTGATTAAATTCAAAACAATTCACAGTTTGCCGTCATCATTGGTTGCGGACTCTTGTTCGAGTGAATACGTCACGATGCAAAAAAAAACAAAAACAAAAAAAAAACAAGCATTTTTTAGCTGTACACACATTAATCTCATATTCTAGAGGCTATTACTACTGCTTCCCTTATAAGTTTAAAATCGCCGAGAATATATATCCCATATCGCTGAAAATAAAATTATTGGCACTCAAAGAATATCGTTTTTTAATTGATAATAAAATACCTAGGCCCTAAACGCACAGGAATTTCATGGTTAATCGTTAAAAGGAAAACTAGATGATGTGCGAAAGAAGCAAAGAAAAATTGATGGAACTATAAAGAGAAAAAAATGGGAAAATATCAGAATATTATTTTGATTTAAAAATGAAAACTAAAACCAAGCGTAATAATTATCCAGTGTACTGCGTTCGATATTCATTGATTATAGTAACCTTAGCTAAGACACTAGGGAGATGGTTTCGTCGCTTATATCCCAGAGGCGCGAGTGGACCGTGATCGAACCCATATAAAACTTTTAAATGGTTAATTTTCGACGTACATAAGAGCATTTGGAAGATTAGAGTTAGGTATCTGCCAGCATTTCTCCTTACAGGGATTCATGAAAAATAGATCGAGAAATCAAAATTTAAATTGCAAGTTATTGATTAGTCTGGATTTCGATTGAATCGGTACATAAGCAGGATATTGTGGAGATATGCTTTGTTATGTGTACAGATCACTTAAAATTACGCGAGAATTAGTGTAGATTTAATATCATTTACTAAGTATCAAGGATATTGTGGAGATATGATTTTTGGTGACTGGTATCGATCTCGTAAAAGTACCTGAGAAAGTATTTACCTCCTGACCTCTGCACTAAGACAGGATGTGACGCAAGGTGTTTTTTTTAAGTGGGTTACCCATAGATATGAATAAGCATATTGGCCAAGGGCGAAAAGTACGAGCAGTGCATGAAGCACATAATTGTACTACCCGTCAGGAAGATAATGTACATTTATTATTTATATACATATAATCTGTGTGTGTGTGTGTGTACATATATACATCAAGGTACACACCTATCTAGCAAGATATAAAAAGAAATATTCAATTTCTCATATATATATATATATATATATATATATATATATATATATATATATATATATATATATATATATATATATACACACAGACACACATACACGCACACACACACACGCGCACACACACACATATATATACACACACACAAACACACATAGGGAATTGATAAGTAACTCCCTATTATATGTATGACGGAATCTCCCGTCTAACAATAATTTTAGAAGGCGGGAGAGTCCATATTACATAAAATAAGGAGTTACTTTTCAAATCCCCTCTATATAAGATGGCTTGAATATTTCATTTTATCTCTTGCTATATATATATATATATATATATATATATATATATATATATATATATTGTCATCCACAGACAGACTGTTTTGTTGTATCACAGCTCCTCAGTGTGGCTAGACGTCCGGTTGCCTCTGGCTAGAATCGAAAACCGGCTGAATTCGCGTCAGTCGGAAATTTTACCCTGAAGCCGTTGGCGCACGGCAGAGAAGAAGGTGAATTTAAGCGTATTTATATTTAGATAAACACACAGTGAATGAGAGAACTCTATTCGATTTACCGAAGAGTCTTGCATTTTTAGCCGTAATAGTCACTGTTTACAAACCCACACATCCTCCCCAGAGAGCTCAACCGAAATAAATTTTCAGTTTCTGTTATATATATATATATATATATATATATATATATATATATATATATATATATATATATATATAACAGAAACATACATATATATATATATATATATATATATATATATATATATATATATATATATATATATATATCAGTTGAATACTTCATTTTATATCTTGCTATATGTGTAAAATAAACATATATATATATGCACACATCTCTCTCTGTATGTACATATATACATATATATATATATATATATATATATATATATATATATATACACAGTGTAACCCGGATATAAGATACCCGGATATAAGAGAAACCCGGATATAAGAGAGATTGTATCTGGTCCAAAATTAGAGCCATACTTACCTAAACAAAATAGACCAAACCCGGATATAAGAGAAACCCGGATATAAGAGACTTCTTATCCGGTCCGGACAACTCGCTTATATCCGGGTTACACTGTACGTGTATGTATATATATATATATATATATATATATATATATATATATAGAGAGAGAGAGAGAGAGAGAGAGAGAGAGAAATAGATTGATCAGAAGATAGATTGATTCAAATGACAAAATTTTAAAAGAGAAGTAAATAGAATTATGCACACCGATCTAGATGCAATTTAAATTTTGGATCCACACTACACCAAACAAAATGTTAGGTCGGAAATCCCTATCAATTCTGGAAAGGTGCAAAAAAACAGCTACTGGACTTGAGAAAGCTATTTTCCTGAAACAATGTTTTAAGAGAATGTTTTTATAAATTTCAACCGAATGCCATACTGGCTGCTCGGTCAATGAATGTCAAATGTTTTCTTCTAGGTATAGAGTTAATATTACAATTTTCATTGCCACGTGAGACGAAAACATTTTAAATGTGCATTACGCTGTGGTTGGATCGTTAAAAAAAGCTAGACTCGAAAATCGTTACCAATTTTCTTTATGATTTTTATATTTGCTGACATGTGTCAAGATTAAAACACGAATGCTTTAACAGGAAACAACTATTGAGAAACAAGACCCGCAGTCTTATTAACTATTATAAAGCTCACAAGATATGGCCGCTTTTTTTTATCTTTTTTTAAGCATTCCACTCCAAGTATGGCGGAATGCCATAGCAGGCAAAGGCTTACAGAGAATGATAGCGTGAGCAAAGAGGTCTGATAGAGGAAAAGATTAAGAGAAGGATAGGATCAAGGTATTTGGATATGTCGCTTGACATTACATTTGAATAATGGAGATTATAGTAATCTGGGAAATAGGTAATAGGAAGGGAATTCCACAGACGCTATTGGAGTAGAAGTGACGGCTACATTTAACTGTTTCGACAGTGAAAGGATGACACATGGATGCTGGACTAGTAGCACGTTTAAATTCAGGTAGTCTGGGAACCAGCGAATGTAACTCGTCAGAGCAGTTACTGTGAAAGTACTTGTAGAAAAGACAGAGAGAGGCGATGGCATGTCTGTGAGTGAGCGACTGTAGACGAGATGCCAGATCAGGACCAATCAAGTTGCATATCTGTCTCTGGATTTTGTCGAGGACCTTAAGACGAACAGCTGGGGCACCAGACAATATATGACAGCTGTATTCCATGCAAGTTTGAATAGTTGATTTATAGATTTGATGGATGTACTCGGGCGAGAAAAACTTTCTCGCACGACAAAGGGAACCAACTTTTCTTGCGGTGGATGGAGCTATTGATTCGATGTATTTTTCCATCTCAGGTCAGCGGACAGTGTGAGACCAAGCAGTCGCAAAGACGTGCATTTTGATGGGAGGCAGGGATGGTTCTCTATGGTGAGTAATAGGAATAAAGATTTGTTTTTGAGGCATGAAAGTTAACCAGCCAATTCCTGCCCCAGTCTACATCCTATTGGAGGTCCTTTTCGGGACTAACGGCCAGGTTAGTTTTGTCAGCGATACCAACTTTGCTTTTGAGGCAGGAGTAAGTAATAGTGACGTCCGCATAGATGCCTACTTGGGAATTTATGACATCGGAAAGATCGTTAATGAAGATAAGGAACAGAGTAGGGCTCAAGAGATAGCCTTGGGGAACACCTGCGTTCGTGGGAAAGGAACTGGAGGAGAATCCGTTGAGGACGACCTTCATTACACGTTTTGACAGGAATGTTCGTATTAAATCGAATAATCGATCTGAAATTCCGTATCCCTGAAGCTTCCGAATGAGGCCGGCATGCCAAAAAACCTATCAAACGCTTCAGAGATAACTAGAGCCACCGCACGAGCTTCTCCGTTATTGTGAAGTGCTTGGTAAACAATTTCAGTTTGGCCGTGAGCACATCAACTGTAGAACGGGCAAGGCGGAAATCATAATGCTTGTCAAAGAGCAGATCATGGGATAAAATGTGCTTAACCACTTCTGCGTGCGTGCCTGTGTTATGTTCATTAAATATTAGTGTGTTATAGCGTAAAACAGATTTCGCAGAATATTCTCTCCGATTGTTATTTGAATCGAGTGTGTATCCGGTGGGGTGTAAATATATGTGGATATGCATATATTTTATACAAGAGTAAAGATTACAGCCACCAATTTTTAATATCTGTCTATATTTCTGTGATGAGGCTTTGTAACTATTTAAATATTTACATTGATTGGACTGTTGTTGTCATTTTTATTGTCATATTCACAACGTTTCGGCCGTTGTACGCTCCGGCTTTCTTCAGGATCTGTGTATATTTCTGAGACGAGGCATTGTAACTATTTACACTATTTACATTGATCGGATTGTTTCTCTCATCTTTATTGTCATATTCACGACGTTTCGGCCGTTGTATGCTCCGACTTTCTTCAGGATCTGTGTATATTTCTGAGTCGAGATACTGTAAATAGTTACCCTATTTACACTGATCGAACTGTTGTTCCCATCTTTACTCTCATATCTACAACGTTTCGTTGTACGCCCCGGCTTCCTTCAGGGTCTGTCTACATTTCTCAGATGTAAACTCTTGTCTTATTAGATAAAATACAGAATTCGGTTCGAAATTCCAACTAATATCACCTGAAGAAGGCCGGAGCGTACAATGGCCGAAACGCCATATATACTAAAATGAGATGACTGTCCTAATAATGTAAATAGTGTAAATAACAATTCTGAATGATGAGACTAGCAAAACATGTATGTTTGGCAAAAGGCAGTCTTCTTGACTTAATTCCAGGTCATAGGAAATGTTGGATAGTTTTGTGATGTCAATTTAGCACTTTTGTAATGTCAATGAATATTCGTTGTCACTTTCGTAATGCTCGTTGTAGTAGAGACTTTGTAATCGCAGATACATCTATAGTACGCCGCTGAACAATACTGGTGTCAGACGCCTTCGAATAACACTCGCACTAATAGTATGCGTTCGATAATACTCGCTCGACAGTAATCCTGGCGATCTATGTTCAAACGCAAGTGTCGGCAGCGACACTTTATTCCTATATAACAGATAGTTTGATGATTAACATAAAATAAAAAAAGAGAATAATGAAAAAAAATGAAAAGAGGAAATCTAGAATTGGGGAAGAAAAAGAAGAGAGAAAATGTCTCATTAAAATGAGTTGTATGTTAAAGAGTACCCCACCACAAAAAAAAAAAAACAAACAAACAAACAAAGAAGCAAAAGAAAAACTAGAAAGCACATCTCATAGAAACGTAAATACTTGTCTTCATTGAAAGCAGATATTCGTCGAGAGGCAATGTCTATTGTCTGATGCCGGACTGTTTGGCTTGATTGTTGACCAGACCAAGCGGCTGTCCGGTACGGTGCTTAACTGGCTTTAAAGATAGCTTTAAGATGGGACGGGCTCAATGGCGATACGACCGTTTGACTGGTAGAGTGGTCAGTCACGCCAGCGGTTATAAAAGAAAAAGAAACTAAAAACTACAATTAAAAAGCTAAAAAAAAAAACAAAACAAAAAAAAAAACGGAGGGACGAATTACATCAAAGGGGATGATGTACGTAAAGAGCGCACGTGCGGAATAGCGGTCATATCTTTGTGCACGCACGGCTGCAAATCATGGACGCAACGGCCTGTTGTGAGCTGTCTGGTACGCTGCACGAGCGTTGTGTAGGGATGACGAGAAAAGGGAAGGAAGCATAGGAAAAGAAGAAATGAATTTACCGAGAGAAAATTAAAAAAGAAAGATCAAAGTTAGAAACATTATTAGACTATTTGCGATAAAGAGAGACATGATATGAAACAGAATAATGAAATGCGTTTACTGTGCAGACGAAATACTTATAATGAAGAAGGAGATGCTGAAAAGTTTTAAACTCGGCACACTTCCCAAATTTAACCATAAAAACAAATATCTAATGTTTAAGGGAATGCTTAGCCCGACAGAGAACTTACCAGCAAAAATCAAAAGTACTTTTTTGATGGACAAATAATGGTCTCAAATTACTAATAGAGGCTTTTCAGACTACTTACATTGTTCGGACTGTTTTATTGTCATATTTAAGATGTTTCGGACGTTGTACACTCCGGGTTTCTTCAGGCGATATACGTTGGAAATTTCATAACTGACCCCTTTATTTCGTTCCCGCGGATAGATTACTCTAATTCCACCTACCACGCGTTTCCTGGATATCTCAGCTTCAGTTATTTTCCTTTAGTAACTTAATACACATATGTGGACAACAGTCTGAACAATGTAAATAGTATAAATAGTTAAAATACAGATATCAGATATATAGTCAGATATTAGAGGCTTTTGAATTTTATCAAATATTGCCAAATTAGAGTAGCTTCATTATAGCGTAACGAACAGCAAGCGAGGCCTTCATAATAATAATCGCACGTCTGATCATTGCTAGGTCCCAGTTACTCGAGGCCTTTTGTGAAATAAAAACATATATATGGTGACCCCAAAAAACGGGAACTTTTTAACAATCCAATAAAACCAAGAATATTTAATTCATAGTAATTGAAACCTTAAAACATAACATTTAAGAAACAATGATGGAATTTTCATTTTTTTAAATTATGTCCTGTAGATGGCGTCCTCCTGTACGAATGCATTCTTGAAATCTGCTGTTGAGATTCCTCAATGACTGCTGCAACATCTCAGCTGGGATATTGTGAATTTTATTCTTGTTACTAAAATGGCGAAATGTTTACTTGCTCAAGGTCACTGTCTCGGAGTGTTGCCACTTGCTCATGTCTGGCAATACGCACTTCAAAAATTCCTGATTTTTGGGTCACCCTATAAGATCGTATATCCAGAGTATCATTGCTATACACCAATTAATATGAAATACGGATAAATTCTCATGTACTTTTAGATGACCGATACTTGTGACCAGAAATCTACATTGTCCTGATGTAGACTAATTTACAAGACACCCCGGCATATCACTTATTTACTTCTAACGTAAATTTATGTGATACATACCCGGGACCAAAAATCATACTTCTACACTGTCCTGATATAGACCAATTCACAAGAAACCCTGGCATGTCACTTATTGACTTCTCATGTGAATTTATGAGATCCATGCCCGGGCCCCAAAATGATAGAACAATATTTACCAATTCCTATGAAATCCGGTGTAATCCTACCCTTACTTTTAACAAATTATATCTTCACAAAATTCTCATTATATACCAATTCACAAGAAACCGGGATTTATTTTTACATACTTTTCATTGATAGATTTTCTATGATTTATCAACCATTTGCAGGTTATTTAAAGCCAGAAAATATTTTTATATTGTAAGACATTTTTGGAGGTAAAAATGATTTAGTGTTGCAAATATTATTAATTACATGTAGCTGAGGGAGACATACTATTCTCAAGAGTATTTGCGCTTAAATGAATATAACGAATCCTGGAGCCGTTATCCTTTTCGCCTGACGCACATCGAAGCTTACAGCACCTGGTATTCCAAAGCAGTCACCCATCTAGGTATTGACCAGGCTTGACATTACTTAACTTCGGTGATCGTACGAGTACCGGCGTTTCAACCTGACTCGACCATAAACCGCACTTATTGTCCAAGGTTCACATACATATTAACGTGTATAGGTGCACCACATAAAACAGACCTTGTATCCTGCCTCACATCCGGCCAAGGTATGTTGTAAAACTCCGCCTAGGGAAAGATAAATTGAACATATATTTTTATTGATTGCTATTAATGCTCTATCTTCCCACACAGAGAAACTACTTCGTACGATCTAGACACAGCCGCCAGTAATCACGAGAGTCAACATTTTTCGAGGCGGTACGATGCCTCATACTCCCGGCAAACACGGACTTTGCTACTTCGACGACTCGCTTGCATTACTGAAAAGCAGTATGAGGTCTTAGAGAGGGCGCAAACAAGGAGGAGGCTTATACTTAATATTAGGAAGAAGCAGCTGATGTTTCTGGGACACATAATGAGAAAGGAGGGCCTGGAGAATCTGATACTCACGAGTCGAATAGAGCGAAAGAGAAAGGGAAAACAACGTGTGGCATACCTGTCTGACTTAAGCAAGTGGAAAACAGAACGTGGTCTGGGGGAGGAAGCAGAGTGAAGGAACTGGTTGAGAGCTGCAAGGGACAGAGGGAGGTGGAGAGCCATGATCGCCTACGTCCTGAAAGGACATGGCACATAAAAAGAAAGACGGAATAGGCACTTGTTGTGGCGAGGGATGACACAATGGTACAAAGGAAAATAGAGGATTGCGTCTCACCCCGTGTGTGTGTGTGCCTGTGAGTATATATGTATATATTTATACTATCTATATTTCTCATGTTGTCTGTCTGTGTGCCTGTTGTGAGTGTTGTTATCTCACCCAGGCCGCATTTCTCACCCGATTTCGATGCGGTTTTCACCACAAGTTTGCAAATGGCTGCTATAAGGACATGACGGAGTCCGATTTTTGATTTCGGACTCATGTTCCGAAAAAATCGATAATCGAAAAAAATCAGCTTACAGAAGGAATGATCGCATTTCAACCAAATTTGACACCCTCTTAGAGTCCACCATTAGAAGTGTTGTCCAGAAGTGTCATGACCACGGACCCCTAAACAGCGCGGAAAATCGATAAAACCCAAAAACCGATACGTCCAGATTGCGCCTGAACCGCATGTCGGTTTTTAGCGAAAACCGACCGGATTTATGAGGAGGCCATTGCGAATCAGCATATGAAGTTTCAACTCTGAGCGCCCCCCAAACAGAGTGCAAATCGACAATCGGTCAACCCGTAAAAATGTTTTTTCCGGTTGGGTATTTCCTAAATGCAGATTAATTTAAGGTCACGCTATGCGCGGGAAGAAACAGGTCAGTGCGTGCAGTGGAGTGGAAGAAAACATTTGACCTCAAATACTGAAATGGATGCAGGGCCATTGAAATTCGGCTTTTTTTCCCTGATACCAGGTTTGTCTTTGAGCCACAAATGACATATTCGACTTTGTCAACACTTGTGCTTTAATCGTCGCATCTTACCAAAATAAGCACTTCCTTTATTCGCGTCTTTACTGAAAAAAAAAATACCGCATACGTGCTGAGTGAAAATGGTTCCGCACTCAGCAGTCCATTTTCCAATTCTTTAAACCTTTTCCCCTAGCCCAGGCCGCATCCCAGGCATGACGAGGAGTTTTTGCGCTAAAACAGCAGGGCTTCCTCCCAATCCATTTCAAAGCTAATGCCGACAAACGGTTAGCGGCTTTTCGTTGTCGCACAAACCAAACGAGCAAACGCTTCATTGCACCTCCTTGCATTCTCATCGCCGGCATCACGTCGTTAGAGCTAAGCTGAATATGCAGCAGTCAGCTTGACTCCGTTTACGGCCAAGCCTTGCGCTTGCCAAATCATGCACGCGTGCGTGAATGCGTGCGTGCGTGAATGCGTGCGTGCGTGAATTCGTGCGTGCGTGAATGCGCGCTACCATCTTCCATTTTGCGTGAGCTCATTCATTGGTCTAAGTCATGGCCATTGTCCAGGCTACGCCAATCAATCACAAGTCACGCTCCCTTTAAATACCTTTAGCGGATCCGCACTCATATTTGATCGCCATTAACGCATCTGTCCTTGGATTAATTAACAGCTTCCTGCTACCGCAAGTTTCCTATTTGCTTAAACGTTTGCATTACCCATTTTATCCCCGCGTGCTGCCTCTACTGCGCAGCCCAGTCCATCTTAGCGTTCTATACCTATTTCTACCTTTTCGTAGCTCAGTTTTGCTATTAGACAGTTAACTGCTGTCGCAAGTTACTTATTTACTCAATCGTTTGCCCAAACTATTTTACCTCCACGTTACAGTTTTCACTGTAAGTTGAAGTGTACTGCCTTTATTACGCGGCCCAGTACACCTCAGTACTTCCCTGCCTATATGCTTAAACGTTTGCATTACCCATTTTATCTCCGCATGCTGCCTTTACTGCGCAGCCCAGTCCATCTTAGCGTTCCATACCTATTTCTACCTTTTCCTTGTTCAGTTTTGCTATTAGACAGCTTCGACATCAACTTTTATTCGCATTCTTCCACAGCATTTCTACAACCCTTCAAATGGCTCCTAAACGATGAACATCCACACGTCAGCAACTGAAACCCCCTAACACCGTTAACGTTACACATGCAGAACAGGCGACTGCAGAGGAGCACATAATAACTCCGGTTACAGATGATCATATAGCGTCTACTTCAACCTCTGCTTTGCACTCTTCTGCGTGCCGTGGCGATGACCAACTCGGCAGCTCTGCAAAGGCTGCAAAAACACCCAGGCGAGGCAACCTTAGCGGGCGTTCTAAAAACGCCTCACCGGCTAAGGGGAAACGGGACCAGGATTCCACTGAGTGCGCCTCCTTGGGGGAGAAGCGGCTGGCGTCAACTTCAACCTCTGCTTTGCACTCTTCTGAGTGCCGTGGTGATGACCGACTCGGCAGCTTTGCTAAGCGTGCCGAAATACCATGGCGAGGTAACCTTAGCAGGCGTTCTAAAATAGCCTCTGCGGCAAAGAGAAAGCCAGTGGAGGAAACCAAGGTAGAGGCCTCTTTGAGGCTTTCCAGTCAATCAAAACAGAGGCAGTATGTTTTGTCACATGAAACGCTTGGTGAGCGTAACTACCGTTTGTACTGCAAATCAGTTTACACATATTCGTTGAAAAGTAAGAGGAAACTGCCTAAACGTACGAATTTTAAATCAAGCACGGGCAACGCCGGACCATGCTGCTAGTATATATATATATATATATATATATATATATATATATATATATATATATATATATAATTTATTCGAAAATTATAACATAAATATGTTATAAAATCACTGTAAACATCTGGTGTCTTATCAGGTGATGTTGTGTGATGTTGTTGTATATATATATATATATATATATATATATATATATATATATATATATATATACACACAACATATATATATATATATATATATATATATATATATATATATATATATATATATATATACACACACAACATCACACAACATCATCACCTGATAAGATACCAGATGGATGTGTTGCAACAAAATGATTTTATAACATATTTATGTTATAATTTTCGAATAAATTATATTTGCCCTATTCTGTATTGTGCACACTTTTTAAGAATAGTATTAGTGGGTTATTCCGTATACACCATTCATCTACTTGTATATATATATATATATATATATATATATATATATATATATATATATATATATATATATATATATATATATATATATAATACGAATTTGCGATTGGCAGCGTAATTTCAAGGAGGATATTCATCCAATAAGAGCTCATTGTAAATCGCAGAACATTAAAATAATAATACTGAAAGATCCATTTCGGTTATAATTTATTTCGTGAATATTTTTATATTTAACTTTGCAGGCCGGAAGTTCTTAATAAATCGAGACAATTCATTTGGACTAAAAAAGTAGATTGACAGGAGGAAGGGAAAGCAAGAAAGAACAGAAGAAAAGGCGAGAGGAAGAAAGAAAAATAACAGATTTTCGAATATAAAATTCTTTTGAAAACATAAAAGAAACAGAGAGCTGGTTGAGTGAGAGGGGGCGAAAGAAGAAAAAGGAAAGAAGGAAGAAATAAATGAAGGGATAATTGTAAAAATTAATCGAATGACCTGACTCAGAATTTCTTCCTTAAAGGGTTGAACAAGTTTCGATGTGGTGTGTGATCAGATTTGAAAGATTTACATCAAATTGTCCCCCTTTCTTCTCTTTTCTCTTGCACCCCCTTTCACCTGTCTATCTAATATATCAGTCCGCATGAATTGTCTCCATTTATTTCGAACTTCTCGGTCTGAAGAGTTGAATATAACAATATTTACGAAATAAATTATCACCGAAATGGATCTAAGATTTTTTTTCTCGATATATATATATATATATATATGCTCCTGAAAAGTTTATTTCGGTTGAGCTCTCTGGGGAGGATGTGTGGGTTTGTAAACAGTGACTATTACGGCTATTAATGCAAGACTCTTCGGTAAATCGAATCGAGCTCTCTCAGTCACTGTGTGTTTATCTAAAAATAAATACGCTTAAATTTACCTTCTTCTCTGCCGTGCGCCAACGGCTTCAGGGTAAAATTTCCGACTGATGCGAATTCAGCCGGTTTTCGATTCTAGCCAGAGGCAACCGGACATCGAACCACACTGATGAGCTGTGATACAGCGAAACAGTCTGTCTGTGGATCACAATATATATATATATATATATATATATATATATATATATATATATATATATATATATATATATATATATATATATACAGCACGCTATATCTATGGGGTACAGTGCATAATATAAGTAATATAGATTATGTGAATATAAAAGTAGACATTGAAGTCAGCATCAAAAGGAAACAGTTTGTTTTATGCCGGATTGCAATCATCGTACCTCACGATTGCCTCCAACCATGAACCAGACTGTCGACTACTGGTGTTTCTTTTGTTGTCCACTTCAAAATTCGTTGGAAAATGCATCCCTATCCTCCCTAAACTTAACCTCTTTTTCGAACGTAACTCATAATTTATACAACAGTAGTTAATAAAAATGAACACGCTATTGCCCCTGTCTAAATGATTGGATTTATCTGTATCCTTGGAAACAAAATATTATGAATTGTATGTGCGTTTAAAACTCAGTAAATTTAAAAATAAGTTATTCCAAAATTTGCTTGATGATGAAACAGAACTAATGCTTTTAATTTAATTATGTAATTAAATTTGAAGATTTAGCTTCGGTTTTGAAACATGGTAATTCATTTGTAGCGAAGAAACCATATTTTAAATCAGTTAATTTATAATATTTATGCTCTGTGAAATTACATTGAGCATTGCTTTGTAAAAATAAAAATATCAATAAGAATACCGGAATATATATTATACCTCTGTTCTTTCTTTTTATTATAACATATACATATATAAATATATTATTGTCATCCACTGACAGACTGTTTACCTGGCTCACAGCGTTTCAGTGCGGCTAGACATCCGGTTGCCTTTAGCTAGGATCGAAACCCGACTGAATTGGTATCAGTCGGAAAGTCTACCACTAACCCGTCGGCGCACGGCCAGGGACGAAGGTGAATTTTAGCGTATTTAATTTTAGATAAACACAAAGTGACCGACAGGACTCAATTCGCTTTTGCCGAAGAGTCACGCTATATCAGCTTTAATAGTTACTGTTTTACAAACCCACACTTCCTTCCCCAGAGAGCTCAACCGAAATTAATTTTTTCAGGAGCCTATATTATTGTCATCCACAGACAGACTGTTTCGCCATTTCACAGCTCTTCAGTGTGGCTAGACATACGGTTGTCTTTATATCTGAATGTAATGAGAACGAGAATAATATAAAAATTCTAACGTTCACAGCATTACTTCAAAAGAGGGCCCAATACCGATAGAGGATCAATAATTTTTTATTATAATTTTTTTATATTGATAAAAACATATTTGTCGTGAGTAAACTCTATTTGTCTATATGAAATATTATAAGCATTCGTATGTATATATATATATATATATTATATATATATATATATATATAGAGAGAGAGAGAGAGAGAGAGAGAGAGAGAGAGATGGCATGCGAAAAACGGCAAAAATAATGAACGCATAAATGGTAAAAAAGAAAAAAATCTAATACTTAATGAACATGCTGACCATATTTGGAAAATAATATATTCCCATCACTACAGATACAGATATATA
>OZ038482.1:51593761-51606261 GCA_964036315.1 Acanthosepion esculentum | reverse complement strand
TCCGTTGAATTGTTTATCAATCAATTACAGAAAGTATTGACCGATATGTATCGTTGGCAGAAAGGACGCTTAAGCCATATGACTTTCCTTTATCTATGTCTAGTTCTAATCTTTTAAGTGCTTTTTGAAGTTTCCTTTTAAAACAATTTTTTCAAAGTTACTTATTTTGTGGGGCGTCATTATAAGGATTTATATCTTCAGCGAAAATTTTATTATTAGAAGATAATTTATTGATTATAATATTTACAGTGGCAATGACTTGGCTGAGATGGTTGGAGTTAACGTTAATATAGATTGGAGTTTCATTCTCCTTGTGATATGTCTTAAATACATTTAAAACTAATATTTCTGTGCTATATATATATATATATATATATATATATATATATATATATACATATATATATATATATAAATGTATGTGTGTATGTGGATATATGTGTGTACCTGTGTATGTCTATGTGATTATATGTATATGCATGATTGTGTATATGTAAATATACATCGTTTATTGTGTTTTATATGTTGTACATGTTTATAATGAAGAATATGGATGTGTATGTTGTGGATATATATATATATATATATATATATATATATATATATATATATATATATATATATATATATATATATATGTATATGTATATGTACGTATATGTATGTGCGTATATATATATATATATATATATATATATATATGTAAGTGTGCATGTATGTATGCGTGCATGTATATGCATATATATATATATGCATATATATATATATATATATATATATATATATATATATATATATATATATATATATATATATAGTATTAGTGGTAAATATACACATACGTATGCAATCATGTATCTAAAATATAAATATGTATACATACATACATACACATACATATAAAAAATAATTCCAAGAGGATAGAATCCAGGTAGAACTCAATGTCCAGGACAGAGTAAGTATATAATAAAAAAAAATTAAACACTAATATTCCATGGTCATAATTTATTCCATTGGAATCGTAAATACGATCCAATTCATCTGACCTAAAAATTCAAAAAGAAAACAGAACAAAAAATTAGTTTTGAATTTGTAGGTCTGATGAAGTGGATCGTATTTACGGTTCCAATGGAATAAATTATGACCATGGAATATTAGTGTTTATGTCTTTTTATTATATATATATATATATATATATATATATATATATATATATATATATATATATATATATATATATATATATATATATATATATATATTGTATGGGTATTTTAGTTTATTTTCATTTATTTGTATGTGTACGGATGTTTTTACGTAATTTTTTATATAGTTGTTTTACATATATATATATATATATATATATATGTGTGTGTGTGTGTGTGTGTGTGTGTGTGTGTGTGTGTCTAGATAGATAGATAGATAGATAGATAGATAGATAGATAAAATATAGATGAATTTCAATACATCATTTTCATGGCCATTTCTCCCCGTAAGGTACGATTCCCCGAATGAGAATAATTTTCCGTGGTTTTCCAACTCTACATGTTTTTGCACATAACATGAAAAGAAAGCGTAAAATATTTTAAACTTAAAAAAAAACAAAAAAAACGTAATGACGAATTAGAGAAGGACGACAAAGAAAGGGGGAAAATACTTAAATGTAGGAAAGACAAAGAAAGAGAGAAAACATAACAAGAGGAGGGAAAAAAAGACTCGTCTAGACTGAACTAAGCACAGATGGTAATCTGATACCTGTTAAATAACCTTGACCTGTATTCAAAATATTAATAACTTGTAAGGAAATTCAATCTTTAAAATTTAGAGAAGGATTTAACGATTTTTTAAAAAATTATTTGAAAAAACGTTAAACAAATTATAAGGAAATAAAATAATGAAATAATAAGGATTGATATTAAGTAAATTAAAAGAAATATTCATATCAAACATATTAATCTAAAAAGTATAAATTGATAGGTAAAATTTACACGCTAATAATAATAAAGAAAGAAAATATATGTGATATGTAAATAAATTATTCAAATATATATTAAAATAAAAGGGCCATTTAAAAAAGGAAATATCATTTAAAGTTAACTACTACCAAAATGGTAACTTGATAATAAGTGTTAATTATTAAAGAAGGAGATTTAATGATAAATATGAATAAAATATGAAAAAAATTATATTTATATATGTAACATAACAACTTATAAGAACTAGAATATTAAAGGAATTTATAATAGTTATTACATATAAAAAATGTAAAATAATATATATATTAAAAATATATATCATCTCATATATATATACATATATATATATAAAGACATATATGTTTAACGTTCTTTTTATAGATACAAGTTACTTGTATCTATAAAAAGAACGTTAAACATATTATAAATGTCTTTAAATAAATTGTCAGACTATGTCCAATTCAAAAATACATATATATATGTATAAAATTTTAAGAAATGAACCAATACATCTAGTATAGACAAAATCAAAAAGGCGTAATAATACTAGTAATAAAGGTATGATAATAATCACAACAGAGAAATAATAATAATAATATATTAAAATAATAATAAGCCAAAATATAATAATAATAATAATAATAATAATAATAATAATAATAATAATAATAATAATTAACCAATACATAATAAATCGATATATAATAAAATACTAATCCAAACATATTATATTCAAAATCAAAAAGGCGGAATAATAATATTATAATAATAATAATAATAATAATAATAATAATAATAATAATAATAATAATAATAATAATGATAATAATCACAACAGAGCAATATATAATATTAATAATAATTGCAATGATAAGAAAAATATACATAAAATATACATAAAAATAAAAAAAATAGGAAGAAAATTATAAACCAATATAGAAGGAAGGTTAATTGAATTGAGTGATAATGAGTAGAAATAAAAGTATAGGTGTGAGGTGATAAAGAATACTGCGAAGACGAAGAAATTCTATATCAGCTTGAATCTTCCATGACGACTTTTGGAACCAATTCATTCCTCTAATTTAGTAATATACTTTCATTGTCAAATTCAATATTTCTAATTTTTTTTTCTAAATACAAATTACATCTATTCTTAAAATTACAAGGGATTTGAGCGAAACCTATGATTTTCTAGTCAGTCTGAGGGGTCAGATCTTGCCCACTCAATTCCCAAAGGTTTTTGGAGAGAGGAGTTTGGCGCTTTAATCTTACACAGATCGCAAATTCATGATGCAGTTTTATTACGTCGTACCACGGGAGAGACCGAAATATTAACAACTGAACCGTATGTCGAGATGCAATGTAATGTGTTGCGGATAGTTCGAAATGTAATTTTGTTGAGTGTGGATTGCTTTGTTTTAATGCAGATGGCCTGAAGATATCTGAAGGTCATTTTTACTGTGTGTATGTGTGTGGATATTGTTGTGCTATCAACTAATAGTTTGTATATAGCTATGATTTTCTGAGAAATGTGGTTTAATTTAACTAAGATCAGAAATTTGACAGATTAGTCAACGGGAAGGCGTAGAAAAAATAATAATAGACATAAATGTAAACCCACGACATATATTGGTTTTATTACAACCAAAAGGGGTTCATCATCGAAATCAACTGGCCGTCCTGTTCGGTCTTCATCTTCAAGGTTGAAATTTCCACTTCTGAATTTGGAAAACCATGTTCTGCGAGTTCTTTCATTCAGGCATTTTTCTCCTGAAGCCGGGTGAATATTTCGTGTTGCTTCGGCTGCAGAGTTTCCTTTTTTTAAACTCATGAATCAATATGTGCCTTAAATACTCATTCGACACTTCCATTTTGAGGGCCTAATCTGTGTAATTAATCCAGTCTAATTATTCAGTAAAAAGAAATTATATTAATTTAAAGGTTTCTAAATCGATATGATTATCAATCAATATCATTTGGCATTTCAGAATACTGGAAAATTTGATTGAAATTACATATATAATATTTCGGACAAAACTTATGTGAGGACCATATATATATATATATATATATATATATATATATATATATATATATATATGTATATGTGTATATATATATATATATATATATATATATATATATATATATATATATATATATATGTATATGTATATATATATATACGTATATATACATATATATATATATATAATATGAGGAAGTCAGTCCGATTAACGAAATCCATAGTGAAAACCCCTCATCCCAAAAATATAGACAATTACTATAATATATATATATATATATATATATATATATGGGTGTGTCTGCGTGTGTTTGTGCATGTGTGTGTGATATATTTAATCTAATTAATACTTATTAATATTTAATATGTTTAAGTAAAGACAAGGATAACATTTCAAATATGTGTACACACTAAAAATAACGTATATAGTAATAATAATAATGTGTATGTGTGTGTGTGTATGTGTGTGCGTGCGTTCATGTGTCTTAAAAGTGAGATTGGAATATAAAAATAAAACAAAAGTAAAGCGTTTGTATTTTACCAACGCGTTTCCGCCGTAGAGGAACTTTATCATAGTCAGTATGTAGATCCTATTTTATAACTTGTATTTATAAAAAGAAGTAACGTTGAAGAAAAGTATCTCATGTTTCCTAATTTTGAGTTTGAGAACGCTCTGAAATATTTGAAGATTGCCGTGTAAGGGAAGGTAAACTATGTTGGACGTTATGCGAATTGTTAATTAATTATTAATTAATTATTAATTAATTGCCTAATAAAGGAAATTGAGTTAACGATGTTGTTGAATGTGTGTTTATTTATATTTTGTTATTGTGATTCTTACTTTGTTTAATTATTTATAGATTAATTTATTTACTTTGTATATTTAAAGGTGTGAAAAATCGTTTACTTTTTATGCTTAAAATTTTGTTTGGCAGTATATGTTGGCTTGAGAAAAGAATATTTCTTTTAACAACAGAGATATTTGAAAAATTCAGGGTGTAAGTCAACATTTTAGCAAGAATCGATAATTGAACTCTGAATAACATCTAAAAGAGAAAATAATTTATTTAGACGTATAGTGGCAGAAAGAGGATGAGAGTGAAAATTAAATGGGAAAAATGTTTTCCTAGTGCGAAAAAAATTGAGTGATTAAGAAACTAGAAACTAGAATGTGTTTAGATTCGAATCAATTATGGAAAATAAGTAAATGTCGAAGTATTATAAATGTGAAACAGACCTTTGAGCATACACCGGGTGTAACAGCAAAATTGTCTAAATGGTGTAACAACTTAAGTGTCCATCTCACAAAGTGTTCAATATCTAAAAAAACACTAAACTAATTAAGTTTTTATCCTGGTTTTCAGATAAGACGTTTAACAACCGTGACACCATTTGTCGTAAGAATCACTGAAAACAATATTTGTGTTATTCAGCTAGAAACAGAACAGGTTAAAATTGTTTTGTGTGTGACCACTGTCTTCCCTAATGGTAATAGTGAGAGAATAAAGTTAATTCAGGCCTTCAGTAATGATACCAACATTCATACTCTGGCTTCCAAATTCAATGTCCGTTCAAGAACCATTAAGAGTACGGTAAATATTTTTTTAAAAAGAGGCAATAGTAGGTACGAAAACTGGATCAGCACGTCACAACAGCAAGAGGGATAATTATTTCAAGTTAGAGCTAAAGAGATCAATTAGGAATGAGTCAAGTCAATCCAGAAGACGTTTGGCACGTGAGAGAGGTGTTTCACCTATGACAGTCCAAAGAGCAATGAAAACAGACTTGAAAATGAAATCGTACGTGAAACCTGTGGGGCAACTTTTTACTAAAGGACAGAAAGTTAGAATATTAGAGAGGGCCAAGATTATCGTGAATAAGTTGAAAAATCACTCTTGCATAAAATACATATATTTGAACTTTATTTTAATTTTTCATGAGAATCCGATCCTTAGCTCTGATTAATTAATGATGAACATGTCATTTTCGTTTATGTCAATTTCATCACGATTCTTCTGTTAAGCTTGGAGAGTAAGTATACATTCGTATTGCTCAACGTAGAGTCCAATAGCATTACAAAAACCTCGGAAAATTCCATTTCTAACAACTGAACATAATATTTATATACACGCATATATTCATACAGTTATGTAAACACATGCACTTTTAAATATATAGATACATGTGAGTTGGACGTCCCGTCTCATCTCCATTCTAAAGCAGTCTCATATATATATATGCATATATAAATATAAATATATATATATACATATATATATATTGATATTTATATATATAGAGAAAGACAGACAGACAGACATATAGACAGACAGACAGACAGTGAGAGAGAGAGGGAGAGAGAGAGAGATCGTCGATTGGTTTCTACCCAAAGGGCGGAAATCGATCTGGTCGGAAGTCGGCTTGTAATTAATTTTTCAAGCTTTTTATCTTTCTTTAGGCATTATTGTATTTGTTAGAATTTCTTACGCTTCTCGTTAACTTTGATACGATTTGTATAGTCCTTACACATTGTTTTGTTTCTTAATTCTGACGTTCGTCAAGTTTAAATCACGAACTACACATTAAAGTAATATCGTACGCCAAGCTGGGAAACAATCACGCTGATAGACGCGGAACAGACGACTCCAACGATAAAACATACCGAATTCACGCCCGAGGTCGTAAGCAAGCGTCAGTCAGATAGGTCGTAAATCGACGACAACGTATCTGTCTCTCCCTCTCTCTCTCTCTCTCTCTCTCTCTCTCTATATATATATATATATATACATACATACATATATATATATATATATATATATATATATATATATATATATATATATATATATATATATATATATATATATAATATCTGGATAAAATAAATGAAACAAAATTGGGTGTTTTTTTATGAAAGTATTTATTTCTGTGTTTTTGTATATATTTATTTATTTATAAATAAATAAATACTTTCATAAAAAAAACACCCAATTTTGTTTCATTTATTTTATCCAGATATTATATACATATCAAGAAAGTATACGTGGCCTCTCATTATGCTATATATATATATATATATATATATATATATATATATATATATATATATATATATATATATATATATAGCGTTCAGAGGGTGTTTCTTGTAAAATAAACAGTACTCGATGTAAAATAACAGCTAAAATGTATACTATTAATAAATAAGCATTAAGGAACAACATGGATATTTATTATTAGTAGTAGCATATATATATATATATATATATATATATATATATATATATATATATATATATATATAATATGGTCATCCACATACAGGCCTTTTTTGCTGTATCACATCGTCTTTCGTTTGCCGTCAATTAATTTGCACAAGGTTGTACTTGCTTTTTATGTTAATATTTTTATTAACACATTTTTAGAAATATACAATTAATATTTACTTTTTATGTTAATATTTCTTATTAATACGATTTACTAAGTTTGGTACTAATGAATTAACGTGAATTACATTTAGATTTGTTAATGTAAATCTAGTGAAAATGCTAAACATTCTCGAGAAAATGCATTAAAATTTTTTTTATAATTTTTACATGACGTGTACGTGGCAAAAACAAGTTTGGTGTCTTCACATTCTAGTTTGTTCACGATTGTACATTTTATTTTAAAAAAATATTGATCATTATTCATTCTGACCGCCTGATCGATCACCTAATCATAGGAATCAATAGGTCAAGTACAACACTTTTATTGAGAGAACTGAAATTAGAATTGAAACTGATTCTACTTTAGGTCCACTTCGGTGCAGACAGTTTTAAGCTAACGAGTCAGTCGCATTGTTTGTTAGTTCTTTAAGCACTTCGTCATAGCATTATGAATCTATCGATATTCTCCCCTAAGACATCCAGTTTGTTTGTTATTTCATGATTCGATTAATTGATTTTAAGTTTCTACTTATTATGTTTCTTTATATATTCCCAAAATGTAAAAGAAAACAGAAAAAAATCATGATTTCTAGGAGCAAAATATTTCATCATGAAGACGTTAATTATTCTAAAGTATATGTAAATAAAATCATTTCCCGGCAAACTAATGATTTCACTGTATGCTCTAGTATTGATTGCAACATCATGGTAATAAGGAAAAAGAGAAAAATTGGACCTAATTTTGGACATTAGATTTATATTGTAATTTACGGTAAGATCACAGATAATTATCATTTCTTTATATTAACAATATCGAGTATTGCTCGTAGAAAATACACTGTTTTCAATTTAAATTTTCTTGATTTAATGACTGAATAATCTCCTTGCGAGTCTGTCGACATCAAAATACCTGTGAAAATCATATTATTCAATTATTTAATATTTTAGCTTAACATTCTAAAAAATATTGCAAAATAATTATAAATATGAACGCAAGCCATTCTTTAAAGAAATAAGAGAGTACAAATAAAAATATTTCTAAATCGAGATTCTACATTTCAGAGAAACAGATCTTTCTTTCTTTTCCTTTCTTTTCTCATATAATCTCGGAGTTCTGTTTAATAATATTCCAAGGACATCACTGGAACAAATGATTAGTGTTGTGATGCTAACGAATACTCGTTGCCATTTTGTAATGCTCGTTGTAGTAGAGGCTTTGTAATTGCAGATACAACTATAGTAACGCCGTTGAACAATGCTGATGTCAGACGCCTTCCAATAACACTCGCACTAATAGTACTTGCTCTATAATACTGGCTTGAAAATTAATCCGTATAGTGAAATAGTATAGAGAATACCGGTCCGTATAGTAATAGAAGATAGAGTAGAAATATCGAGTCGAATATTAATAGAGGATAGAAAAGAAATGCGATCAATTAAACACACGGTACCTCCCATATATGCGTTTTTTTCTCTATGGTCATGTGGTCTACTAAATTCAATAATGGGATCGCCTGTGTTTGCTAACTGGCGATCTGTGTTAAAACTCATGTGTCGCAGCGACACTTTATTCCAATATAACAATTAGAGGAGAATTTGTTTAATCACATGGATTAATAAAACAATAGCGAATACTGTATTTAGTGCGGCAATACGTAGGACACACCTGGTTTAATGAGTTGACGTTCCTCTCATAGTGAATGAAAAATTTGACGTTCAACAATTTCGTGTAGCGAAGGCCGGTCGTCTTTCTGCACAATAGAGATCAAACAGTATCTCTGACTCGTCTTTTCCGTCTTTCCTAGCAATCAAATCAAAATAGTCCCTTATATATCAAGTATTGGCAGGAAACTACGAGTCGTACTTTCGACGCAAGGTAATATGTATAGTTATTAGTATATATATATATATATATATATATATATATATATATATATATATATATATATATATATATATATATATATATATATATTCATACATGTTTCATTAAATAATATAGACAAGTGTTGTCTATTTATTTTATGTAAGTTCTTTTCATATTGTCTGATAAGCTTAATAACATTATCATTAAACAATGAAAGAAAATCACACTATTGATACATGTATGAGTGAAAAAAATGCTGCCAAAATACACAGAATATATATATATATATATATATATATATATATATATATATATATATATATATATATATATATATATATGATGGACTCTCCCGTCGGTTTCAACGTATGAGGTTCCGACAACTGGGCTTATTCAACCCTGTGTGTAAGTCGCAAGTCACATTTCAGTCCTGCTAGTGATTTGCAAAGAAGTCTACAGATTGTGCAAGAGTGTGGATTGTTGGAGTGTATGGCCGGTACAGCAGCAGATATTTTAGTCCTTTCTCTAGTGTGGCGAAGCTTGGTGATGTTTGTTGCTGTATTGTTCTTGATGCCATTGTAGCAAGTAGTCCTCCACTCATTGCGATCAATTGCTATATATATATATATATATATATATATATATATATATATATATATATATATATATACACGATGGTTTAGACATTTCTGAACTTGTACGTCATTCAAGGCATCTATATGAACGTCATTAAGTGACGGAATCTATTAAGAAAACACTGGAGGTCTTAGTTTAATATTTTTGGTTTTGCTATGCTGGAAAAAACTACCCCATGTTCAGTTTCTTTATATCATACTCTAAAATTTCTTTATATCATATACTACCATTTCCTTTTATAATTTTCTATATAATATCAAATCCTTATATCATATAGTAAATTACTGCAAATGTATTAATACTTGCAGGTATATTTTCAAAACAGCTTTACTTTATTTTATCTACTTTGTATCGTGTTCTATTCAACAAAGCACTTATTCATTATAACTTAATTTCTATATAATTACAGCTGTATTTACTTGATAGGAAGTTGGCGTAATCACAAGTAAAATATTAAAGAAAACAATTTTTCACTGCCACTGGCATAAGTATTCGATTAATTCTTATCCAAGCTAGACATTTTATATAACGTTTTTGTTACTTTTTTTATCAGCATTATGAGGTTTGCTTGTGTTCCTTTGTCTTATTCAGCTGAGATTAAAACAAGACTCTTTTCTTTTAAAAGAAAATGTAAGACATTTATCTTGACGTACGAATTATTTATTCACAACGACGGGAAAAGATTCTTGAAGAATGTTGCTCTTTGTTTTATTCCGATTTCAAGTTTTATTAAGCTGTTTTCACAAAATAAAAAAAAATTGGGGCAATCGAAGAAGGTCTTCATGCTAGAAAGTTATAACCAAAGCATTTTTTTTCAGATTTCAAATCTTAGTCTCTCTACTTCGCTTCACTTTATTATTTGCCAATAAATCTTATTACTGGCTGGACTGTATATCTTCATTTTATGCTACTGTTCACCAAATATGAGGTCAAATAACAACTTCTAATTTTCCAGTAGTAATTGTAAAGATAATATTGAACCTTTACTTGTAAGGAAACATTCGGCATTTATTTAAGGAAAAAACAGTGCTACTGTCGTTTGAAATTTTAAAAGCCCACTAACACTTCAAGTCAAGTCACTCTTTTCAGTATTGATGGGCGATTGCAACCTAACCTTTTCTTTGAAGTAGTGTGGAATGTCAATACTTTGCTTATGTTACATGTGCTATCCATTTTTTTTTTAGTGTTGCTGAAGAACATCAAGTGATGTACTTTCTGTTAGCTCGTATAGGCTTTGGTTAGTGATTTTGTAGGGCCAGTACACAAAGTTAGAAGAAGTGTAATCCTCGTTACAACATATAGGGTTTATTCGCTAACCAATAATCTGAGATATACAGCTGATTGTTTAGATAGTAATGGACTAATTTGCTGGCAAGCATGTCATCCATATGAAAATCTTGATGGAACACAGACGTCTCAGAAATTAACTCGATCTAAAGATGAACGTTTTCGGTTTTGTAGCAATTTGCGGTATTGAGGGAAACTACACCTGGCACGACCTATTCAATTTTACATTTTCTTATCTCGCATACAAGATAGATACTAGATAACTAATGTAACTAAACATTATAGTTGTAAGGGCTTTAATCTTGCCGGAAAAACCCGTTCAGTATTCATGCTCAACGCCAACAAAATTATCTTGGGACGACATCTTGGTCCCGTTAAGAAATTTTAAAACAACAGTTATACTACGTCCAGTTTCACCAGTGATGGAACGCTAAATTTCGATAATGTTTACTAATTAAAAAAATTTCGTTTAAAAATTTGGTGTTAAACTTTGAACCAACTTTTACTTAACCTAATTTCCCAGTATTCACATATTCATTATTAAATAATAAAAAAGTTTATAATTTGTTTTTTTAGATTTTCATTTTTGGAAGATTTGTTCAAATATATATATATATATATATATATATATATATATATATATATATATATATATATATATGTATGTGTGTGTGTGTGTGTGTGTGTGTGTGTGTGTGTGTGTATGTATGTAGGTATTAAAAACAGAACAACTTTAAGGGTTCATGGGATTATAATTTATTTCCTTAGGAGCAGGTTAGGGTTAGAGTTTCATCAGATCTCCATTTACATACAAAAATATTGGTGACTCATATATATATATATATATATATATATATATATATATATATATATATATATATATATATATATATAAATATATATGTGTGTGTGTGTGTGTGTGTGTGTGTGTGTGTGTGTGTGTGTGTGTGTGTGTGTTTCCTTGTGTTCATCATTAAATTAAAAAAAATGTATGGAAAAATTATTTCACACCTATAAAGTTATTAAACAGACTGACATTGCCAGTTCATTTTAAACAAACTTGGTTGAAGTAATATTTTCTGATATATATATATATATATATATATATATATATATATATATATATATATTGTCATCCACAGACAGACTGTTTCGCTGTATCACAGCTCATTAATGTGGCTAGACGTCCGGTTGCCTCTGGCTAGAATCGAAAACCGGCTGAATTCGCGTCAGTTGGAAATTTTACCCTGAAGCCGTTGGTGCACGGCAGAGAAGAAGGT
>OZ038482.1:51576261-51591261 GCA_964036315.1 Acanthosepion esculentum | reverse complement strand
GTTTCGTCCCAAAGACCAATTCAATTACGCAAGCATCATCTCCACGCATATCTTTTCCCAAGGGAGTGCCATCTTTTGTCCGGCCTTTCCTCGGTCCCACTTTCTTTTCCTCAACGTCCTACGACCGGGGCTTTTAGTGGACACCGAAATCAAGTATTTTATTTATTTTTTCTCTTTTGGCTTCATCTGTCCTCGACTGGACCGTCACTTCCCAGGTTCATTCATCTATTCATTGGTTCATTTCTTCGATTCAGTCATCAATATATTCGGATGAAAAAAGAAATCGTATTGTACACAACAACAAAGCAACAAACAGAAACAATAACAAAAACAGGAACGCAAACAATAAAACTTTTGACTTCAACATCAACAACAACAACAATTATAATAATAATCTATATTACCTGATACTCTGTATGTCACGCATTGTCTGCGTGTGACTTTGTCTTCACCTATGCAATATATACACGCTCAAACCATACACAAACTTGACTGAGTTGGAAATGAGATATTGGAATAGTATATTTCATTTCTTCTCAGTCTGGACTATACCTACCCTGTGCTCAATAATAATAATAATAATGATTATGAAGTAGATTGTGAATTTAAATATCACTTTCAATAGCACGTACTTTCAATAGCATGTCCGCTTGGAGCTGATAATCTCTGCATTGCTTTTCTTATGTGGAAATAGCAAAGTAATTCCATAGCCAGTTAAAATGGCTATAGAAACAAACCCTAACGCTAGCGTCACGGTGTCATTTCTTGCACGGTAAAAAAAATATTAAAATTCTCTGCTGGATTCTCGAAAAAATCAGTTTTGAACTGTTAACTTTGGGTTTGGTTTAGTTTTGTTTGTTTTGTTTTACGGCATATCAGCCTCAATGGGTTATTTAATGCCAAGATTTTTATTGCTGGTAATTTTTCTTTTCAAAAATGTATTGCTGGTAACAATGAATTGCTGATAATATTTTTCATTCAAAAATTTATAGCTGGTAATATTTTTTTTACACAGTTGAGTTCGGTTTCATTTGGTTTGTTTTACGACATATCAACCAAAATGGGGTATTTAATACCGATAATTTTTATTTGTGGTACTTTTTCCCCAGAAATGTATTGCTGGTTATATTATTTCCTTCAAAAATCTGTTTCTGGTAATATTTTTTCTTCATAATGTATCACTGGTAATATTTTTCAAAAATGCATAATTTGCTTTCTTTTGTTTCCTGGCATTTCACCTTCAGTGGGTTACTTAATGTTGACAAGATTTTTTACTGCCGTTAAACTTTTTCTGAAAAATGTATTGCTGGCAATTTTTTTTAATGTATAGCTGATATTTGTTTTTAAAAATATATTGCTGGTAATGATTTTTCTTCAAATATTATTGCCGGTAATAATTTTTATAAAGTATTTCTGGTATTTTTACACTTTTATAGTGTTTTAACCCCAGTATGAGTGTTAATTAATTACCCAGATCTTGGACCCCCTAACAGGTGCTACCACCCCGGATCAGGGTGAACCTGGAAACACCAGCAATTATGATGTGGCCCCACAATCTTCAAAACCACCTGATCAGAAGCCTTGCTGTTGGACGTAGTTTATCGCCTTATTCAGGACGGTGAAGTGTTTTGTACCATCACTTTCGCTCAGTAAGTGATTTACACAAAACACAGGCAAGAAAAAAGCAAAGTTCAGGAATTATGCGAGACAAAGCAAAAGCTGATTATGGAGAAAGGTCGTTATAATTAAAACATGATGGTAGTTCAACAAGACGAATACATCTTTTTATCCACTATAATTTCACCAGCCGTTGGTGCTAGAGTAAATCAAACAGTTTAATTGAAATCGTTCGTTCCAATCAGATCAGTTTGTTCTGCCTCTTCTACTGCTATTATAAATTTTCAAATGTTTTACTCTCTCAGGTGTGAAATGCTTTTTCCCTTCAGTTTGTTTTTTATTTAATGATGAACACAATTGTTTTTGTCTACCTGAAAAAAAAATAAAAAATATATATATATATATATATATATATATAAGTGGACATGGAAGTCAGCACTTAGAGGCGACAGTCTGTTTCATGCTAGTGCAATCGTCAGGCGACTTATATATATATATATGCTGACGATTGCACTAGCATGAAACAGACTGTCGCTTCTAAGTGCTGACTTCCATGTCCACTTTTATATTTACACACGCTCTATCTCTGATATTGAGCACTTTATCCCATAAATATAGCACACTTTAAGACTATATTTCTTCATATATATATATATATATATATATATATATATATATATATATATATATATATATATATATATTATGTAACCAGTATTAAACACGTTTGAAAATGATATACACATAGCAAGTGTGTCTGTGCAAAACCTTTCGTAATAACCCTAATTTCATTATTGGTAACTCTAATATTAACCGTTTCCTTATATGGAAGCTTTCAAGATTAAGCACACCCATATGTCAAGTCTTAACAATTATGAATTGCTGGAGCAACATAGAAACGCGTGCTTTAATAAAATGATTCAGCGTTAAAATACAACTGAAATGTCATCTGAATATTTTGTTGTGTGGCGAACGTGGAATGAGAATGGTGCCGTTTTCGATATTGCCTTAACAAGGGTGCGTCCTAAACTGAAGGACTTATCTCGTCTAGGTGTCCAAATTCATCACCGAAAAAATAAAACCTTGCGTGGTTTGAAAGTTTGTTTCAAGATCACAGACGTTTGCGTGCTATGGTTATAGAATTTGTTCCATGAAATCGTTTACGATATTTTGCGAAACAGAAAAGTTTCATTTGAAGTCAATATATATTTATAAATATGCTATGTATTTAGAAATACTTTATAAAATATAAATCTGCAATGTTATTGGTCCTGACCTGACATCACGACTTCTATCAGTTTCCAACCCCCGAATCATAATTTCCCTGTGCCTTTTCTATATATATACTTTCATGGTAATTGTTCTTCCTCGTATTGTCCCTAGGATTATGAATTTAAACGCAATAATAGATTTACAGCAATGTTTCATCATCGTAAAATTGAAATGGGTAGATGTAACCGTAAGTTCTATGCCAACAGTTTCTTCTGTCGTACTTCTCTCTTGTGGAAATTTCTCTTGGTGTCTTGCTTCCCAGTCAATTTTGATCTTCAAAAATTTAAATGCAATCTTAATCGTTATCATCTGTCATTCTTGATGAGTTTTCCTCTTTCGAACCTAGACTGTATTTTAGCACAGTAAATGATTCGCAGGATAGTCTCATCATCTTACAGTTGAAAAGGCTAGATGTAACGTTAAGTTATATGCTAACAGTTTTTTTCTTTCGTACATCTCGCTTGTCGATACACTTCCGATTTCTTGCTTTCAAGTTGACTTTGATATTCAGTAATTTAAATGAAATATTAATCGTTATTATATGACTTCTGAATTCATTTTTTGTTATTATTCTGCCTGATAAATAGTGTTTTCATTTTTCTCATTTTAATACTCAGTAACCTCTTGCGTGTTAATGGATTTGTTGTCTTGTTTCGGATGAAATGATTAAAATAAAAAAGAATAAACTAGATGGTGTCTATTTTCTGTATCACTTGATCACGGGCGATGCGACCTGTGTGCAATCTTTTACCCTAGAGACAAAAGATTGATTTCATGATATGTAAAAATCTATAGATGCTGAACTCCACAAAATCCAACGATCAGAGAAAAATATTGATGAGCACTGTACTCTCGAATGCAAAACGTTTACTAATCGTAGGCATCATACAGCATACGCAGACTGTTTAGTTGGATGATTTTGTTTACGGGTTATCGATCTCTATAGGTTATTTAATACCGAAAACTAAATATTTTGTAAGTAATCTTATACTTTCGACTACACATATTTTGTACATCATTTTATACCCTCAGAGTAAAGGTATGTCATTAGATATATAGTTTGCAGATCGTAAAATGTATTGTTGGTAGTTTTATTATAAAAATGTATTTTTAAAATTTGTTTAGTGTTGCGTTGATTTCCATTTTGAGTTAGAAATGTACTGTTGATTTTCGTTTAGCGGGGATTTACTATTACAAAAGAAAGAGAGAAATTAAGATATATAAAGGAAGAATGAAAATGTTAAAAGTAAATAGAAAGAAGAAATGAACGGATGAATAAGGATGAACAACATTTAGAAAGAAAGAATCGAAGAAAGAGAGAAAGAGAGAGAAAGAAAGAACGATAATGTGAAGGAAAGAAAGAAAGAAAGCAAGACAGAAAGAAAGAAAGAATGGCTGGTTGATTTAGTTTAATCTGAATGTATTAAATAATGTTTACTCTGAAAGTATAAAATGTCTACTCAGAAAGTAAAAATTAAGTTTACATTGAAAATATAAAATTGTGTTTACTCTGAAAGTAGGAAATTATGTTTACTCAGAAAGTGTAAAATTATGTTTCCTCAGAAAATATAAAATTTTGTTTACTCTGAAAGTATAAAAGTGCGTTTAATCTGAAAGTATAAAATTATGTTTACTCAGAAAGTATAAAATTATGTTTACTCTGAAAGTATAAAATTATGTTTCCTCAGAAAGAATAAAATTTTGTTTACTCGGAAAGTATGAAAGTGTGTTTAATCTGAAGTTATAAAATTATGTTTACTCTGAAATTATAAAATTATGTTTACTCTGAAAGTATGAAATTATGTTTACTCTGAAAATATAAAATTATGTTTCCTCAGAAAGTATAAAATTTTGTTTACTCTGAAAGTATAAAAGTGTGTTTACTCTGAAAGTATGAAATTATGTTTCCTCAGAAAGTATAAAATTTTGTTTACTCTGAAAGTATAAAAGTGTGTTTAATCTGAAAGTATAAAATTATGTTTACTCAGAAAGTATAAAATCTTGTTTACTCTGAAAGTATAAAAGTGTATTTAATCTGAAAGTATAAAATTATGTTTACTCAGAAAGTATAAAATTATGTTTACTATGAAAGTATAAAAGTGTGTTTAATCTGAAAGTATAAAATTATGTTTACTCAGAAAGTATAAAATCTTGTTTACTCTGAAAGTATAAAAGTGTATTTAATCTGAAAGTATGAAATAATGTTTACACTGAAAGTATATCATGGTTTTTAGTTATATATTTTGTAGATCATAAAATGCATTGATAATTTTAATATAAAAATGTATTTTTCTATTTTTTTTACTGTTGCATTGATTGTCATTTTGCTACAAAAATGTATTCTTGCTTATTTTATTACAGAATCTTACTGTTGACTTTTGTTTGAGGGTTCACTATTTTCCTATAGCTGGGATCTTAACAGGTGTCTTGATGACGGATGTAGTATATTATTGTACCAAGGACGTTACTCTCACAGGTAACGCAGTCAGATATTGTACAGACGAAGAGAAGACAACAATACCGCAACTTTTTAAGCGTAGCTTACATGTGGTACACATACAAAAGGGTGGGGCACCTAGTGAGGTTCGAATTCACTATGCAGTCGTAATAGTTCTAGCGATACAAGCTTGCTAACTATTACTCAACAGTGAAGTGCCCTAAATGAATTTTCTAAGCGTAAATTAGATGATGCTCAAGGCCGAATGTATACGTTCACGTGACGTCATTCTTCCCACCGCCTCTTAGGATCCAAGCTGCAGTGTCTCTCCCTCCCTTCTAATTGAAACCAATACGCAAAAGATATCGTCCTTTTCTGTGAATACCATTGTATGCAGTAGCATGGGGACCCAGAGACAACAGAGAATGCAAAACAGAAGGACAGAGTCGATTGCAAAATCAGATAGATAGATGTATAGAAACATATGCACCTGAATTTTTAATTAGAATTTAGATAACAATGGCGTTCAATTTTTTTCAATGTTACAAGGGATATACATTCCTGGCACTGAATTCGAATATCTTAGTCATTATTTCTCAGTTAGCTTTAGTTATCTTGCTTCAGATGATCGTCAAATATAGGATAAATAGCAGTGTAGACTTAGCTTTCTAGCCTTGTATGGTAAACGATCTAAGAAAAAGGAAAGTAAGAATACTAAAGGCAACAGGAAACCACTCCGCCTTCATCCCCAAGAATACCTGCCAATTCGCAGATAATACAGGAAATGAATCTGTGGAATATCATGATCGCCGATATTCTGGCGGTGCATGGTATTTAAAATATAAATCATCCTTTTTTTATGTATATAATTTCTTAACTCATTGATGCTGTGACTATTTACTGGGAAAAATACGATATAAAATGTTTTTTACGATTTCTTTTTTATTCCTGGTTAAGGTTTACGCCTTTACAAACGCAAATAGGTGATTCGTGTGAACAATTCTTTTACTGTATATCCGATTGCGAAGAATTCTTCGTGTGGGATCTCAAATGCGTGTGCTGTTCAAGAGTCAGCCAGAAAGAACAAAAGAATATATTAAAAAAAAGGAGGAAGAAAAGTCAGCGTAAGAGGAGAGGCCGGACTTGCGTGCGTTAATTTAACATCAAACGAAAAACTACAAAATTTAATCAAAGTTACCGAACTGTAAAATTAAGGTATTCCTATCATCAAACCGAAACATGTGAAAATACACGCGTATATATGCGTTAGTTACCGCAGTTTAAACGTTCATTCAAATACGCACAGTCATATATATATATATATATATATATATATATATATATATATATATATATATATATATATATATATGCCGTATTTTCCGGCTTACAAGACGCACATTTGTCCTAAAAATACCCTGAAAAATACGTGTGTGTCTTCCAAGACGAATGTAAAGCAACGTCCTAGCTCAAGTAAGTTTGGACGGCCACCTAATTGGTTTGACTGATAGGGACGTGGATTAGTATGTTGAGTCATTGCACTATAATGTTAGCGATGTAATTCTGCCTTTTATCTCATGTAAAGTCAGTACTTTGCTGTTAAATGTATTTTCAAGACTATAAACCTTCCTGGAGCCAAGCCACAAGCTTAATTATGTTATGTTTACTAGCAGCGGCGGGAGCTTTTCTGCTCTTGACTTGTATGCCATTGCCATGCAAACAAAATCGGACGAGTGATTAATGTACATAATACGTGGCGCCAGTATGTGAGGGACGCATGGTGAATGAGTCGTTGTATGAGAATTGCTTTTTTTCTTTCCTATATTAGGACTCGACTTACAAATCGCAGCGTCTTGTAAGCCTGGAAATACGGTATATATAATTATTATCAGTTATCTCTCATTTATATACACATGAAGAACTACCAAACTCTATCCGTAACATACTCATTGATAATACAAATATAATAGCATCATCATTAACAAAAGGATTACAACTAATTCAAGCAATATAAAAATATTTAATGAAAAAAAACAAAAACATATGAATCAGAATTAAGAAAAAAATTTTATTCGACTAAATTAGAATGCATAGCTAAAAACAATACACATACAAGCAAAATGAAATAAACATAATCTGGTTTAACCCTCCTCATAATAATGTAATAAAAACAAAAGTAGAAAAATAGTATTTATATTAATTGAAAAACATTTCCCTAAAAACAGTAGGCTATCAAAAATCATTAACAAAAATACAATATAAATCAGTTATAGTTGTATGAATCATATGGAGAAAATAATTAATAAACATAATAAAATATGTTAGATAAAAACAATAGCAATTAAAATAACACACATCCGCAAAACAGCAATAATAGTTGTAATTGTCGAAATAAAAACAACTGTCAAGTTATTAATAAATATTTAACTAATAATGTAATATATAAGTTAACTGTATAAAATAATACTGACACAGAAGAAAAATATATATGAGTAACCAAAACCACATTTAAAGAAAGATTTAATAATCAAAATATGTCATTTAAAATATATAAATACGCAAATAGCGCATTGTCAAAATAGATATGGTGTCAAAAAGAAAATAATATACCTACTAAAGTTAAATGAGATTATAAAAAAGTAATCCTATATAATATTACCAATAGGAATTGTAGACTGTGTTTAGAAGAAAAATTATCAATATTAACTTTTAGTAATCAAATAAAATTTTTAAATAAGAAGAATGAAATAATGGGTTGATGCCAACATATTAACAAATATTTACTTTGTTATTTTTAATAATTTTACATAATAAATCAAATCAAATATTATAATTTAATTAATAACACAAATACAACAAGAATGTTATAATTTAATTATTAATAAAATTTAACAAATATTATAATTTAATTAATAATATTACAAACATAACTTCAATATAAACGATTAAAAAATAATATAATGTCGAAGAAAAAATTACAAGTGGAAGAAGAATGTAGAACTGAAAAAATTACGACACTTACAATCGAAAACGTAAACGAAAGCAAATATTCATGAACGTGCACGTGTATAAGAACGTTAAATTCATGAAAGCGCACGTGTACACAACAGATCGAAGATGACGCAGAATAAATTGAAGAAACTGGAAACATCGTTTAAAAACAGAACCTCTTGAAGAATGGCGCACCAAGAAACTTCGATATCGGGGAAAACAACAAAAATTGATATTTAAAGTTACATAAGTTAAGTAATCTTTTTTATATATAATATTAATGCTCTATTTTTAATATTATTTTAATTTTGATCACTGTATATAAAAAATATCTGCTGTTTCTAAAATCTTGGGTGAGAGTCTTCGACTGATTTCAAATCGGTCGGGATTCGATTCCGGCTTGAAACAATCGCATGTCTAGTGACACTGATGAGCTGTGATACAGCTAAACAGTCTATCTGTTGATGACACTACATATATATATATATATATATATATATATATATATATATATATATATATATATATATATATGTATGTGTATATATATATATATATATATATATATATATATATATATATATATATATATATATAGAGAGAGAGAGAGAGAGAGAGAGAGAGAGAGAGGGTAACCAAAAAGGTTCTGTCGGTTTTTAAAGGAAAAATGAAAACGCTTCCCAGTATGTGTAACTTATATTTAGTCTTCGAAGTCATCGCCATCGGCATCCAGCACCTTCTGCCAACGTGTATCCAGTTGTTCATTGCCATTGCGGTAGAACTCGGGCGGGGGTGGGGATTTGATGCAAAGAAGTCCGTGAGGACTTTGCGCAAGTCTGCTTCATTGGTGATGGATTTCCCACGAAGATGATTATCCAGGGAGTGGAAGAGTTGGTAATCGGATGGCGCAAGGTCAGGTGAATAAGGTGGATGGCACAAAGTCTCCCGCCCAAGTTGCTGTAGGGTATCCCTGACCACTCGCGCGACATGCGGCCTGGCGTTGTCATGGAGGAAAAGCACACCTTTGCGATTCACCAGTGCTGGCTCCTTCTGGCGCAATGCCTGTTGCACACGTTTCAATTGCTGCGAGTATATGTCTCCAGTGACCGTTTAGCCCGTTGGTAGCAGTTCATAATGAACCACTTGACGACTTGTCCACCAGACACAAATCATAATCTTGCGTGTGCGCATAGGCGGTCTTGCGGTGTGAGGGACAGCATCCTGAGGGGACAACCAATGTCTGGAACGCTTGGGAGTTTCGTACATAACCCACTTTTCATCACTGGTAAGCACTCGATTGAATAAAGATGCGGTACGGTGCCGAGAAAGCAGCGATACGCAGGCTGCCACTCGTTGTCCCTTGTGGACCTCCAACAGCGTTTGCGGAACCCACTTGCTCAGTTTGTACGTCTTACCTAAGCGATGCAGGTGAAGTCTAACTGTTTCATCGGAAATGCTGAACTGTCTTGCAAGTTCACCACACGTTAGACTACTGTCCTCTTCAATGGCCGCCTTCAGGACTCCGTCATTCAAGACCTGTAGTCGTCCACTGCGAGGCTCATCATGGAGAGACAAATCTCCCGACTTGAATTTTCGAAACCAACGCCTTGCAGTACGTTCATCCACAGCACTATCACTAAACGTTTGACATATGCGGCGACTTGATGCAGCTGCTGATAAGCCCACTTTGAAGTCGTAAAGCAAACAGCCCCGAACGAGATCTCTAGACACTTCCATCCTTCTCACAGCTGTCCGGCTTATAACTGATGACCGGGCACGATGCGCGTGTTTTTTTTATAACGTCTGATGTTCCTACTTCTGGCTGTCCGAATTTGAAAACAATTGCTACACGCATTTTGTATATATTTCAACTTTATTCAATGACTAATCAAAAAACGGACAGAACTTTTTTGGTTACCTTGTATATATATATATATATATATAATTCACCGAGCTTAAAAGAAACCTTAATAGAATGCAGAAAGCACTGGGATTTATCAGCAGTGCGCATCCCTATCAAGAATTGAACCCGGACCGTTACGATGCAAGCGCCATATCAACTGTACTGGTAATGGTATCGATGACGAAGAGGTAACAAAATAGACACGATATATCTGAGCTCTTTACAAATTCTGTGATGTAACTCATCTGAGTTTCTCTTATCCATATGACTGTGCCCTCATGAACCACGACTATTATCCCCAAGTCGCTCCATCTGGAGAATTAGAAGCCAATTCAAGCAAGGATATACAAGTGACAGAAATTAACGATAATGAAGTCAATAACGCTATCGTCATCACGGTTGTATTCGATTTATTTTAAAAAATAATCACAATTGAATATATTTTTCTGAAACATTATTTAAGGAATATTAGCTGATTTAATGTTTACTCTGATTTGAAACAAATATTGCCTACCTTAATTTTAAAATCTCGCAGCAATGTATTTTTGAACACGGCGGGATTTTCACATTTAAGGTATTAACTGTTCGACGGCTCGACTGACAAACAAAAGTTACTTGAGGAATATAACGTGAGCGCCTTCTTATACAATGTTTAACTACCCGATAATTTTAAAAATTTAGGAAAATATTCTGCGTAATCAAATGTTTTATTGAATTTTGGGTACTTTGGATTCAAATTTTTTATTGTTAAGGCTCTTATTTTCTGATAATATCGTGTATGGACGTCCATATTTACAGAAATCGGCACGTTTATACACATGCAAAATGAAATTCAAAATTATTTTTGTAATATGTTGGTCGATAAACTGTAATGAACTTTTCCATTTATGATTAGGAAATATAGTTTTTAATTACAAACAATATCAACTAACCGGGACAAAGTAAGATAGAATTAAAAAAAAATTAAATTTGATAAATCATTATAATTAAAATCTTTAAAAAATGAAAACAGTTCCTATAAAACTTAATTCCTCTTGTTAGTTATATAAACATTAAGAGCGTCAATATTAAATTTCTCGAAATTTCATAAAATTAATTATGTGAGGGGTTACAATATTATAAAAAATATTGCTACGAAGATTTTCTAAAACAAAATAGATTTGTAAAATACTTTCATTTATCTGTGATTAAGTCCTGAAAGTTTCACTAAAATCCGACAATAATTTGAATTTTGCAAGAATTTTCAAATCAGTGATTTTCTCCGCAATGCTAAAATTTCCTATAATAATATTTGTCACACCCACTCTCCGCTGATGGATTTTAAACAAAACTTTCGTACGTTTCAAAACGGATAACTATATATAATTTAATAATAAAAAACATCCTTTGGTCTTTTCTCTTAATTATAACGATATGTTTGACGATAAAACTTTGTTTTTATTAAGCTTGGGACATTTTTTCATCATGATATGCTAATTATTTTAGCGAATCAGTGTAGGCACCTATGTTTAATAGTTGAAATAATTGAGTTCATTTGAATTTCAGTTTTATATTTTATTTCAAAAAATAGCATGACATTATAGAATTATAGACATTAAATAAATCAAAGCACATTGCATGAAAGACAAATACGGAAAAAAACTAGTTATTATCGAAACGTAATGAACAGATTTTAGGCGAAAGCAAGTAAGGTGCGGTTTATTGTTTTTTCCATCATTTTGTTTTATTTGTCTCTAGAAAAGTGTTTCAGTTCATACTTATTCTGTGTTTTGTGTCTCTTCAGGACGTAGGCGATCCACAATTTTCTATCTTTTGTCAGTTATGTGCCATGCGTGATAGACGCTTAGACGATCATGTATCTTTCGAGGCAGATTTTGTCTTCCTAATTTTTCTGCCGTAGACGAGTTACCATCCAAGGCTATAGAACCCGGTCTGGCCTGTTATTTTCCCATGGCTAGGGGGGAGAAGAAAAGGATTCATACCTTTCCTAAGGGTATTAGCACGTAAGTGAATGTAATGGATTCGACGAAAAAAAACTTGAACTCGGCTTTCCGTTTCCTCAATCCGAGCCGCTATACATAACTTCACCGATTGTAGCTCTTGGTCAAGACCGTCTTTTCGCTATCTCTTCAGATGATGATGATCAGAGTATGGCAGAAACTGGTCTTGGTGTAGCATGACATTGATGCTTCCATTCAGTCATCAAGAAACAGTTGAACGAAGTGATATTCTTCACTTTCTCTCATCAGATGTCAATCAGTTATGTACGATTCGTGATACACGCTTAGGCGATCATGTATCTTTCGAGGCAGATTTTTTTCCAGCGGTAGTCTGTGGAAAACCAGTGGCCATCCAAGGCTATAAAACCCGGTCTGTCCTGTTATTTGCCCATAGCTTGTGGGTGGAGAAGAAGAGGATTTATAACTTTCCCAATGGAATTAGCACGTAAGTGAATGTAAATTCGAACTCGGCTCTCCGATTCCTCTATCCGAGCCGCTATCCATTATTATACCGTGCCTCTACGCCACCGTTTGTAACTCTTCGTAAAACCAAATTTCTGCTATCTCTTCTAATTCCGATCAGCCAATCCTTTACACAAGCTCGTCGGGTATGTTATGTACTGCTTTAAATTGTCCCTCTTCTTTTCAATATGCCCTGTTAGTGTCAAATATTCTAAGCTATCTCTCCTAGTTATATTGCCTAGTAATTTCGACTGTCTTTTTCTAATACTATTTATAAGTGTCAGTTTTGTGTTTCCATTTTCTCTAAGACTTTGTCGTTTATTCCATGTTTCAATCAAATTGTTAAAATAGGCATCATTTTCCGATTAAAATATCAGTTGTAAAAACAAATGTAAAACGATTCTCTCAATTCATAGATTTATTTTTAATAATACCTTAAGTCCACCGGCAAAGCACTCGCTGAAGTGTGACTCTCTCTCTTTCTCTCTAACCGTTATAGCAGGCCGTATCTAGACGGTAGTTTCTCCTAGAAAGGTGGACGCACGTTCGCTCCCAGCCGGAGTGCATATACTCTTTATTAAGATTTCTCGAATATGCCAGCCGATATACGTAAAACATACTGTTTAAAATAATAATATATATGAGGCCATTATTTCAAATACGAGCATCGACTATAATAAAGTTTGAATTAATAAAAATATCGGATTAAATCTGAATCCAATTATTCTGTTTTAAGATATATATTTTAATTTTCAAATATGAAACTGAGCAGATACGGGCTTCCGATGAAAATATTTTGGTGAATAAGTGTGCTTTCCTTAAGAGGGAAAATAGACCTGTGCCCAATTATGACGCTCTGCGTATGCAAGCTATAAAAGTACACCTGACCAAATGGTGAATTCTCCTACACATTTCCTTTATTAAGACTTTTCGAATAGGCAGATAGACGTAATAGATAGTGTCCATAAAAAAATGGGGCGTCTATTTCAAATACTAACGATACCGTTTGAAGTAATATATAACAAGTTACTGGGTAAATAAAATAAACAAATTGAACAGACAGACCCAGTCAGTTGAATTTAATAAGTTTATTTGCATGTATTTATGTAAGTATATATGAATGTATGTATACTCGAATGCCAGGCGCGCGAAGTTCGGAATAAACGCCCTTACTGGTATTAAATCACACACACAAAAACACACACAAAATTAGATCTTACATAGTCAAGTATAAAGAGAAATTAAAAACACCTAAAAACAACACCGGTTGTGACTAAAGAAGTGGCTGAAAGCGTTTGAGACAATGAACAATACAGATGATTTTCCACTTCTTTCCTCCCTCCAAAGGCAAAAACAAAATGTAACAATGTTGGAAAAACTAAATAAAAAATATCCAAATATTCTTGTCAACAAAAGATGTTTAATAGAAAGTTAAGTAATGACAAATTTCGTAAGACCTATGGATAATCCCAAGGGGGATATAATCCAGAGAGCTCAATGTCAAATCAGCAATTATTAATTTCAATAGAAGACACACAACCTTATTTAAATTAAAATATACACATCATACATATATATATATATATATATATATATATTTATATATATATATATATGTAAGCAAATATGTGGATGTAGATCCGACGGTATGAGGAAAAATATGGAAAAGACAAAACAAAATCCGAATACGCAAGTTTACTGTTTTAATGTTTGTTTTACTGTCGACGTCAGACGTTTCGGTGTAATCCTAAGTATGTTTCTAATAACCATGTCCTGAAGATGGTCTACTGGACCGAAACGTCTGACGTCGACAGTAAAACAACATTAAAACAGTAAACTTGCATATTCGGATTTTGTTTTGTCTTTTCCATATTTTTCATCATATATATATATATATATATATATATATATATATATATATATATATATATACAGACAACCTTATTTAAATTAATATATATATATATACATATGTACATATAATAAAGAGGTAATAATACAATGAATAAATTAGTAATATTGATGCAATTAATGGTGAATTCTCTTCGCTAACATACTTATTAATCATTAAATTACTAACAATTCATTGAATAACGGAATCCTTATGCATAAAATTGTTAACAGGTGGATCTGGTGTTTTTTTAGAGCTGCAAATACATTCGAAAACTTCCTGTACACATTGTCATACTGTAATCCTTTTCATTTAGAAATACAACTCCAAGACGAAATAAGTACATTGTAGACCGGAAGATGATTTTTTTAAAGTATGTGTTATTTATTAACTGTTATATAATATTGGAACGTGCAAGGCGGAACGC
>OZ038482.1:51533761-51573761 GCA_964036315.1 Acanthosepion esculentum | reverse complement strand
TATTATTAGTTTATGTTTTTATTGGTATTTCATTTGAACAGGATCTGTACACGCATCGTACCCTGTAATAACATTTTTGAAGTAGAAATGTCCACACCCAACCGGAAATACACGATACCTGTTCTTATTTCGCTTGTCTCGCGATCGGTCTCTGTCTCACACTCGCTCTTGCACCACCCTCATCAGCATTTCTGCCTCACTCTTTCTCTCTCCTTCTTTCTCTTTCCCTCACTCTCTTTCTCTCTCTCTATATATATAAATATGTATATTTTTGAATATATATATATACATGCATATATATGTGTGTGTGTATATATATATATATATATATATATATATATATATATGTATGTATGTGTGTGTGTGTGTTTGTACGTATGTGCGTGTATGATGAAATGCAGTTTGCGTGATATATTTATTAATCAAAATTGTTCAACATCAGGGATAGATAGTATGTAAATATAAGAGGGAACCATGAAGCCATCACCGGGCAGTGACAATATTTTGCGCGCTTGAACACAAACTTCAGGCTAATATAAATACATATATATATATATATATATATATATATATATATATATATATATATATATATATTAAGCTTATCACCCCATGCAAGGCTGGAAGCCACTAGCACGCAAGGGGTTACAGGAGGTTTGGAGGAAGAGCAGATAGGAGTGGTAAAGGAGAGGATGTGGAGAAAGATAGTGGATCGATCATGGCAAGGGGCTTACAGAAGATTTGGAGCGAGAGCAGATAGGAATGAAAGGTGAAAGGATGTGGAGAAGGGAAGTGGATAGATCAAGGCAACTGGAGATGTCGATTGACGTTACACTTAAATAGTTGGAGATTGTATTTGTCGGGGAAACAGGAATAAGGAAGGGAGTTCCACAGGCGAGATGTGCGAAACATGAAGCTATTGGAGTAGAAGAGACGTCTACATCTAACAGTTTCAACGGTGAAGGGGTGGGAACGGGATGCCAGCCTCGTAGGACGTTTAAATTCATGAGGCCTAGGAACCAGCGAAAGCAGCTCCTCGGGGCAATTACCGTGAAAGTATTTGCAAAAAAGACAGAGCGAGGCAACGTCGCGTCTGTGAGAGAGCGACTGCAGATGAGATGACAGATCAGGGCCAATTACATTGCATATCCGTCTCTGAATCTTATCAAGAACCCTGAGGCAAACAGCAGGGGCTCCAGACCATATATGGCACCATACACCATGCATGGGCGAATGGTCGATTTATAGATTTGGAGGATCGATTCCGGGGAGAAAAATTTCCTGGCTCGGCACAGTGAGCCAACTTTCCTTGCGGTGGATGATGCAAATATATATATATATATATATATATATATATATATATATATATATATATATATATATATATATATATAGTGATTTTCCAAGCGTAGATTAGATGTGGCACAAGGCCGAATGTGAGGATAGAGCTCACTACTCAGTCTTAATTCTTCTCGCGAGACAACATGCTAACCATTACACCGCCTCGACGTTCCCCATATATATATATATATATATATATATATATATATATATATATTCAGAAAAGAAGAAAATTATAAGAACACAAAAGATTTAAATAAATAGCTTAACCGCAGCAACGTGTCAGTTGTTTTTAGTATATATATATATATATATATATATATATATATATATATATATATATATATATATACACACATAGAGAGAGAGATAGAGAGAGAGAGATAAATAGATAGATAGATATAATTGATATATATATATATATATATATATATATATATATATATATATATATATACGTATATATATACATATATATATATATATATATATATATATATATATATATATATATATATATATGTCGAAAATATAGTTTGGATGCTATATTGATTGGTAAAAGTGTTCACCATCAGGGATAGAGCGTATGTAAATATACGAGGGTATAAGTACATCACTGGGTGCAGACAATATTTTCCATGCTTGAACGCTATCGCCTCTTCTGGCCAATATATATACATACATACATACATACATACATATATATATATATATATATATATATATATATATATATATATATATATATATATACACACACACACACACACACATACACGCATATATATATATATATATATATATATATATATAGAGAGAGAGAGAGAGAGAGAGAGAAAGAGAGATAGCTGCGATGGATAAATAGTCGTCTAAATTAAGCAAAAATGTAAATAACATTGGCATCACATTTTAACATATATATTAACACAACAAATAAAAGGTTCAAAATAAAGGGTTCAGTTCGACAGTCCAACCACCTGAAGAAGGCCGGAGCGTACAGCGGCCGAAACGTTGTGATAAACATGATGATAAATATGCGGACAATCGTTCGAATAATGTAAATAGTGTACATAATACCTCATCTCAGAAATATAGACAGATACTAGCCCAAATTACACAAAAATATCTTGAAATACTAAAGAGTAGATTTATGCAATAAAACCGCCGTTGACTTCAACCACGGCCTCAGACAACTTCGAAATCCCCTGCATCTCTTCTGGGCGGCTTCCTAGTGAATCTTTGGTGTTACAAGGCGTTTTGTTGGTCTCTCGTTCAACTACGCCCCACACATTATAATAAATAGGGTTGCAGACTGAGAAGTTATTTAGTCAGGTGTAAGGAATGATGTGTTCGCAGAAATTGTCTGACAGCCTTGACTGTGTTTCCTGCTTTTGTGCATGGTGCAGAGTCTTGCTGCGAGACTCAGAGTCTTCCGACAGCCACAATCTTGCCCCAAGGCAGAACTACATCCTCAAGGCACTTCATGTAGGCCTCCGTGTTGAATGTGAGGCCCTATGGAATGATGAATGGAGTCATAACTTCATCATCACTAGTGATCGCATCAAACACTCTGATGTTGACTGGAGATATCATCCAACTCTTTCCTAATCCTCCGCATTTTCCTCAGATTGACACCGAAACACTCTGAAATGTTCTTATTGGAGCTTCCGGTGTGAATTCCAAGCGCAACAGTATGTCGTTTCTAATTTTCTTTGCAGAGTGAATTGCTCTTTTCCTCATAGACGGTGCCGAACTGATCCTACTATACTGTAAAGACTATAAAATCAAGCATGCGCGAAATTAAAGATAAAATTTTCGACAATTTAACCATAGCACCCTATATTTTATTAATTTTAATTTTAAGAAAAAATAATAGCATACTGACATCACAAATTCTATTTTCGTGCATTTGTTGTGATATATCTTAATTTGCAGAAGTCTTTTTCATGATCATAACTTAGAAACTTGAACAGCATCCACAAAGAGCTGACTATTATAAATACTTTTGTGAGGGAAGTATATTATTACAGTTACTTTAAGGGCAATAGGGAGAAATGGGAGAAATGTAGAGAAATGGGAGAAATGTAGAGAAATGGGAGAAATGTAGAGAAATGGGAGAAATGTAGATTATTACTATTTCTTCTCTGAATGAAGTAGGCTATTACAAATTCTTATGTGAAGGCAGTAGATCATAAATTCGCTAGAAAGGAAATAGGTTTTAATAAATATTTCTGTGCGTGAAGTGTAATATCATTAATTATTCTATGAGAAATGTAAACTATTACTTTATTTCTTCTATGATGGATTCTAAGAGATTTCTCTAAAAGGCATTACAATTTCTTTTACAAGGGAAATAGTTTATTATTAGTGTAAGAAATGTGTTCTTTAAGGGATTAAAATTTCTCCTATAAGGGATTAAACTTACTTCTATATGGTAAACATGTTATAACAAAATTCTTCTATAGGGGATTGTAAGGTATTACTTCTATAAAGGATTACAATTTCCTCTGTAAAGGAAATAGACTATTATCGTTTTTATGACGAGAAGAGAATTCTCCTAAAAATGATTATAATTTCTTGTATAAGACAGATACAAGTTTGTTTTTCTTTCTAAGAGTGAAGTAGAAATTATATATTCTTCTTTAAGAGTAGACTCTAACAAATATGTCTGTGTGAGATGTAGATATTACACTTTCTTTGAGAAAAGTTAGCGGTTTCAATTTTTTCAATGTGGGAAGCAATATGTACGTTTTGAGTTGATATTTATCATATGTTTGGGAGTCTAAATGCAATAACGTATGAATTGTTACAGAGCATATATTGTTGGATATATCTCTTCACCAATAAAATGTACGATCGAAATTTTCGTAATAAATTCTATTTATATTCCCTATTTGCTTGTTCTATATCCTGAAATTTATTACAGGTATTTTTTTCATGTTTATTTATAATAAGTCTTAGATCAATTGCTAAAAATAGCTTTGGCGACAATAATTGAAGAATTGTACCAAATAACAGAAACCAGATCACTTGAGAAATTTCAACAGCTAAAATGGATAAAACAAGTAACTGTTATATACCGTACCTGAGTATGTCCCACTCATCATAAATACGTTATAAACTCATAGATGGACACTATTGTAAGTGAGGGTAATATGTTGTCTATGGGGACTATTTAGGATTTTCATTGAGACAATGCGGTATTATGGTGGATGTAGTAAGAAAGGTTAGTAAGAATGTGTTGTTTTGGTGTTAGGAATATTGTTTGTATGTTTAGGTCAGTGCTAGTGGTTACCTAAGATTAAAATTAAGACCGTCCTTTTCCCTATCCCCTTTTTTAGGCCTTGTGCCGCATTTTCTGTATTTTTAACAAAAATAAATATCGTAATATGTCGTCTTAACAGTCCACCACTAGCAGTGGTTTACGTACTTCACGCCGCTGGCGAGTACTGTATTTTGTTGATGTTATAAAGATTACCATTTAATTACTAAACTCCGTTTTGATTATTCCTCATTCAGTAACACTTTCTAGGTTACAATCGTAACTGAAAGAGAAAATAATGACATAATATATTGAGATTCCACATTACTTCAAATGAAAGTTTAGGAAGGAAACAATAATGGAAGAATAATAACAGCTACTAGACTTGGGAAAACTATTTTCCAGAAGAAAAAATTAAGTGTAAGATTTTATAAATTTCACCCGACTGTAGTACTGGCTGCTCGGCCAATGAATGCCGAATGTTACTTCATAAGGAAAAACTTAACATTATCATTATTATTATTACCATTATCATTAGCACATGCTTGAATACCAAGAAGTGAAGAGAAGAGTAACTCGAGTGGTACTGCCTACTCGGTCAACGAATCCTGTATGTTTCCTTCTAAGGAAATGGCTAACATTAGCATTATGACATCCAGGAATACTAGGGAGTGAGGAGAAGCGTAAATTTGCTAGCAATACCGGCCCGCTCAAAGAATGTCGAAGGTTTTCTTATAAGAGAAAAAGCCAGTATTATGATTGCCCATTACTATCTGAGAATGTAACATCTAAAAAGAAACTCACGGTACCAATCATTACGAATTTATATACTGTTGTTCTCTTTCACCCACCTTTGTCTGTCTGTCTGTCTCTTCCTATCTATCTATCTATATATATATATTAAGACATTTTTATGTTTATACTGTTGTTCTCTTTCACCCACCGTTGTCTGTCTGTCTGTCTCTTTCTATCTATCTATCTATCTATCTATATATATATATATATATATATATATATATATATATATATTAAGACTTTTTTATGTTTATACATTCTTTTTTTTAAGATACAAATATTTAAGTAAATGTTCTGTTCATAATAAACAGTATTAACAAAATTTACCGACCTGAAATTGTCATAGAAAATATGCGTCCTCCGACAGGAATCGAACCTGTATCCTATACGGAAGTGTCATATAGCCTGACGTGGTTTAACCGATTTCTCCACAGAGGAGCGTTCGGTAGGCAAGGCTGATTTTACTGTTTTTAAACTACAATCTTCCATGATTATCTCACGTACATTCATATCTGCACAATGCGTAACCAGATGTAAACAAATGACGTCACACATTATGAAATGGACAAAGTCCGACAATTATTTTACGACATTTCTATGTTTATACATATATAAACAAAACATTTATGCATATATAAAAAGTTATATATATATATATATATATATATATATATATATATATATATATATATATATATATATATATATATATATATGTATGTATGTGTGTGTGTATGTATGTGTGTGTGTGTGTGTGTGTGTGTGTGTGTGTGTATATATATATTTATATATATATATATATATGTCTATACATATATATATATATAACTGTGCCCATGGACAGCAACCCTTGTAAGATCTAAATTGCAGAAAATTATTTATATTTATGAATTCACTTGCCCCTTAAGGAACTCTGTTTTTGATCTGACCAAATTAATGAATAATTACAGTGGACATACCACTACATGCCTATCAAGAAGTCTCGTGTTACACAACTCTGACCTTTGCTCAATACAGATCCATGGAAAACTACAAATCTCTATCTGTAATGCATAAAAAATCAATGCATTCATTTAAAAATAAATTTAAATTCTTCCTCGATAATAGCTGAAAGAATAGCAGAAATTAACCGGATATACAGATCATTTGTAAACATTTTACACATTTCATATCAAGAAAAGAAAACACACGAAGTCAAGAAGACTGCACGCTCCAAAAGTATTTCTTACAGTTAACAATATCACATTTCTAAAAACACTTCATTCGGTTTACACTTTATCTTTCCATGACCTGTGATTACCTGGATGTGAAAAACTTACCTATTTCCCTACCTGATGATGATTGTATGAAACAATTGAAAGCTAGTAGTAAAAAAGACCTGATAAAACCGGAATTTATAAACAAGGATCATACCATTCATTAACGGATTCGAGGTTAATGTATTTTATTATTAAAAATTGTTTTCGAGAGTGATTCTTGTCATATCATTAACTTCATTATCTGCTTTTCGTATGAATGATTCGCGTAATATAAATTGAACCTGCACCACATAATTGATATATATATATATATATATATATATATATATATATATATATATATATATGTATGTATATATATATATATATATATATATATATATGGGATTAAATCAAAAACCTGTTAAGATCGATACACTATAGCGTTCATGTTTCGGCATTAAGCTGTTCTTCTTTAATCATTTACCATCGCCTGAAGAGGCAGAGCTTAATGTCGAAACATGAAAGCTATTGTTTACCGATTTTAAATGTTTTTATTTTAATCTCCTATGATAAATAATATTAAGCTCTACTTTGTACTGAGTCCATTTTTTTAAAATTAAATATTACTGACAGGGGAAATATACTCCCTTTGTTATCTTATACCTTTTCATATATATATATATATATATATATATATATATATATATATATATATATATATATATATATAAGCAAATATTGCTTCGTATCTGGAGTAGTTGTGTTTTCTTTTAGCGCCTCTATCTCCAGGAGCATGCCATCACCTACAAATATCTTAGCAACAAAATGACGATTTACAAAGCGTAGCATACATGTGGCACAAGGTATGGAGCACGCAGTGTTGATCGAAGTCACCACTTAATCGTAATTGACTTAACCTGACAGGTTTGCTTACCATTACACCGCAATGAAGAACCTTTAACAAGAAAATATGTGTGTATATAGTGGCGAGTGTTTCTTTCAGATGTGCGACAACAATAGGGCTATTTGTGCATGTAGATGAGCGGGTTGAATAAGTGCAAAAGGCCTCCTAGCTGGACTTTTGTACGCGTGCATGTCACACGGTTCATAATTTTGAATAATAAATGTCTCTGTTCTTTTCTGGCACCTGCTATCATTCTTTTTTATCGACCATTATTAGAACACAAGGGGAAAACGGTTGGAGAAAGAGTTGATTGCAATGCTTACTTCATATATGTGATATCATCGCTCGCCTGTCAGTGTCCTGGGCCGTCGCTGAATAGAATTAATAGCTGCTGGAAGATAAAAAAAAAGGTTTACCATTCGAATTCTGTGTTATTCAATACGATGTTGGATTCAGAATATAATTGAAATCACCAGAATATTTTAAATAAGGAAATATTACAATCCAAAACTCTTCAATTTTAATCTTTGGACTTATTCATCTTCTTCTTCCGCCTCCTCCTCCACCTCCTTTTCATCTTACCAATTTTCCTTCTCCTTCCCCCTCCACCTCCTTCTCTTCTTCTTCTTCTTCTGCTTCGCATTCTCCTTCTTCTCATTTTTCTTCTCCCTCCTCTTATTCTTCTTCTTCTTCTTCTCAATGTTCGTATCCTCTTCTCATTCTTCTCGTTCGTCTACCACTTCTCATTCTTCTTCTTCTTCTACTTCTTCTTCTTCTTCTTCTTCTTCTTCTTCTTCTTCTTCTTCTTCTTCTTCTTCTTCTTCTTATTATTATTATTATTATTCTTATTATTATTATTCTGCTGGTACTTTTTTCTTTTTTTTCTTCGTCCTCCTTCACCTCCTCTTCGTCTTCTCATTTTTCCTCCTCCACCTTCTCTTCTTCTTCTTCTTCTTCTTCTTCTTCTTCTTCTCATTTTTCATCTTTCTCTCCTCATTTTTCTCCCTCTTCTTCTCATTCTACTTCTTTTTTTTCTTCTTCTCATTTTCCTCCTCCTCCTCCTCTTCCTCTTCTTCTTCTTCTTCTTTTATGTTCCGCTTCCCTTCAGAACACAGATGACCATGGCTATCCACGACTTTCATGTACCTCTTAGCATTTATTCGACCCAACTAGTCCCGCCATTCATCCACACAAGCTCATCGAGTAAGTGGCTCACTACCTTTCCGCTATCTCTCTTACCCTCATTATGTCCTGCGTGGGTTAAGTTTCCTAAGCCCTCGAATGAATTTCAGATGCTTTTTCCTGCTTCTGAGTAAAAGTATTCCTACTGTTGCAATTTTCTTTAAGTCTCCCTTGTGGCTTATTCGCTTTCTACATGGCATTTTCAGTATCCTTCCGTAGAAGCACAAGTTTTGCTGCTTCTGTTTTTTTTCCCTCATCAGTGGGGAACTTCTCCAACATTTACTCTTCGTCTTTTATATGCGGTGTCCCTTCAGGAATGAACAATCATGACTTTCCACACCATTGTCGTCCTTTTAGCTCTTAGTAATGTTTGCTTTTTCACCATCCTTCGCATTCCTTTTTGATCGACTTACACAGGCTTGTTTGGTAGGCTGGTCGTTATGTCCCTCTGCCCCTCTTGCATTCAGTATGTCCTTAGCAATATTTCTGTTCTTTTTTAAACTTCTTTTTTCTGTGATTAACAATTTGTGAAATGAAGCCCACACCGAAACAGATTATACGGATATCTACTTTCTATTCTCAGGTGCACATCGAAATATGAATTCTTATTTTATGAGAAGTATACCTATTGAATGTGGTCGATCATGACTCTCCATAACTGTGTATCTTTTGTAGCTTTAAGCAATGCTGGTCCACTTACCATCTGATCGACCATGTTCTGCTCTCTATTTACACCAACATATTACGTAGCTTACATGCTTTTAACAACTTTCATTCAGCATCTCTCTGAGTGTCAAATTCCTCAAACTGTCTTTCCTCATTAGTTTTCACAAAAATATCAATACCTTCACATTATAAATGACTTTTCGTTTTCATTTTTCTTTCTTTCTTTTTATCGAAATTTTCTTGGTTTTTAATACTTTGCTTAGCTTTTGGAAGGCATCATACGCTCCTCCTATGATTTCATTCAATATCTCACTGAGTATCAAATACCTCAAGCTGTTTTTCATCATTAAGTGTCCCGAAAATATCAACAAACTCTCATTATAAATGACTTATCGTTTTCATTTTCCCGAGAAGCTGTTAGTATTTTGGGAGAATTTGATAGCATAGACAAACTTAAGGCTGTTTTTTCTGGTCTCCACAATAGTCCCAATATGCTATCTGTAGTGAAAACGGGTGTTCTCTATTTGGAGGAATATACCCTAAGGATTTCCAAAGGTAATGTTAACTCTCCGTTTGTTGCCTGGAAAATTGAAGGATTAACTAATGCAAGATGATTAACTTTGGTAACTTGGTTAATGTGTATGTTGATTTTCTTAGTATAACTAAGATGTGGCACAAGGCCAGGTCAATTTTCTAAGCGAACATCAGATGGGACACCAGTGAGAATCGAACTCACTACTCAGTCGTAATTGTTCTAGAGAGACAAGCTTGCTAAAAATTACACCACGTCGTGATGCTCTAAATTTTCTAAGCGTTGCTTTGATGTGGCACAAGGTCGAAAATATGGGGCATCCATTAAGAATTGAACTAACTCGTAATTGTTTTAGCAAGACGAATTTGCTAACCATTACACTATCCAAGGTGCCCCTATATTTATTTTCTAATCGTATCTTAGATGTGGCACAAGCCCGAAATTATTGGGCACCCAAAAAGAATCGTTCTCTCTACTCAGTCATAACTGATCTAGCGAGACAAGCTTGTTAACCATTACATCACATCAATGTGCCAAATCATTTTCTAAGCGAAGCTTAGATGTGGCACGAAGGCGAAAGTGTGGAACAAACAGTGAGGATTGTTCTCTCTGCTCAGTCGTAATTGATCTAGCGAGACAAGCTTGTTAACCATTACACCATTTCAAAGCGCTCCTTTTTAATGGGTATGTATTATGGAGGCATATAAAGTTAGCTGACTTGAAATTAAGGTAGGTAGCAAATTTCATAACCAGCCGCTGTATTTATTCAATGTGATCAATAGGATTAAGAAAAAATCTGACGAAATTCAAAATATTTCATTCAAGAACATCAAATAGAATGCATTTTCTCAGTTACTTGAGAATATGTTGCATTCGATGATGATGGCAGATTGATTGGAAGTGAGTAAGTTATCTCTTGGAAAAATTGTGTACATTAGATAATAAGAACTGGTGACATAATACATTGTAATAAATACACCATTGTGGACACTTCACTGACGCTTATAAGATTTCCCTAACACTGAGCAGAAGTTAACGCTGGGAAAATTTAGAACAACCAAATATATTTATATATGGTGGTAAGCAATAAGACAGTCTTTGTGTCTGGGACAGTGAAAACAACGGGGTAAATAAAGATAGACAATTCAGAATAGTTAATAGGAGTTGAAAACGAAGCGTGGATGGATAGTGTGGAGATTTGGCGGTTTTAAGCTAAGAGCTGACAGGTGGGAAAGTAGATACGGCAAAGACGTGGTCGCCGGGTGGGCAGAAGCCGGGTAACTTAAGAAGAGTGTGAGGTGAGTATGAGGTTTGGGTGTGGGAAATGAAAAAAAAAAATACAAAAAAAAAAAATGAAAAAAAATCACCGTGTATGGCCCAGGTGCGTTCGACTGTCCCCTTCCGTGGTAATTTCCAACTGAGATTAACAGTCTCACTCTCACAATCTCCTCCGCTTTCACACACATTTCACATACCTGCACACATACTACAAAGAAACAGAGAGAATATAATATACAGAGTAAAGTTTACGCTTAAAAACAAGCGTACACATAAGCTTGAACATCAGTATTAACTAATCGGGAATATTTTCCCAAGACGAGACGGCCATGTGTACCTTTTTCACACATTAAAACAGGGGTTCTCAACCGGGGTCCACATGGTCTCAATGAGTCCACGTAATATTTCTGGGGGTCAACAGGCAAAATATAGCAAATTGGGGGTCCACAATGATATTTTGGTGGTTGATGAAGAAAGCCAAATCAGAATGTATTTTTACAATTATATTTCTACTGTAATTTATACTATACTAAGATATATATATATATGAATGATTTTTTTCTTTATTTATTTCTTTTTTATAGGTACCTCGACTGAATTTTCGATATTTTGGATAAAAATTAATTTAAAAAAATGAAAAATCATTCTTGATGATTTCCTTTTAGGTTGAAATGGAAGCTCATTTAGCTTCCATTTAAACCTAAAAGGAAATTTATTATTTCCAATAAGTAAAATAGATAGAAATTATTAGTGAAAAATAGAATATTTTTGTCTTATGTCAAGTAGCTAATATAGGGTAGATCAAGAACAAAAGAAGGGAAAAGGGGCTCATGGTTAAAAAAAAAAGGTTGAGAACCACTGCATAAAAATATAGTTGAGGATTTCTGATAATTGATGCACACACACACACACACACACACACACACACACATACACACACACATATATATATATATATATGTGTGTGTGTGTGTGTGTGTGTGTATATATATATATATATATATATATATATATATATATATATATATATATATATATATATATATATATATATATACATACATATATATATATATATATATATATATATATATATTATAAATGTGAACGCTGAGGTTAAAACCAAGCGGTAACAATCTGTTTCATACTTCAACGCCGTTTTCAGGCTTGAATATTGCGTTGAAGTATGAAATAGACTCTCACTGTTCAGTGTTGATTTATTCGTCCAATGTCATATTTGCATAAATCTATCCGCCATATTTAGTACTCTTACTCATAATTATAGCATACGATAAAACTATAATTTTATCATATATATATACATATATATATATATATATATATATATATATATATATATATATATATATATATATATATATATATATATATATACATATATATATATATGTATGTATATATTTATGTATGTATGTATATGTGTGTATGTATATTATTGTAATACGTTATTCATCTACACACAAATATTTACGCAAATGATCTGTATCCTGTATCATACAGGTATTCCGTGTGGCGTACAGATTCCTTTTCTGGCGTTGGACGCATATTTTCTATGAAATATTTCTCGGACATTCAGGCCGGTAAATGTTGTTAATACGGTTTATTATAAACAGAACATTTATTTATATATTTGTATCTATATACAAATCATATATATATGACAATAAAATATATTAAAAATAATTTTCGGAATTAGTCCATTTCATAATATATATATATATATATATATATATATATATATATATATATATATATATATATATATATATATATATATATATATAAAATGAAGAGGTTATAATGGTTCCAACGAGAGAAAAGTGTGTATATTAAAAAGAAGACAGGTACCGCAAACTTTTTTGGTTGTAATGTGGGTTTTTAAAAAAATATTATTCTTTATTTTTCCTAGTTTTACATAGTTTTACATAGTTTTTTTTTAAAAGCCCACATTACAACCAAAAAAGTTTGCGGTACCTCTCTTCTTTTTATTATATATATATATAATATTAGTGGTAAATATACACATACATATGCAATCATATATCTAAAATATATATACATATATACATATATATACATACATACATACATACATACATACATACATACATATATATATGTATAAAAAATAATTCCGAGAGGATAGAATCCAGGTAGAACTCAATGTCCCGGACAGAGTAAGGATAAAATAAAAATGCTTAAACACTATTATTCCATGGTCATAATATATTTCATTGGAAACGTAAATACGATCCAATTCATCAGACCTACAAATTCAAAAAGAAAACAGAAAAACCTACTCCGGGAATATTAAATAAAAAATAAATTTTTTTCTAAATTTTATTTTTTATTCCCGGAGTTGTTTTTTCTTTTTGAATTTGTAGGTCTGATGAATTGGTTCGTATTTACGATTCCAATGGAATAAATTATGACTATGGAATATTAGTGTTTAAGCCTTTTTATTATATATATATATATATATATATATATATATATATATATATATATATATATATATATATGTGTGTGTGTGTGTGTGTGTGTGTGTGTGTGTGTGTGTGTGTGTGAGTGTGTGTGTGTGTATGTATATATATATATATATATATATATGTATGTATATATATATATATATATATATATATATATATATATATATATATATATGTGTGTAATTTTATCAAATGTATGTCTGTCTATCTATCTATCCATCTATATATATATATATATATATATATATATATATATATATATATATATATATATATATATATGTATGTATGTATGTGTCTGTGTGTGTACGCGCGCGTACGCGCGATATGTTTAGGCAGAAAGTATTCCTCCAAACACGTTTGATTAAAATGAACTAGCAATGTCTCTGTTTAATAATTTTTTGTATTATTACAATTTTCTAATAAGTTGTGCATTAGGATCAAAATTATACATAACATTTCCGAAGATAGGTTTTGTGTTATTGTTTGTTCAAATATTTTCGACAGCCGCATTCATTTTCAAGAACCAGTGTAGTTTCTGCGTGGTAGAAAGTATTCCTTTGTCTACATCTATGTACACACTATGATGCCGATAAAAGAATGTTGTCTACCATACAGACACCATATTGGTCCATGAAAATGACTGAGATGTCCGAAAGTACCTGAAGACACCAACAAGACAGGATGAAGTTTTGACATTTTATCCATGATCTTCATAACAATTCGCAACAAAGTTGTTCGAAATTTAGGGAAAAAGAAATAAAACATTAAACAGAAAGACCTCGTCGGTACTTTTTAATCATAATAATATGTTTCAATATAGATATTATTTTAATGATACCCCCTCAAGCAAGGCAATAAAGCCACTAAAACGCAAGGGTTACTGAGTGTGAGAAAAACAAAACAAAACACACACACACACACACACACACACACACACACACACACAAAGAGAGAGGACAATAAAATCATAAATTAAAAAGTGAGAAGATTATGATTAACACATTATTTAAAATTTTGAAGATCAAACTCGACTGTTAAGCAAATATCTGCAATAAGCAGACCGTTTACGGTTGCATCTAGCAACTGTAAATAATGAAACATAGTCACCAATCTAGTACTGCGATTAAAATTCATAAAGTCTAGTTACAATAGAGAAACTCATTTCAAAATACTTACCATGAAATTATTTATACAAATGACTTAGGAAGCTAAGTTGCGGCAGTGGGAATGTGACCGACTCCGGGATGCTAGGTCAGGACTGTTAAGTAAGAAGCTGGAAGACAGTCCCATAAGAGAAGAAACTATTGACATAGAACTTAAGGTTATATCTAACAATTTCAATTATAAAACTATGATACCTTCCCGCCAAACTAATATTAGAAAATTTGTTGGATGTTAATAGTAATTAACGGATATATTCTATGCGGAGATCCTTCTTTCAAAAGTAAAGTAAAATATGACCAATCACCTCAAGTCTGTTTAAATAGACAAGGTATGCGGTCAGTTTTTATATGTCAGTGTTGTATCGTAATGGAACGTCAGCATGTTATATGATGTGTACAAAATGTTCATGCAAAAAATTAGTTTCCATTTTATATTCATTCTCTAATTATCAAAAATAAAAAACAAAACAAAAAATAAATAAATAAAATAATAATTTAGTGCATTATGTTCTGTCAGTTCTAGAGCAGTAATGAAGCTGTATGACTCATTGATAATTTTGATAAAGTCTAAGATTTTAAATACTTTTTATCTCAGAAATGAACTCCAATCTGTTGTTAACTGGAGCAAGGAATGGCTTTTTAATTTTAATGCATCCAAAACTAAACTGCTGTTTTTTTAATAGTCTGAGAGACATTCTTGCCTTCTATCAGCATGACTGACGTGAAGCTCCAGGAGAGCGACTCATTGCCTCTTCTTGATTTAAAGTGTTTCACTGAAATGGAAATAGTATATTGAATTAATTACCAGGTCTACTGCTAGAATGCTGGTTCATGCTAACATGCCAGACGATTTTCCTCGCCACAATAAGACTTACAAATTTATAATTTATAATCATGTTTAGACATTTACATTCAATGTTCCACATTTATACATTCGTCCATGCTCCGAATATTGCGGCCACATATGAGATCCTTGATAATATACAAATAAGATTCTACAATATTATTGGTCCTTAAATGTTATCTCAGCTTCAATCATTTTCGTACCATCGTAACGTAGTTTCCCTGTGTTTTTTATTTATATAATTTCGTGGTGATTTTCTTGGTAAAATTTCTTATATGGTACGTAGTCTCTAAGAATTTAAGTGCAGTACTAGATTGGCGGTTAGGTCTCATCACTTTGCAGAAGAAATGGCTAGATGTAACCGTATGTTCTATACTAACAGTTTCTCCTCGCTTGTGGAACTTTCTTCCGGTTTCTTGCTTTCCAGTTAAGTTTAATCGTCGATCATTTAAATACAGTGTCAATCGTTATTTTCCGTTTCCTTAAATCCGGTAATTTTATTGTTCTCTCAACTTAATAATATTTTCGTATGAAGTTTAAATAAACGCGAAATATGTTAAATTTCATAAGCGTTTCCTATTTGTTCTTTATTTTAACAATATTATGTATATCTTTAAATTTAAGGGAAGTACTAAATTGAATCAGCTAGGTCTAATGATTTTACAGTTGATCTTGCTATATGTAACCGTAATTTATATGCTGAAATTTTCTTATCTCGCTCTTCTTTGGTGTGGAATTCTCTCCCAGCATCTTGCTTTCCAATTAAATTTCATCTTCTGTAATTTAAATGCTTTAAATGCAATGTCAACCGTTATCTTGTGTCCTCTTAATTCCTATTCTTTTATTGTTCTATCTCCATAATAGTGTTTTTGGTCTAATATTCTCTTACACTCAATAACCCCCCGCCTTGCGTCTTAGTGGCTTTACTGCCTTACATGGAGGGAATTTTTATTTTTATTAAAGTAAGATTCACATTCCTCATTAAGTCAATATGAGATTGCAGATGAACGTATTTCTGACTCCTTCACATTGTCTCAGTGATAGCGATTTAGCTAGGCTGTTGGATTGTTGCAAAAATATGGACTTTGTTTTATTTATCGATTGAAATAAGACTGCAGATTAATTACTATATTTGCTTGGTATATAATCACCAAAATTCTTTTCTCTTTCTAAATGATTTCCGTTAGACAAATATAATGTACGCTTGCAGTTTTTTTAAACTGAGTTGAAAATTTGATGTTAGAGATCGTGAGTTTGTTTTACATATATATATATATATATATATATATATATATATATATATATATATATGAAAGTGAACATTGAAGTCAACACTTAGAGGCGACAGGCTGTTCATTCTAGCATGAATCAGCCTGTCGCCTCTAAATGTTGACTTAAAAGGTTCACTTTTATATTTACACACGCTCTCTAATATTGAGCACTTTATCCCATAATTATAGCACAACTTGTGTATATATCTTCATATATATATATATATATATATACACACATGTATATGTGCTTTTGTGTGTGTTTGTGTGTGTGTGGCATATTCATTGACCAAAAAGGCAATATTAGCATAAGAGAATAATCCTAGTCCGCAACAACCAATACTTGTGTACACGTAAATTCTGTCATTTCCAAAATATTTTCTTTCTTTCTTTCTTTCTTTCTTTCATTCTTTCTCTTTATCTGTTACTTTCTTTTCACTCTAGTGTAAAATTAGCTATATTTGTATGGAAAAAAAGCACAAACCCGGAGACAGGGCATGCATAGATACAGTCAGTATGGGCACAGGTTTCAACGCAAAATGGGTACATCACTTGCATGCCACAATACGAACATCAGAGCAAGACAACCTATGAAGCGCCTATTGAAGTGTGAAACTGACATTTACCATGCAGCGTTAATCCCTGTGTCCACGTTATCTTTCCCTCCCTAAACGCACATTCATATACGCCCACGCTCTCTCTATCTCTCTCTCTCTCTCTCTCTCTCTCTCTCTCTCTCACACACACACACACACACACACACACACACACACACACACACATATAAGAAATACATACAATGTTAATGATCAGGGTTGAATTGGACCAGGGAACAGTAGCATTAAAAGTGTGAAAAAAAAATAGCATGCAGAGCTTTTAATTTTATAACTGAGTTTACCGGAAGGTTGAAACCAAGGTATCGAAATCAACTAATTTTTAAATTAAAAATTTTATTTATTTTTTTTAATTTTTAAAAGAGGGACGGTAATTTCAACTTAGTGCTAAATACATTCTTATTATTCACAGTAGAGTCCAATGGAAAACCTCTTAGAATTCTAGTAAGATATGTGTAATCATTTCTATATATGACATAATGATATATAAATCTTTATATATCAAGAAGAATATTGTGGGGGAAAAATTATGAGTGGAAATAAGTTTTTGTGTGACGCATTTCGCCCTTTAGGACTTCATTGGACTAAGTGTTATGTTGGTGTAACGAGACATATAGACGAACAAGGGTGCTGCTAATTTTATTGTAAAATGTCATTTTTGTATATAATCTAGCCAATTCCATTTATTTTATTTTTCTTTATGGAAACAAAAAATTTTAAAAAATAATCTAAATTAGATCGGCTAGATTATATACGAAAAAAAAAACTTAAATTTAAATTTCCCTCGTTCGTGCGCATGTGTAGACGCACCAGTGTAACAAATTTAGTCTGACGCAGTGCTAAAAGATGACATGAGTTTCACGAAAATGTTCTTTCACTTTGGCATACATTTTTACCCCATACACATACCGTTTGTAACAGCAAAATTGTCCAAATCATGTAACAGCAAAATTGTCCAAATCATGTAACAGCAAAATTGTCCAAATCATGTAACAGCAAAATTGTCCAAATCATGTAACAGCAAAATTGTCCAAATCATGTAACAGCAAAATTGTCCAAATCATGTAACAGCAAAATTGTCCAAATCATGTAACAGCAAAATTGTTCAATTGTTAGATTAAGATCTGAACCGCTGTATGTTTTAACTAATTAAAAGTATCTTACTGGAATTCTCCAAAGTTTTATAACACTATGGGACTCTAATTTGAGTAATAAGAATGTATAATTACTCTCCAAGGTTAACAGTAATATCGTGATGAATAGATCATAAACGATAATTACATGTTCATTATTAGTTAATCATAGGTAAGGATAAGAAGCTCATGAAGTATTGAAATAAAATTCATATATATATATATATATATATATATATATATATATATATATATATATATGTATTCTCTCAGGATCACTTTCCAAATAATTCACGATGATCTTTGCCCTCTCTAACCTTCTAATTTTCTCTCCTGGAGTACCAAGTTACCCCACATATTAAATTAACGTAAGATTTCATTTTCAAATCTTTTTCACTGGTTTTTGATTGTCATAACTGAAAAACCTGTCTCACGTGCCAAACGACTTTTGAATTAAGTTGGATGTTTTTCTAATTGATCTCTCTAGCTCTCCGTTGAGATAATGATCCCTCTTCTTGTTTTGAACTCCTGATCCTGATTTCCTCTTGTTTACTCTTTTTTTTTTAAAAACTTATTCACTGTTCTCTTGATGTTTCTTGAATGGACTTTGAAGATGGAATCCAGTGTATGAATCTTGGTATCATTACTGAAGTCTTGAATAATCTTTTGCTTTTGACTTTTGCTCATTTGGGATGACATAGTGGGGCTGACGCAAAATAATTTTAATCTGCTCTATTTTTACCTGAATAATTCTAAGAGATTTTCAGTGATTCTTTTGACTATTGATTATTTTCGTAATCTGTTCCTAACACTATAATTTTTGATACCTTTTATAATTATCCATCAATAAATTAGATGTGTTGCCAAAAAAAGATTATATTGTAAACAATTCGTTGTCTAAAATAAATAAAGTTTTTCATTTTTTGAGTACAGAAATATGGATTCCAACGTCAAACTGTACAAATTATAATTAGTTATCCAGACACATACGAACAGGAGATGATCAGCATCAAACGCACCCCTCAAAATAACAACAACCCTGCACGCATCACATCAGGTTTTGCAAATACTTCGTTGGTCTGAAAATATTGTCCTAATATAGAATAATGTTTAATTCCCCAATTAACTCATTTAATCATTTTTAAATCATTCAAAATAGGAACCCTAGATATCTGTACATTTCTGCCAAGGAGTTACAAGGTTAGTTTTGACTTTAAGATAAAGCACTAAAGGTTTGGATGCCTATAAATATTTTGATGCTGTTTTTACATTTTCATGGCAACGCAATGTCTGTTGGCTTAAAGATTGTCAGGATGCTTGAAAAGGTGGAATTTAGTGGGTGAGAAATCAGGGGAATATGTTGGATGTGTCAATGTCTACATTCCAAAGTCAGTGATCTTGTTCAGTATTATCCTTGGAATATGCGCTCAAACATTGTTATGAATTACAATTGTACCCCGCTGATTAACTAGTGTCGGTCGCATTTTCCTTAACCGAATGGGCATGTCATCCACTCCCCAGTGATTCTTTGCTTAGACCCCATAAAGCTGTAATGGATAATGTCAATGGCAGACTACCAGACATTCACTATACTGTTCTTTTTAGTTTAGTACAATTTCGGTTTTAGAAAGTTCTTGGTTGCTTTGTCATGATCAAACCTTTGAGACTATGTTTACGATTGTCATCAAGCCACCATCGAGTGAATATCTGATCAAGAAATTGATCATTCGAATTTCGTAGATGCAGCATCGAACACAATTGAAAACATCGATTTCTTTGATTTTCACTTTGAAATCATTAATCGATTTTCTTCAACTTGCCAATGGTCCGATATTGTTGAAATACCGACACCATTATTTGAAACATTTCTTTGACCTTTTGACGTTGGTTTTGGTTGACTCGTGGTTCGATATTTTTATTTCCAATTGTAGATGCCTATTCCACATGATCTTCAAGACTCATATCTCCACATCAGGACTTCAGAAACCAGTACCCCCCCCTCTCAGATCAAAAGGAGAAATTTCACCACACGCTCTGTTAATAAAGGCAGCAGTTTGACAAGCATCATTACCAAGCTTGAACACGTGAAAAAAAAAAGAAAAGAAAACGCATATCTACCTTCATGTTTAAAATGATTGCTATATAAGATAATCTATTAAATACTGAAAAAGGCTGATATAAATTTAATTATCAGGACAGAGCAATATTTTTTGTATCACTATTATACGAATTTATTAGAACAAAACTAAAAGGTTTATATTAAATCGGACATTATCTGATCCAATAAATCAATCTTAACTACATTTTGTTTTACGTATTTTTCGTAGCATGGCAAAAAATTGCTGGGCTGAAGAGCCAACTTAGAGCCAGGGCCAGCACGTACCTCTCCCTAACACCGCAATGTCCAAACAGGATTGTCATGAGACCCTAGCACCGGTTATGCGTAGAGCCAATATTCGTTTACGAATTGACAAGTACTTAATGAGATGATCACCATCTGTAAAGATCAAACATATATATATATATATATATATATATATATATATATATAATATATATATACATATACATATATATATATATATATATATATATATATATATATGACAAATTGTAAAAAGGTTTTGTGACACGTCTCATTCGTTAGAAAAGCGTCACAATTTGTCATACATATATATTTTCTTTCAAAATCTTATATAAAATGTATATATAGATATCCCCCATACATATATATATATATATATATATATATATATATATATATATATATAGATAGATAGATAGATAGATAGATAGATAGATAGATAGATATGCAACAATATTCCAGTAAACATGTTTGATTAATGTGTGTAACAGTATAAGGAGAAGTGGAAGAAAAAAATAGGCTGTAGTGATTGAATGGGCAGAAATAAGTTAAGGAGAATGTTCAGACTAACTTAACCTGATGTAAAGACAACGGCACCTCGAATAAAACATCTTTAAAATAGTGGTATGCAAAAGATCATCCCGGAACGCACATTATTTTGAACCTTGAAGCAGATGGGCTACAGCAGCAGAAGATCAAGACGGGATTCTCTCCTATCAGATAAGAACAATAAACTGAAGCTACAATTTGATAAGTTTTAATAAAGGAAGAACAGAAGATTAGCAAGGAATCTCGGTTGGGTCTCGGATTCTGATAAGACACTCGCATAGTATTTTTTTTTTATATTTGATTTAAACTATATGAAATTATAGATTCGTCCTTTCTTGTACCTATGGCTTCTGCTGGCATTTCTGGTGTACTGATATGGGGAATATATTCTTGGCATATTTTGGTATACTTGGTATCAATAAACGTATGAATGCTGCATCTTATATAATGTAACTGTTTATGACAAAGTTGCACCCATCTTCTGATGGCTACTTCCAGAATGTGAATGCATAGTAATATGAAGAAGAAATTGCGGCAAATTGGTTAATGCGTTATCTGTGTTTTCTGCCACTATGAGCGACTCATACACACATACAGCAACTTCGGATGGAAAAGGAGTTTTAAAATCCTGGATGTGCAGACAACCGATGTCGAAATATCACACGATACCATAAAAACAAACTTGACATCAATTTTGAAAGACCCCTTCAAAGACATCGTCAAATCCATGCCAAGAAAAAGTAAGACTGTCCCAATCAAAAGGTTTTCCAACCCAGAACTTTAATAAAGATAATAATTTAAATAATTTTTATATAAACTATAATCACACGTCAAAAAATCTATATGATATCACCAGTATTTATTAAATCCATTATTGATGAATCTAACATATTTTATCTACCACAATCGGTGTTTCCATAAAAACATCCCAGAGCAACATGGGATAACCAGTAAACATAAATGATGCCAACTAGATACACATACAATTACGGAGATGCATAGACAAAATAGAATTATGATACACTTAAAAAAAGCAACATTTATGCTTTTTTCAGCTACGCTTGAAATCCTTTATTTTGGGGGGCTTCGAAAGGATGCTTCATCTTTTGTTCTGTTCAAAACTCTACATACTACCACTGCTTATCAAGTCAAATGTATGTGAAACCTGCTTAATACTTCGACAACTCATAATAAATGATCATACTCATAATTATTCCAATCATCTCACATCTCACACTCATTACTAACTAAATTTAAAACACCATTTGTCTTACATGAATTAAATAAACATACTCAAAATTAAGAAAGTGTTGTGGTTGTTTCATGCTAGACACAGTCGTCAGGTGCGGCCTGACGAATGCGTCTAGCATGAAACAGCCTGTCGCCTCAGAGGGTTGACTTCAATGTTCACTTTTTTATTTATATTTACGTCTCTGATATTGACCACTTTATCCCATAAATATAGCACACCTTACAACTGTATTTCTTCATATATATATATATATATATATATATATATATATATATATATATGTAAATAATTATAATTTTTTTCTAAATTATTACCATCGGGACATCGAAAGTCAAAACTGAAACTTCAGTTCAAATTTAATCATAAAAATTAAACTTAAAATATAAAATTCCGTTTCATTGTCAAGCGATGCTAAGAATACTTTTTTAGAAATTGATAATCGCTCTGACAATGTGATCAAACACCGCAAATACAGAATGCGCTGTCTTATTGACATGACATTAACTGTAGATTTTAATGTATCTTGAAGTTCTTCAAATAAGTCTCAAAATACATGGAACTTGAAGTGGTACAAGAGAACATCGATAATTCCATTTGTAGCTAGAGCAATCGGATTATTTTAAGATAATTTCGATAGACTCATTAAAGGGATTCCTGGCAGCCCATCCCTTAAAAAATACGAAATATTGCACTCACAATTAGATCTCACACATTACTAAGATCTTTATATAAAATGTGCGTGAATTTAGGGGTGTTTCGTTTTTTTATGAAAATTTCATTAAGTCATGTATGACCTTAGGTCTCTGGTGGGGATCAGGAAGGAAATGTGTATACAACAGAAATCAAAGCAATTAATAATAATAATAATAATAATAATAATAATAATAATAATAATAATAATAATAGTATATTACTAATACTACTAGTGTATCAGTAGAGTCGAAAATATAAATTATATTAGGATTTTATTATATTAAATTATTAAAAGGTTCCATTTAACAAGCGAAATAAAATGGAAGGTATTATCATCCTGGACATCCCTACTTATTAATTATATATTATATTGTCATTGTTGTTAGAGAAGTGCAGTAGTAAAAAAATATGTGCAAATATTAATAATTATTTCATTCTTATTTACTTTCAGAAAATGACAGTCATTGTTCAAGTGAATTTGCAATTTTTTGGCTAATTTTTCTGCATCGATAGTCTGTGATTTTCTCGTTTTCATTAATAATAATTTTCTTACAATTTTCTATTTTAATTTTTCTGTCATGAAAAGCAAATATTCAAAAAAGCTAACACGGAACAAAAGAAATAAAAAAAACAGTGTCGTCAAAGTCAGATCTTCCTTATTTGGTATCATCATGGACACCAGGCATCAGGAGATTTTATAACCAAGCTCTATATTCCGAGTAAAGTTTTTTCTCCTCAGGTGTGCCCTTCCCTGAGAACTCATTCGCGTGTTCACACGCTAACGAGTTCCATCTATCAAGGTTTCGGAATTCAGAGTTTTATTAGTGGCAAAATTGTTGCCAATCAGTATTGATGACTGAAGTCTTCCCGTCGATAGTGGGAGGAGAAAAGACATGAATTCGTAACATTAATAATAGTATCTGCGTGAAAGTGAATGAACCGTACTCGACTTGGATACGAAATTGTTTCGTTGTTGTACTATACCAAGTATTACACTATGAAACTACAACGAAATAAATGACTACGTTTTCAAACAGAAATATATTCGCCTACTGGCATCGAGTACTGCCTCTTGTCACTATAAGAAAACCATATTTCATTATCTCATTACTACTATTAATTAGTAGCTCAGTATTTCTCCAAGAAAAGAGTAAACATTCTCAAGGGCATAAATATAAAGAATCCTTGATTCCAAAACAAAACAAAAAGCACGAATACTTAGAAAAGGAAAACATGTCATTTATAGAATATCGCATTTTACTTTTAGTCGTTTTGTACAAAAATTGCTTCGTTCGGTACAGAATCATCTGAAGTAGAAAGAATATAATTACGATGTTCTAAGCATAACGGTAATATCATAATTCAGCTTGAGAGTGTTTGCTCAGCATTCAAAATCCGGGATGAAACTGGATACAAACGCAGATTTCTGATCAGTTACGTGCCATGCGTGATACAGATGTATCTTTCAATACATGACGAGGCAGATTTTCCCGCAGCGGGTTGCCATATCATTCTGCGGTAGACCAGTTCCCATCCAAGGATATAGAACCCGATCTGTCCTGCTATTTACCCATAGCTGGGGGGGAGAACATAATTCATACTTTCCCCAAGGGTATTAGCACGTAAGTGAACGTAATGGATTCGACTGGAATTCGAGCTCAGATCTCGGATTCATCAATCCTAGCCGCTATCCATTACTCCACCGTGTCTCCCTTTGATACTATTATAAAAACAGACCATGTGTCATTAACATAAGAAAATTATATTCTGCTATTTAAATTATTTGAGTTGTTCGGACTTTTCCCCTCATTTTATTGTCATATTCACGATGCATCGGCCTTTGTAGACTCTGGCCTTCTTCAGGTGATATACGTTGGAATTTCAGACCGAATTATTTATTTAGTTATCAGGGGTAAATCGATCTAGTTCCACGTACTATGTCTTTACTGGATATCTCAGTTTCTGCTAATTCCCTTTAGTATCTCAACTATCGAACTTTTTGGTCACCTCTGCTGTGGCCAGGTATTGACCTCACAACTCTTTGGGTCAATTCACTGGATGACTGCAACCAACGCTTATTTCCACTAAATAAAGGGTTCAATCAAAATTCCAGCATATATCACTTGAAGATGGCCGAACGTACAACGGCCGAAACGTCGGGAATATGACAATAACGATGAGGATAACAGTCCGTACAATGTAAATAGTGTAAATAGTTACAATACCTAATCTCAGAAATATAGACAATATATTATGTAAAGAAATTCAGATTACCGATATGAAATAATATGAACGGACAAGAGAAAAGTCATCATAAGTTCCATGAACTGGTGTAGCGGAGAGTCACTGCGCAACCGGTTACCTGACCAGCACTCTGCAGATGTCTCAGCTGCGTCCCAGTATCTGAGACTCTGGGAATGATCTTCCCGTGCACCCAGTAATACTCAGACATTTTTTCCGCTGTCTACCTCTTGTTTTGAACCAGGTGATTTGATGGCAGTGGAAATGTTGTTGGATCTCACGACGTGTCCGTACCATTTCATTTTTCTTCTTCTTGAAGGTAATTATGAGGTCTTCCATTGGGCCCGATTATTGTGTGATCGTCAATTTTGATGCGATCTACATAGGAGATATCTACGATGTTTTTGTAGCATCTCAACGCTGATAGCTTGCTTCTTCACTGTAATTCCGATCTTAATATTCAAGATTTGCAGGAATACAAAACGAACGAGAAGACCAAAGCACGAAACAATTTGATATTATATTTAAGACAGATCTCTTTATGATTTTTACCTTTGCAACAGCTGTTATTGTTTTTACTCGTCACGAAATTATATCTATGCCGAAACCCTCTTCAAAGATAATCGTTACAAGATACTTCAACTGATACACTATTTCAAGAGATGACCACCGAGTATTTCCATAGTTTGGAGGGGCTTCCCATTCTCTTCATAAGATTGTTTCTTGCGGCATTAATTATATCTAGAGGATGTTTTATCTAGCTTCTTTACCAGCGAGAGATAAGCTTACGGATATATAGCGTTGAAAGTTAAGCAACGTCGAGCTTGGTCAGTAACTAGCAACCGCTTGGGAATACCTGCTGCTTAGATACGCGTGTGATATAATGGCTAAGAATTGTTAGTTAGATAAGCGAGTTCCAAATTGCCGTTGGGTTCATTATATTCACTTTTGCGAAAATACTCTTGGAAAAGTGATGAATACACCTCTTCTTTCCCTCAGATATGAGTTAATTATTAAGACTTGTATCACTATAACCATTATTATTTCTCTCAAAATAGAGATTGCGTACAAAATATTTAGAATACAGAATTAAATAATACATAGAGGTTGATATGCCGTTAAACAAAAAATAAGCAACCAACAATGTATAGGAAGTTGTGGAGGCCCTCACCTCTCAAGACATGAAAGAACACGACACACAAAATAATGATAATAATTAAAGAATAGAAGCTAATGTGAATGGGGTTACAACCATACACGCTGAAACACCACATCCCGTAAAAACAACCCAAGTTAAGCAACATTGTAGCTGGTCTACAATTAGATGAGTGACCGCATGTGGATATCAGCTTCTCTAAGCTGGGATGTGCAGGTGGTGTAATTGATAATGGCTCGGAACTATTAATCAGGGAGCCGAGTTCTCATTCCCGTTGGGCTCGTTATAATCTCTTACGCAAAAATTCAGTTGGGAAAGGTATGAATCCACCTCTTCTACCCCCAGCTATGGGTTAATTAGTAAGACTTGTATTACTAAACCATTGTCAACGTCCTCAAAAATAAACATTGCCCACAAAATATTTATATTTAGGTATTAAATACTCTTGGAATTAGGAATAGAAGCTAATGTTTATGTGTTAACGGCCGTATCGCGATGAAACACAAATTCCCGTACAAATCACCGAAGTTAAGTAACGTTGCTGCTGGTCAATAAGTAGATGGGTGACCGCTTGTCAATACCAGGTGATCTAGGCTTGTCTCGGGTTGTGTAGTGGAAAATAGCTCGGAATTTTTAATCAGAGAGAAGAATTCTCATTTCTGTTGGGTTCGTTATATTCACTTACGCGCAGATTCCCTTGAGAAAGGTATGATTCTACTTATTCTCCCCAAGCTATGGATTAATTAGTAACACGTTTATCTCACCCTGCCACCAAAAAAATCTTACAATGTAAAATATTTTCTGGCTTTAAATGACCTGCAAAGTTTTGATAAACCACGAAAAACGAGTCAAGCAAATCACAGGTTAAATTAAAAGTGATCTGCTTCAAACGATTTCTGAAAATGCTACATCAGTATTGGCAACGACCGTATATGGCTACTTTTTATACATTATTCTCTTCTATTTTATCTAGTTTCTTTGCTTATTCATATCTTTTGATTTATTTTTAACAAATGTCAACATGATCAGTGTATAAATAGCCACTGTTTATTCCCTAAGTTTAATTTTTATTCTACTGCTATTTCACTTAATATAAGGCCCAAGCGCCACTGAATGTTGGGCATTACTGAGTAAGTTGTTGTTAAGGAGGACGAAGTCTGGATTTTGAGAGTACCCTGCAGAGGACCAGGATAGTTATCAGTTTAATAGTGACTTAAAGAGATCATGATAATAGTTATCATAGAAGCATTCTCTCGTGTGTTTGTTTTACAAAGTAAGTTCTAAATCTAACAACACCGGTTCTCATACGATCTCTCAAGTTGTGCCTGATCTTTACCTCGATAGATGATGGCTTGAGAATACCAGGTATTGTAAGGTGGATGTGCTCCTGCTGCAAAGGATAATGGCTCAGAATTAGAAATCGGAGGGCAGGGTTTCATTCCCAGTCAAGTTGATTATTTTCACTTACACATAAATACCTTGGGAAAGGTATTAATCCACCTCTCCTCCCCACAGCTCTAGATTAATTAGTAGAAAAAATTGTATCATTAAAATATATATATATATATATATATATATATATATTCTCCCCAAATATATTCTGGCTTTAAAGACGCAAACTAACAACTAATAGATGTGGTTTCGACTGAAGTTCGACATCACTCATCACTAATATGTTGAATCCCTCCAGAAAAATATAGTATCAAGGCTCTCCCCGATTTCATCTCTCTTGTTGCTATAAGCAGCGTTTGAATCTTTATTCTCACTAATTGCCCTTGCTTTTCTTTTCATTTCCCAAAAAAACATTAACATTTTAGCTCCCCGATTCCATCTACGTCCTCTTCGTTCAATACGCTATATGAGCATTAAGTTTTTCAAGCCGCCCTATCTCATAATGTGCCTCGGTAATATCAACTGTCTCTTTCTGATTTTAAGTCGGGGTGTCTTACTAATTATCATTTTCTTTAGAACTTTCTCTTTGTTCTTGTGTTCTGTCTCTTACATTCTCAATATCCTTTGGTAGATTCACATTTCCAAGTTCCAAGAATGTTATCTGTGACTTTCCGTTGTCCTCCAAAGAGAACCCCAGGGGCAGTTGTTTCGATGCCATTGAGAAGATAAAGAAAGCTCTGACAGGGGTCCTGGATACGTTAACTTTGGATGACTTCCATGGGGCCTTCACGATGTGTATTGAAGTCAGAAGCTCCTAAGGAGATTAGATTTTTCTACTGCATTGAAATCAATAAATGTCTGCCCTCGAGAAGTCTGGAAAATTCTCGAATGCACCTCGTATAGAGTTTAAGAAATTAAAAAGAACAAATTTATGAACATAAAAAGATTTTCAACAGGATAATTTATTCAAAGACATTATACATAGAAATAGTTTTAAATACCACCAAAAAATTTGGTATCAATTATGAATCCATTGCTAGGACAGCTGCTAAGAATGTTGGTTCACTGTTTCGTGCGAGACAATTGTTCCCTCCAGAATCTATCTTACATAACTCTAAGGCTACCATTCTTCCATGCTTAGAATATTGCTGCCACATATGGTCGGGTGTCCCTGCTATATTCGCATTGTGTTTAAGAATGATTAACAATATTTCAACCATATGTCTGCTTTCTTCAGGTTACGTTTAAAAACTGCATACACATATAAAAATATAAAATAATACATGTTGTTGTCTAAACGACGCTTGTCTTGACAAAAAAGCGTTGTATACTGTAATAAACATGGCCAAACGAATAAAACGCCACCAGGGTGAATGAACTGAAACAAGATTACTCCTGTTTCTGTTCATGATGTCGATTGTGCTCATCTTGAAAGTTCCCTTTAGTTGATTAGTTAGTAAGAGCAGTTTAATATAAATAGCTATGAGTCGCTTGTTCATCGGGAAAGAAATTGACCATCATTCCCTGACATCTGTAAAGTAATTGACCATCATTCTTTGCCATAGTTATGACACAGACATCCATCGTTCTGTTTTTATTAAAATCTTCCTATATCCTAATACTTTGCTTACTTTTTTGTAGGCATCCGTTTGTTGCTATTCCGATGCTCGTCCGATCTCAGTGTCAAACGTTGGGTCCTTTGTACTCAGGTGTTTAGATTTCTGTACCTGCTTGATTCCGTTGTCTCCACTTCAAAAGTCACAACTGTGATTGCCGTTCTTGATGATGACAATATATTCTGTTTTCTTGGAGTTAATGCTTATTACGTTTATATCGATTTCCTTACCTACTTTCTACTGGAGTTTGTTTTCAAATTTTCTTCTAAATCAGTCATCAGTCTTGCTAACATCCACCCAAAGATGAGAAAACCTTCAGAGGTTCTTTTATTTCTTTTACGTTTTTTTTTTCATTGAATATCTAAAGAGATGTACTGTTAGAGTAGAAAATGGAATCGCTGACCCCAATTCCAGTCTTGTCTGTGTATTCACTTTGTAACTAGTGAATTTCGGAAAGATACGAAACCATGTCTTATCACACGCCTAGCGCAGCAAAGTTACCCAGCGCTATATCCATGCGTCGCAGGTAATATGGGTGACATCCTACTCTGAAATTTTCAAACATAGAAGGCAACAGGAAATTATTACACTATCATTCAATATGTTTTGTTAATCCTAAATAATGCAGAAAGATGTGATCGTCTACGTTTTGAAGTTTCATATTAATCAAAAATAATATCACATCAATAATTTCAATGTGTGCTGTTACTATAGAACAAACGCACGTTTGTAAATCTAGATTCTTTTTTTATTTGAATATTTTCATCGCATAAACTAAACTGAAATACATTACGGATGAAACCGTGTTGAGGCAATTTTCCAAGGAATGTTGATACCTCCCTTACAAATGAGCATTCAAAATCCTGGCATTGTAAATTCAGGGGTAACGATCTCTCGACCCGTTTTGGGGAGGCATGTGGCCGTTAAATATGGCGACTGATTGACTGGACTTGCAGATGTTTAGAGTAAAATGATTGTTTGTCATCTTCACGCTTTCAATTGTCTACTTTGAAAAGAGGGAGAACAGCTGCCCACGAAAACGTGGGAGAGGGAAACAAAAAAATAAAATGTGTAATGAAGATTTTTAAAAAAGTAAATGTGTGTGTGTGTGTGTGAGAGAGAGAGAGTGGTGTACAAAGATAGAGAGAAATGGGGAGAGAGGCAAAGAAAGATAAAGAGAGGTGCAATATAAGTTAAATAAATTGGGATAAAAGAAATCATGAGGAGTAGAGAAAGGAGGGGGTTAAAAAGAAACAGAAAAAAAGAAGTCAATAAGAAAAGAAAAGAATGATTGAAATATAACGCTAAAAGTTACTAATGCGAAATCGAGGCAGAAAAAAAAGGAAAGAACAATATCTTAGTAGAAAGACAAAAAAAGAGTGAAATAAATAAAATACAGAGAAAACGTTTGACGTTTATAGGGAACACATGCGTAAAAGGCAATCTTCCTCTTTTATCTACAAGGTCCTTTCAGGACATGGACGATTATATATCTTCACAATTTCCTGTATATTTATTATAAAAAGCAACGACTACGCTTAAACTCTGTAATTTTATTTACTATTCCTTTTTTCCTTAATAGGAGTAGGTAGGTTTGTCTATCGTCTCTTTTCAACTCTTCGCGGTTTCTTGAATGTAGGAAGAGATATATCCATTGTTTCTTCTTTAGGATTGGGCTTCCGGTTCCTTCTAAATGCTATTTCAAATCTATACTTCTAACGTCTCCACCATAAGGCTAAAAATTAATTTACTAATTATTTTTCTCCTCAATAGGAGTAGATAGGTTAGCCAATCGTTCTGTTCCCACTCCTCCGGTGTTTTTGAACAGGAGTAAAAATTATCCTTTTATCTTGTTTAGGATTTGATTTCTGGTTCCTTCTAAAGTTTGTCATTTTCTTTCCCTCCCATTGGCCCCATTACGTCTTAGTAGCATTATCGCCTTGCTTGGAGGGAATAAATAAAACAATTCAAATGACCTATTCAAAGCAGTATAGGCATTTCGGTCGTAATAGTCACGTTTCAGGAGTGCTTTCCTCTCTTTTCGTATTTAGTAACGTGGCATTTTCGAAATGAAAGCTTTATGCGGTTGAATTTTCTCATTCCAATTTTCAGGCTGAGGGAATATTTTTTCCATATAAATTCATATTTCCTTACGGCCACATCACGTTGAAACGCCTATCCCCGTATGATCACCGAAGTTATGAAACGTTGAGCCTGGTCAGTACCCAGATGGGTGAGTGTTTGTGAATACGTGGTGCTGCAAGCTTGAATGTGCATGGGATGTATTGGCGAATGTCTCAGATTTTTATGTAAGAGTTCCAATTTCGGTTAAATTCGTTATATTTACTTACCCGCAAATATACTTCCACCTCATCTTCCCCAGCTATGGGTTAATTAGTAAGACCTGTATAGCTCACTGATTATTATTCTCAAAAAAATCTTACAATCTAAAAACATTTTGTATCTTTAAATAACCTGCAAAGGTTTGATAAACCGTAGAAAATGAATCTATAAATCAATCAATTTATATTCACTGTTCTTATTTCTCATTTGAAGCTGAGTTAGTTACATTTCAGCACGACCAGATCCAGACTTTCGGCTCATAATTATCACATATTTTAACTAAATCTTTAATCAACTGGACGATACGAATCTTGAACGATCTATTATTGTAATTCACGAGCTTAAACGTAAAATATGTAGATGAGAGGTGGGATTGTATGACTCTTGATTATGCCCTGGCAATGTCTACGTGTTTTCTTGTACTTAGTTTTTCTAACAACTTCTGACCGTCCCTCATTTCCTTGTTTCACCAACTATTCACAGAAATTCTTGAAGTTCACTAGTTAATTTTAAAAATATTTTACGAAATTTCAAGGCCCAAGAGCCCTCAAGATAGAGTGTTAATGAATGAGCTTGTTTTAAGGAAATGAGAAGGGAATATTGTGCTGATATGTAAGATAGATAACGGTTAACCCGTAAATTGAAGAGGTTAAGATCGTAGTGATCAGCATCCTCTATTCCACGATATAAGGAAGAAGCAGTCTGAGTAGACCTTTTCCGTATCAATGGAGAATGAGATGAGACGGTTCTGTTTATGTGGCATGGATGGTTATGGCTGTAAAGTTATGAAATCTTGGAAGAAAAGAAGTAAGTTCGTCTGATATTTACCCTGGAAATAACAAACAAGTTTTCGTCAGTGTTTTCCTTCTCTTGTCTTCACTTTGTCTCGTGAGTTTTAAATCCCCGAATTTTTCTTTTCTTGTTATGTGCCTTATATACCCGCGTTTGGCCAACGGCGTAGTCAGGGTCAGCAGTACATACACTACTTTTATATCTCCTGCATGAAGCGACCCTCTTAAAATTAGCTTCAAAATGAAGTCTTCAAATGTTGCATGATACGCGATTATATACGGTATACGAGAAATTAGTGTCAAATAAACTTACATTGAGATTAAGACAGTAAATACGAATAAAGTAGAAAAATGAAAAGGTCAAAAGAGATTAGAAAAGATGAAATAATAATTTTGGACTTAATTCAAGTCAAACAAGTTCTTTTTTCTTTATATTCTTTTACAGTGAGGTTCACCTTGTACAAGGCTCAGTGGCCACTCGAAGCAGAGGGTTAAAGTATAAGATGCACACTTTATGTTGATAGGTAAAGAAGATAACGGTTAACCATAAACTTAAACATGTTAAGATTCTAGTAATCGGGGAAATATCCCCTTAGGAGCCGGTTTCAATGAATACTTTTTCGCGGAAAGATGTGTGTCATAGCGGATCCTAGCAGTGAAGGTTTAGTGAGAGTTTTGCCTGCGAGAGAGGAGTTGCAAGGTAGAAAATAATTTGTCCCGCAACAAGGACGCGAGAGCGCTTTTGGACTCTGTCGAGACTGGAAAGTGAGGATCGAGCAGCTTCAGCCCAAATAACACAGCAGTACCCCTTTTTCAGCCTGATCTCCTTCTTGTAATGGTAGAGGAAAACACAAAGTCAGGTGCTTACTGGAGCGGTAAATGGAACCGTCATTTTCCCCTGCATCTTTAGCGATTGACCGCATCTACGAATTGATCTGGAGGGAGTTTACAGCCCAATAGTGGTTCAAACCACGGGGCTTCCCCGAGAGGAGATCCATTCATCGTGACTATGCTTCGGGATCGGATCGGCGATGATGGAATGTAACTCCCGTACGGTCACTGAAGTTAAGAAACGTCGAGGCTGGTCAGTGCTTAGATGGGTGACCGCTTGGATATACCAAGAGCTGTAAGTTTGATTTAATGAATAATAGTTCTGAATTGTTAATCCGAGAGTGGAGTTCGAATTCCAGTTAGTTTCGTTATATTCACAGACGCAGAAATACTCTGGGGAAATGTATGAATCCGACTTTTCTCCTCCCAAGCTAAGGCTCAATTAGAAAAACTTGTATCACTAAAACAATTATCGCCAAAAAATAAAATCAAATAATTAGCGTACTAAATATATTTGATTTCGGCGTTAAATAATCCATAGAAGCGTTGATATGCCGCTGAAGAAAGAAAATGTAGAAGGGGAATAGAGAAAAGTTTGTAAAATAATATAATACTAGCCGAAAACCTATCTTGCAAAGATGTTTATTAAGGATTTTAGTCATAAATATGGGTGTACAAATCAAAAGATTTGAAAATGACACGTTTTCCTTTTCATTTAATCAATAGTTAAATAATTCTACCTTTCTTTCATTCTTCCTTTCCTTTTCTCACTGAAACCAAATCGCCGCCTCTCTGATATTCCATGTTTTCACGTCAAAAACAGAATAATCCGTTATTTATGAGGTATTGGCAGGGCGTTACTATCGTGCAAACTAAGGGACTAACAGACTAGCTAACGGAAGGACAAGCAGAATTTTAAAAGAGATTATTATAATTTATATTATAGAATATCATAGAAGGGAAAAGTACAAAAAATTTAAAGTGATATAATAATATATTTTATATAATTTGTATTTTCGATTATGATTTAGAACGGAAAATATATGATAATATAAAATAATATAATGATATTACTTTTTGAATATTGTATATTGTAGAACATGTTATTGAAGGAAAAAAGTTAGAAAATATTTGTTTCAGAGTTTTATTTTATTACTCTGTTCATGAAATTTTTATTTAATCATTTTAAAAGCTTAGAATATTCTTTTTCTGGGGTTACTTTTGTCACAAAATGTTTGCTCCCTATTTTCAGCGGTTTTTAAATGAGTTTTATTTTCAAGTATTGAATTGTATAGCTTTGATAAAGATTAAGATGTTAGACGGAAGTAGTAAATATCATATAGAATTAATATAAACAGAATAATATGACTTGAAGAAGAATATTCTCCAAATATATTTGTGATCATTGAAAACCAAGAGCTTCAGAAAACTGTAAGAAATACAAACAGGTTCCTTGGTTTCATCAGAAGGGCATATGGACAAAGAAAGAAGTGAGAAAGAGAAAAAAGAGAAAGAGAAAAGGAAGAAACCCAGAAAGGAAAAAAGGTGACAAAGAAAATGTGAAAGGAAAAAAGAGGAAAAGAAAGAAAGAGAAAAGTAAGAAAAAACATAAATGATTAAAGTCAAAATGGAGGCAGGAAAGTGAGAAGGAGGGAGAAAAAAATAAAGGGAGAAACAAAGAAATAAACAAAAAGAACTAGAGTAGTTGAAAACGAGCCAAATTCAAAATTTAAACGACGGACGGAAAGTATTGAAATAAATATTGTGTGCAAGACAACATCTGAGAATAAAACAAAACAGAAACGAAATAATTCACCCACCTTATTTCATTTTAACCCCTAAATAAAATTTGCAAAGGAGAGCGAATTAAATCTTCCCCTTCCCTTTGGGCTCCTTCTCTACATCATTTGAAAATAAATAACAGAACAATACAAGAAACCAGTCCATTCGGTAATATTGGACATTAACTTTTTAGTTTGCAGCTTACGGCTAACAATGACATGGCATTTATATTTAAGACTGCGGATGTCCACAGCCAACCCAAAGCATTAACTTTTCAGATAAGGGTGGAATAAAAAAAAAAGTAAGAAAAGAAGAAAAATAAATCTTCTGAAAGAATAACTATGAATAAATTATAGGAAATAAGATAGGCGGAGTACTAAGTTTTACTTTGTTTCGATTCTTATTATTATGGTTATCATGAATTTTACAGGTATATTCTCAGCAACAAAGATCTGGTGGATTTATTTTTCAATGTCCTGTCAAGGCGTAAGCGTTGATGGTTTTACATAAATTTTGTTTTATTTCCATTATTATTATTATTATTATTATTATTATTATTATTATTATTATTATTATTATTATTATTATTATCTGTGAATTGCTTTCTTGGCAAATCTAGTGAATTCATTTCCCGCTGCCTTTTCCATGATTTTGTATTACGAGTTGTCTTTCTTTTATAAGGATTGTCAACCAAAGCTAAAAAGACCATTTACCATGCTATTTAACCCATTAAGTCCTTCGTTTCTGAACAATTCTTTTGGCTGAGATCCTGAGTCAAAATTCGCAAATAATTGGTATGTAATGTTTCACGTTAGATATAAAAATATTTACAAAAATATAAGCATTATACTTAGCAGGGAGAGAGTATAATTGCATGTCTTCACTTTATTGCCAGAATCCTTTCTTTGTGTGCTAGTCTACCCAGCAGATGTTGCCTCTCTTGATGCACAGCAAATAGCAAAACACGACGCAAGTGTTTTCCCACCGTTCAACCGATGGCTGGTCATTAAGTCATTTGTTCTCTACCACCGGTAAAACGGTGTTCAAGGCTCAAAGGGTTAATCCGTAGCTAAGAGGATAAATTGATAGACATATGTTTTTCCGAAAAGCAGTTTGGGAGTAAGTGAAATCAACCGAGGTGATTAGAACGTGAACTTTGTTTCACGGCTCTTTTTCCCGTAGCAAAATCTCTTACGCTACCTTCATAATTGAAGTCATTGGATATTGTCTCTTCGGGAAATGGAGCTCGACAGCCCATGAAGGTAGTCCATCTAGAGGAAGGAAAATCCCGATTTTAAACATCCGTTGTATAGCTGTCGTATCCAATACAAGGAAAAGACTATGGGAGTAAATCCAGATAGAAAACCCTGTGTGGAGCCCCGAAGGCGATTGACAGTCAACAATGACAACTTTCCGGCAACCCATGCAGACAAGTCGTTCCCAAATATAATGCCCTGTATTCTTTTGACTCTTGTCGGTACAGCCGGGAGTCGGGAGTGGGATATGTAGAGAGTGCAGCATCAAACAAAATAGCATCGCCAGTCTCGAAGAATGAAAAATCTGAATTCAAACCGCCTGCTGCCTGAAAGGTCTTGCTATTTAACTTCCTCTCCCCACTCCTCTAAACTGGCGAGACCTGGAGTTCGTATCGTCAGGACATCAAACCACTTGAGCGGTTTCCGCAAACAAATCTCCGAAGAATCCTTCGCATCAGTTGGAATGACCGCAAACAAGGAGGTCCTGTCTCGGACATCTCTCCCTAGCATTGAGTTTGCCATCCTTCAATATCGCCTCCGCTGAACAGATCACATACCCAGAATGCATCACACTGGACTCCCACGTATCATCCTGTTTGGAGAACTCGCCAGCGACTAGAGGTTCAATACGATCAGTTGAAGACATCCCTGATACAGGCCAACATCGACCCTGAGACTTGAGGAACCGTTGCTATAAATCGACTTTCCGGGCGTAGGACCATTTGAAGGTGGGGAACCGAGGATTTCGAGTTCAACCGTCAACATGAAAAGGATCTGCAACGTGTTGTCAGGAGGGCCTGACTCGCTTACCCGCTTTCCCCACCCATACTCCTCTGTGACTCATGCTCACGATTTTTCAGAAATAGGCTGGGAAGGGGAATAAGGGGAGGAGATGATGATTCCGACTCTCGGATGCGAACGAGTGCTGACGACGATTTTATTTTATAACTATTTTGTATCATGACTCTACAGGCATGAAAGACATAAATATTTAATAACTGAAGCACTTCCGTGTAAGACAATGGTTAGCGGCGCTAATGTGGACGGTTATTACTATTGAGTAATGAGATTGGTCTTCCTCGGGTCTCTCATGCAATAAGTAGGTAATAATAAGTATAATCTTCCACCTTGTTTGCATCCTCTCCAAGACCTCATTGTTGCTCACACGTTCGCTCCATGATATCCTTATCATCTTTCTGTACAACAACATCTTCGCTTCCTCAAATCTCTTCTTCATCTCTGAGGAGACCGTCCAGCATTTTCTGTCGTATAGGAGGACACATGTTACGTAACAGCGCAAAAAGTTTTCTTATTTCCATGAGAGTTTTTATTCGATTTAGATAATTTTTATTATCCGTTAAGTTTTAATTCTTCTGATACTGCATAGCGCAAAGAATTTATCTTCTGTACTGAATGTCTGTTATTTCTCTTCTGTACTGAATGTCTGATATTTCTCTTCTGTACTGAATGTCTGATGCTGCATAGCGCAAAGAATTTCTCTTCTGTACTGAATGACTGATATTTCTCTTCTGTACTGAATGTCTGATATTTCTCTTTTGTACTGAATGTCAGATATTTCTCTTCTGTATTGAATGTCTGATACTGCATAGCGCAAAGTGTTTCTCTTCTGTTCTGAATGTCTAATATTTCTCTTCTGTACTGAATGTCTGATATTTCTCTTCTGTATTGAATGTCTAATACTGCATAGCGCAAAGAGTTTCTCTTCTGTTCTGAATGTCTAATATTTGTCTTTACTGCATGTCTGATATTTGTTTTCTGTACTGAATGTCTGATATTTCTCTTCTGTAAAGAATGTCTGATACTGCATAGCGCAAAGATTTTCTCTTCTGTACTGAATGTCTGATATTTCTCTTCTGTTCTGAATGTCTGATATTTCTCTTCTGTACTGAATGTGTGATATTTCTCTTCTGTACTGAATATCTGATATTTCTCTTCTGTTCTGAATGTCTGATATTTCTCTTCTGTACTGAATGTCTGATATTTCTCTTCTGTTCTGAATGTCTGATATTTCTCTTCTGTACTGAATGTGTGATATTTCTCTTCTGTATTGAATATCTGATATTTCTCTTCTGTTCTGAATGTCTGATATTTCTCTTCTGTACTGAATGTCTGATATTTCTCTTCTGTACTGAATGTCTGATATTTCTCTTCTGTACTGAATGTCTGATATTTCTCTTCTGAATGTCTGAAATTTCTCTTCTGTACTGAATGTCTGATATTTCTCTTCTGTACTGAATGTCTGATTCGGCATAGCGCAAAGATCTTCTCTTCTGTACCGAATGTCTGATATTTAGGGCGTTATATTTTCTTCTTGTTCTTTAAAGCTTTAAATCATCATCTCTTTAGATAATCATTTCCTAACAGAAGCAAGACGATTTGCAGTTTTCATAATAATTTCACCGTAGCAAGTCATTATGGCGCAAAGATTTACTGAGAGTGAAAGACAATTAGAGAACGTTAATGAGGAGAAAGGGCAATAAAAGAAAATGACTCAGAAAGACAGAAGATGACGATTGATTATGCATCTAAATTTTTGAAGATCGAAAATCAAAAAGCCATAAGAGAGTTCCACATTTTAGAAGTGCGAGAGAACAAACTATCAGAATAGAAATTACGGCGGTGAGAAATGACAGAGACCGAGATGCCAGATCAGGACAGATAATATTGCAGACTCATCTTTGGAATTTGTGAAGAATATTGAGATATACAGCAGGCTTGGCAACAACATTTACTGTGTTCATGGAATAAAAAAATAACCGGTAAGACAATATGTGCTCAGCATGGTTGTGAAAGTAAACAAAATAAAGACTAAATAAGCCAGAAGTCAAGGAAGACGAGAGACAACAGGATAAGGAAGAAAAAAAAATGAATAGCGTGTATGAAAAATAACAATAACGACGTCAGCGACGGGGATGAGGACAATACAAACAATAGCGATTATAGGAACCTTGATAGCAATAAAGAAAAGTGGAC
>OZ038482.1:51508761-51531261 GCA_964036315.1 Acanthosepion esculentum | reverse complement strand
TACACACCCAGTAACCACTTGTCTCTCAACGGCTTTACTGCCTTGCATGGGGTGAATTCGATTAAATTGGTCTAACCGTGGAGGTATTGCTTGGTTTGTTCATTTGGTTATATCCTGTTTAGTAGATCTGTCCGAAAACCATTCACTGTACCAATGGATTTCCCATATCTGACCAACCACTATGAGTTTATTGATGAAGTTGTTCATAGACAGAAAAGAACGAACAAATAATACTGATTAACATGGTGAGTATTAACTGATATTAAATGTCTATTCAACTAGTGAATGTGAATTTAATTCACTAACAGACCCTGGATCTGAAGTCACTCCTCTCGAAATGGATAAAAATATCATTTTTAACCAAATACACCGTCTCATTTTGTGTTTATTAATTGATATGTAATATGTGTATTTATTCAACCCCACACAAGATCAGGTTATGACACAATGTCGGTTTAATATGGGGAGCCCGAGCGTGTACACCCGGACTAGGAACAATAATTCCAATGCCCCCGCAACCGTCAGCTGCGCTGGCCTCGGTGCTAGCACCGATCTTTCTCTCTGGTGCAATGAAAGGGCACGGCATCGGGCAGCTATTCCCCAGGGCTGGCACCTCTCAGTATAATGTTCCTCAGTTGGGACTGTCATTTGATGGAGTCGCCCCTGAGTGCACACTACCCAATGATAGAGATCCAATTGAGAGATGCTAAATAGGGTGTTACAAACCACGCGATGGAGTAATTGACACGCTAAACTGTTTTTCTAAGCGTAGCTTAGATGTGGTACACGGCTGAAAGTGTGTAGCACCATGTGAGGATCGAAATCACTAACCAGTCGTCATAGATCTGGTGAGGCTAGCTTGTTAATCATTACACCGCGACGACGTGCCTCAAGGGTCATTTTCTAAGCGTAGCTTAGATGTGCCTCAAGGTCGGAAGTATGGGGCACCTAGTGAGGATCGAACTCACTTTTGTCGTAACTGATCTTGCGAGACAAGCTTGCTAACTATTACACTTCACCGAGGTACCCTTACTTGATATGTAATATCTCATAATGTTAGAAATTGAAATGAGACTTGATAAAAAAAAGTGTTCGATTTAGAAATACCAGCAAATGAAAAAATATGGCGATTGACTACTGAAGAAAGCCGAAGAGCAGAGTAGCAGAAAGATAGTCCTATAATACCCAAGGTACTAGTCCGAATAACAATGCATAAAATGGATATTAGTTTTTTTTTAAATGATTGATATTTTTATCTTTTGGCTAGCTATGGACCTAATGAACTAGCCACAACGATACGCTGCCGTAAATGCCTTGCGTTTTCTTTTAGTTTAAATGTTTATCTGAATATTTTTTTTAAGCTTTCATTTTATTCTCTCTCTCTCTCTTTTATTTCTTTATATATATGGTTCTTTTGTTCAGTCATGTGTTTGCTTGTGTGTGGGGGTTAGTGACTATTACAGATGCGGTGCGTTTGAGGGAGAGTCTGCGTGAGTCCACGGCGCGTGTTTGTTGTAGATTGTATTAGTTACTAGCTTTTCATTCACTTCCTGCTGTATTTCCATTCTGTCAGCATAAAAGATACGCCCTGGTAAATAGCCATTGTTGAACGCCGCTCTGTAGTATGAACACAAATGACTGAAATGTTGCCATCATAATAAAGATATCAATGAAAAGCAGAACTTGTAGGGATAATATAAGTCACATCGACAATAAGAACAAACATCTACGACAACAAAGGCTGAATGCGAGTAGCATAATATCTTTTTTTAACGACTGGGAGTGATCAAATACGCAGTCTCCTTTCATCTTTTCCTGTCTATGTTCATCTTATGTAATTCACGGTCACGATTTCCGTAACTATTTAAATCTCGTTGGGGCATCGTATGACCTGCAGCAAATTGATTTTTTTAATAAGAGTTGTACATCTCCTAAAGCGTTTTCTCTACTAAGGCTAAAAAAACCTACACTGCTCTATTTTATTTAGCTATAGAGCTTCTTTTTTTAGTTAATATCTGTAGATTGAGCCAACTATTTGGGGAATATAGTGGACATGATTCCTGCTCCCATCTCTACGGTTTTAGCTTCAGTGACATTGATGGCTGCGGTTACCTCAGGATAGATTTTCCAGTCTTGCGATTTAACATACAGAGACGGAGAGAAAAGTGATTCAGACCTCTCAACAGAAGTTTAATACTGGAGTGAATGCATAAAAAAAAGACCGGAATTTGAGCTATGCTCACCCATTCTACTTCTTATGTAATTAAACAGTATCAACACAACGAACAAGTACTTCCCTTATGTAAGGAAATAGCGTAAACGCACAACGAAAAACACAAAATAAACAGAATAAACAATGAGGCCTGAGCATCAACAGAATCAGTCCAATAGCATCCTTCTACTTCTATGTTCTTTCAGAACGTGGACGATCATGGATCTCTACAACTTTGTATCTTTTGTAGCTCTTAAAAACATTTGTCTTTTTGCCATCCCTTCCACACCCCGTTCCGACATCCATTCAATAAAGTTAGTAAGGTAGTTGTCCCAAGTAATTTGTTATTCAAATATGCATTTGGAATTTGTTGTCGCATTTTCTATCCTCGGTTTTTGCATCTTCTTCTAAAAGACAACCACTGTCTAATATATTATTCATTGATTTCCCCGCTTCTGCTCATAGCAGCTTCCTCAAGACAGTCGGGAAAATATCTAAATGAATTGAAATTGCAATAAAAATTATATGCGGTGGAGTAATGGATAGCGGCTTGGATTGAGGAATCGGAGAGTCAAGTTCGAATTCCAGTCGAGACCATTACATTCACTTATGTACTAATACCCTTGGGAAAGGTGTGAATCCGCTTCTTCTTCATCCCTCCAGCTATGGGTAAGTAGCAGGACTGTTCTATAGCCTTGGATGGCAACTGGTATAGGAGAAGGACAACTCTGAATTCAAAACCTGCGGAGGAGTCGTTTGGGGACCTTGTGGCATTTAGTGCACCAGGTCTCTGTATTCGGCATTTCAAAAAGTGTGGATGGTCCTGTACGAAACCTTCACCACTATAATCAAATCTCATGTGCTGTTGTCGGGCTGTCGGTTTCCTAGCAACGGATCTGTTTGTCCCTCATACGTCGAATTCGACGGGAGAGTCGAGTATATATATATATATATATATATATATATATATATATATATATATATATATATATATATATATATATATATATATATATATAATGTAGACTAACTGTCGAATATGCTTGTGCATACGTTGATTTCGTGCACATGTTTCCTAATAAACGTTAGTCAAATCAAATATTCATAGGCTCTGCTATGTAGGATAGTTGCGCATCTCCTGTTGGCTCTAAAAATGAGACGTTCGAACGTCGGTAGCATTGCCAATATTTCAAATACTGATTTTCAAGGCAAGCTTGTCTTTTTATTTTCCAGAGATTGGTGTAGCACAAATTTTTTTCTACAGCGACTCACCCCGTTCTTGCTTAAGGAATAAATCAATAATATAATGAATTGTTTGTTAACAGATCCACTCTATTTTGGAGATAAATGAAACAAAATCGTATTTTAATCACTTAACCAAACCGACCGCTTAAAACATGAAGTGACCTGGTAACCAATTAACTGCATCTTTTCCTGCCCTGAGATTCTTTCAGAGCGTAACTCCAACAACATTCCTGCCCATTTTATGAACTTTTCTATGTTTCATATTGCGTCAGAAGGTGAGTGATCATGGCGCTACACAAGTGAGTATCCTTTGTATTATTAGTTGATGATAATGTTAACATTTTCACCATCGTTCACATACCGCGCACTAAGATCCTTTCTTATAAGTACGTCAGGCTAACGGTCTACTGCCTCACAACGCCTTTGATATATCTTGTGAATGTCAAGTTTTCCAAGCTCTCGTTTCGCCTTCCCTGAAATTTAGCCGTCTATAACTAATGCGGAGTATCTCCTTCTTTATATGACGTTTCCGGTCAGGTCGCAGGCGATCATGTCTCTCCACAATTTCTTCTAGCTCGTAATGAATTTTGTCTTTTCGTTATTTCCCCGAAACACCGTACCGCCATCCGTTTACATCAAGCTCTGTTAACAACGTCATGCATTGTTTTTCTCTTTCTATCTTCCACTCAATCTATCCTGGGAGTATCAGAAATTATGTGCCTCAGAAATTTCAAGTTCATCTTCCTGATGTTAAATACAGGGTGCGATGGATAAATTGTCGTCTAAATTACGCAAAAAAAAAAAAAAAAAAAAAAAAAAAAATGAAAATAACAGCGATGTTTTATTTTAACAAAAATATTTACCAAAATTACACAAAATAATATCTTGAAATACTAAAGAGTACATTTATCCAATAAAATAACCATCAGCTTCAACCAAAGCCTCCAGACGAATTCAGAATCTCCTGGATTTCTTCTGGACGGTCTCCTTTTTTATATTGGTGAATGTTGCCATAATCCTTGCTTTCAGTTGATCTTTGATGTTAAAAAGAGTTTTTTTGGTCGCTCGCTCAACTGCAACCCACACATAATAAATAAATGGGTTACTGTCTGGGGAGTTATGTGGCCAGTTGTTAGGGGTAATGTGGTCGCAGAAATAATCTGACAGCCATGACTGGATCCTCCTGTTTGTGTGGCATGGTTCAGAGTCCTGTTGATAGATATTCCAGCAACCACACTCTTGACACAGGGCAACACTACCGCCTGAATGTGCTTCAGGTAGCCCTACGTGTTGAGTCTGAGGCCCTGTGGAACATGAATGCAAGCGTCACTCCAGACATTATGATATTGACTGGATATTAGGTTTTCATCACTCTTGGTACATCAATTGTGAACACAGCAAGGCAACTGTTTTTCTGTTTGTTCGCACTGGCGCCCCTGGCGCGAATGCCAAGCAGTATAGCATGCCGTCCCAAATATCTGATGGAGTGAATTGCGTTATTATATTTTTTTCACATACGGTGTCCATCTGACCCTAATATACTGTGCAGTTGACAAAATCAAAATCAAACAGTGCACATGCGCGAAATTAAATATATAAAATGTCGAAAATATACCCACCTCATGCTGTATAATTTTCCATTTTGTTTCCATTTTCTCTAAAATTCGTCGTGGCTAACTTGTTCGATCTATGGTATCTTCAGTATCCTTTTAAATAACCACATTTTTGTTGATTGAAGTCTTCCTTCATTTTTGACGAGATTGACCAGTATCCACTTCCATATACGTAAGAGGACAGATATCACTTAACAGTTCAGTTCTCTTTTCTTTGTTTCTAAGGAAATTTTTCCGTCTCTTATTACATTGATTAGCTTTTGAAATGCATCTTTGGATATCCAAATGTACATTCGGATTTCAGTGTCGCGCTTTCCGTCCTCAGTTAGAAATCTTCCCAGAGATTTAAATTGTTTGATTTTGCTATCTCCGGTTTTAAAATTGCATGTTGGGCTGTTCCTGTTGTTAATATCCGTGCATTCTGTTATTTTACAGTTTATGTTCAGTGCTAACTTCTCGCTTTCCTTATTAATCAAACAAAATTCGGGTTTATAAGTGTTGTTCTTGTTTCCATTTTTCGTTCGACTATTGACTTTGTTTTATCTTTGACTAATTTAGGAAGCGCTGCTGATCGTGTGGTGCTTCTTAGACATCATGCGCCGCTTCATTATGGTTAGTAATATTTTGTATTCTGCTAAGACTTGCTTGATTTTTGCTTCATTTTCCTGTTCGGGATATGAACTTTTTAGCTTCCTAAGTATTTCTTTTCCTTTATAAGAAATCATTCAAAGAAACATTCATACCATCAACAAACTAAGAAGATAAACTGAGTCAGAATCACGAATATACAAACGATTTTAAACAAGTTGGCATTTTTCTGGAATACTTAACTTATATTTAGCTTATACGACGAAACAATCAGATGATCACGAAAAAACATCCTAGGCTTTATGACCAGCGTAAATCCTTTTAACAACATACGATACAAAGACGACCCTTTGCCTTGCCTTTAATCATGTCACCCGAGTAAAACCACTCAGTTTTTACTGAGCGTCAAAGAATAAAACAAAAAAGAAACATTAAAATGGGTATAATTAAATAGTCAATAATAACTGAATAATAACTTTGCATAAGCAAAAGCTATTATATGTAATGAGTTACGTAAAACACTAATTGAGAATTAAATGGCGTAAGCAAGGAGATTTTATGATATTTCAACACTTCAATATCGGATTAGATAGAATTCAAACTCCTAACATGATACATTATTGGCGTCCACAATCTTAATGACATAAGATATGCATATAACATAGTTTTGATAGCAGATAGAGGAAACTTAAAGAAGTCTTACAGAAGGTGATGAAGGAGAGTGTGAAGATAGGCGCAAACATCGTTTGCAAGAAGAAATAATGCATGGTCGTAAGAATTGTAAGTAACAACGCAATAGGCAAAAAGTACAACAATTTAAATATCTGGGAAAAGAGGACGAAAAGTACAACACTGAATGCCGAAGGCGCATTGGGATAGAAAATGTTGTCTTCCAAACGCTAAGCAAAGTATTAAGAAACAGGAAAATCTTCATTAGAATCAAAGAAAAGAGTACTGAACAGTTATGTAATATCAGACCTTCTATATGGCAATGAATGCTGGACAATCTCCTCTCATATGAAGCACAGACTTGAAGAAGCATAAATATGTTTCTAGAGAATTATGCTGAGAATTCCATGAACTGAACACGTGAGCAACTTTGAAGCTTTAGATAAAGTGGAAACTAAAAGGACACTTATAATTAACATCAGAAATTTCTAGGGTACATAATGAGGAAAGAGTGCTTGGAAAATTTGATAATCACCTGATAGATTGAAAGCAAGAATGGAAAAGGGAAACAACGCATGATTTGCCTAGCGAGCTTGTGTAAAGGTATGGCAGAAGGGCTCACGAGAGATAACGAAAAAACAAAATTCATTAAGAGGTACAGAAGACACGAAATTGTGGAGATCCATGATCGCCAATATTATGAAGGGTTACGGCTCGAAGAAAAAGTAATGCCAAATCTTTTAATAGAACCCGCAGTGAGGATCGAACTCAGTAGTAAATTCCAACAAAACCAGCCTCGTTAAAATATTGCTCGAAATTAAACAGAAATAGAGAAGGAACGGGAAACAGCAAAAAAGTCGATTGACGAAAATAGGGAATGAAGTTGATTTGAATGGAGTAAGCCAGATGAACGTGTGAATGAAAGATAAAATGAAAGAAAGAAAACAGACGAAAAACGCCTTGACCTGTACATGCTGATAAAACTGATATTTTAAATTCATAAACATGAAGCCCTTTTTTCTATCACTTAAAGATTTATCTGAAGATAGTCCTCGTTTTTTCTTCCCCCATTGCACATTTTTTTTCATTCGGGTACGCCTAATTCGAAAGCCACTGATGCGAGTATGGGTCTCTTGAAAACCTCCAGTGTTTGACACCTAAAACTTATGAGTCATCAAACAACACATACATGACTATTGGCGCATTTCAAATTTATTCCTCTCTTTTGTCAATATTAGGTTGTCTGGAAGAAAATGCCGCACTTTTCAAACGGGTAGATGAATCCATTTTAATGTTACAGAAGTTAAATATATTTACAGAATAATCACCATTATCAATGATGTAAATTCGCCGTGAAATTAAAGTTTTGATAACCTTATTGAAAAAAGGGGGAGAAATATATAGAGAGATAGATAGAGAGAGAGAGAGAGAGTAAGGTATCGTTAGAGAAAGAAAGAGAAGGAAAGTAAAAAAAAAATAAATGATCCCAAACGAAAATCAAATTTTATTCGCATTCTTTCTCAGCAAATTGTTGAGCAACTTATCTGTTATATATTTTAAATGCCATATCCACTCATCGATCATGGCTCTCCACAGGCTCTCTTTCTTTATTATCCTTGGCTTTCTGAAAGAAATAGTGGAGTGTTGCCTTCGGCTTCAAAATCTTACTTCTCCTAGACTGGCTGTCACAATAGTTTCGAAAGACCATTTTACCTACCGTTTATATTATGGCTGTAAAAAGAAGAAGCAAAAATGTGATATCGTAACGTGTCACTGTGGTGTGCTTGAAATCTACTAACTTAAAAATTACCTAAATACGGCCAACTAAGATCAGTCAGTCAGTCAGTCAGTCATGTGCCATGCGTGATACACTCTTAGGCGATCATGTAACTTTCGATACATGACTGACGAGGCAGATTATTTTAGGTTGCCATTTCTTTCTGCGGTAGACCAGTTGCTATCCAAAGCTATAGAAACCGGTCTGTCCTACTATTTACCAATAGCTGGGTGGGGGGAGAAGAAGAGGATTCGTAGCTTTTCCAAGGTTATTAGCAATGTAATGGATTCGACTGAAATTCGAACTTGGCTCTCCGTTTTCCTCATTCCGAGCGGCTATCCATTATGCATTCAAATTCGTGATGGTCAGAGTAATGTTGGAAATTCTGTGGTAAAAAGATGATGAGCTCAAAGACAAGATAATCCCTTTTAAATGCAGACAAAAAAAACATCGTGGAGGATGTTTAAAAGCGTATGAATTTGTGTCTATCTCTCAGTGTTTGTTTATTGTTTATGTCAAGTCTGTAGACTAGAATGGGACACTTGAGTGAATTGTGAGAAGATCGCATTCAATAAGTTTAAAAGACATGTTCGATCTATTTCAAAAAATGTTGGTGACGGCGGGCCATCCTAGTGCTACACATCGGGAATGAAATGATAGATGAAGTGTGAATCGGATAAAAAAAACACGATAATATACAATTAAAATCACCATACAAAATGTCCTGGTCTCTAAAAAAAGAAAGCAAAAACTTTGAATATCATTTCAACCCTGATCAGTCTAAACTAAGACGGCCGGAGAAAATATACCAATTGTTGCTGTATGCCTACGGACGATAATGGGTATGTCTCCATTCACATAAAGACAGTAGTAAATACAGTATGCTGGTCTGCAGCCGAAGATTAGTTTCCGGGAAGAGAGGATCTCCAGACGCGGCTATGTCGGAGGGCAGAGTCTCGTCTCGGGAAACTGCTAGCCGACCCCGTTTTATGCGGGGTCTATGGCGAAATTTTAGCTGAGACTACGGGCTCGGATATCCCACATTAAGTTCGTCCTTGTGTCGCATCTGACCGCGTGGGGCGGTCGGTGGATATCCTGCAGTTGGAGATTCGTCTCAAGATGTGCTGGTCAAACTCTCAGCCTCCGGACAAAGAGGATCCCCAGAGGAGGCTATGTTGAAGGGCAGAGTCTCGTCTCGGGTAACAGCTACCAAACCCCGTTTTATACGGGTTCTACAGGGATTTCTTCGGATACCCCACATTAAATTTCCGCGTGGTGCCAAATCTGATCGCGTGGACCGGTTTGTAGATGCATGCAGTTTTAGATTCATTGTGGATTTTACTTGACTCAATTCTAGCAGTTGACTACTTCTACTCGCCACTAGCGAATCATATATGTGTTGTTCGTGTCCTAAGTATTATCGTTCATTAACAACCTTCTTGTGATTATTCTATTTAGTGTCTTCCCCTAGGTTACAACATCAATATTCGTCCAACCATTACAAAATCCGACATAAAACTTAAACAATAATTAACACACTCACGAGGAAATTAAGAAAACTATTAAAAAAAAGGAATTATAAAACATCAATCAACATTGAAGCTGAATTCAATAACAACTCCCTTCATTTTATGAAATCTGGAATCAGAAATTCACTCCCGAGAAATTGTATCAATGTGCAGAATCTTACATGTCTTTCCAGGATTCCAATATGAAAACATTTAAAACCTCATCAGGAGTAAGACAAGGACGAAATCAAAATACCATTCTATTTAATATCTTCATAGAAATATACATCAGTGCATTTATAAACATAGATGTGATGAAATTTGCATTGTCCATTTAAGCATTCCAAACCGCACTACAGATGAATCAACCATTGGAAGACAACGATCATGCTTCCCCTACCGAGGCCAATATAATGATGATGAGGGAGACGCTATGCTGATGACATAAGCGTTCATATTTGCGATTAGAAAGATCTTGAACATAAAATCAGCATAATCTCCGAACTGTTCCAAGAAATGGGATTCCAGATATACTTTTCCAAAACATAAACTATGACCTGGACTTTGAATGCAATCAGTGTTGTAACCTACTACGAATCAATCATATAATTCTGGATCCGTAATTGGTAAATACAGAACACTTTATATATCAGCATATGGATCAGCGAGAGGAAAATAAGTTGAGGAGAAACCGAAATAGATCATAGAATAGATTGTGCTAGGTGTAGTTTCATCCCCAAACCGCAAATTGTTCAGAAACTAAAACAGCAACCTGAAAATTCGAGTTATGTTTTTAAATAGCTCTTGTCAGATATGCACTTACATATGTATGTCATTCATAGCGCTTAAATCACTAAGAAATATGTATGCCATCAGCTGTATACAACAGTTATATAAGATCAATGTGGAAAAAAGGCTGAGAGAGTAAAGCCTGAGGATCCTGGCAAAGATCATCCTTCTTTGAACATTGTGAATTGGTACTAATCACAAAGAACACAAACAAATATCAGAAACCACATCACTTGAGGACGACCAACAGCAGCAGCATTTAAAATGGATATCACATATAATTCGAATAATATATATTGACATAAACAAATAGAAGGTTAGAAGAAAAACTCATAAATGCTGAAAAGAGCAATAAAAGCTGCTAAAAGATTTTAAGAGAAAGATTTTATATATTTCAACCAGAATCAGTACTGACTACTCGGTCAATGAATTCCAAACGTTTCCTTATGGAGAAACGGATATTATTACTATTACCATTGATCCCTCATGCATGCAAAAAGGATGGAAGAGGCAACCATGCATATATATATATATATATATATATATATATATATATATATATATATATATATATATATATATATATATATATATATATATATATATATGGTGGCCTGATATATATATATATATATATATATATATATATATATATATATTTGAGATGATAATAATAATAATTTCAAGGTACATGGAAGTGTACAGAATTTTTACCGATAAAGCTCTCAATAGATATCTAGAGGAATAACTAAAATAATCAAACTAGACAATACTTATCAGAAGTCAACTCAGTTTCGTGATACCTTATACCTCATAGCCCAAACAGGAATTTGTCGATATGGAAAAGGAACTTAAAAATGGATATTTATTTCAATAAGGCGAGATTTGCCTCAATAAAAACATTTCTCTTTTAAATAAAGAACGAATTATTTTCTGACTTGATTGAAATTATGAATTAAATTTTACATTAATTGATTTATTTGATTTTAAGAGGAATGATAACGATGTATTAAAGGAGAAAGAATAATTTTGGGAATATAATTAATGTATAGAATAATAATATCTAATTGTATGGAAAGAAAGAAAGAATGAATGAATGAATGAATGAAAACAGGAAAGAAATACTATACAGGCAGCAAGGTAAGTAGGAAGATTAAAGAAAATAATAAATACATGAATTAATACAATTAAAGCAAAATAAAGAAAAGGCAATACGGATAGAAAAGAGGGAACGAGGTAATGAGTGAAAGACAGACACTGGTAGAAACGTGGTAACGAGTGAAAGAAACTTAATGATAGAAAAGAAGTAACGAGGCAAAGAAAAAAACAAACGAAGAAAGTCAAAGATGGAAAGTAAAGACAACATACAAGAGAAAAAGTAAGGTCTTCAGACAAATAATTACATTATTGGTCCGAAAATGACCATTTTTAACGAAACAGTCACATTATTTTCCGTTAGGTTATATATTCTAACACACACACACACACACACACACACACACATACATATATATATATATATATATATATATATATATATATATATATATATATATATATATATATATATATATATATATGTCCCAAGATTTTTGCTTATACACACACAAATAAAGACACACACACATATACATATATATACACATATATATATATATCCCAAGGATATATATAAATATATATATCCCAAGATTTTTGCGCATACACGCACACAAACACATATACACATACACAAACACACACAGACGCACACACACACACATATATATATATATATATATATATATATATATATATATATACCCCAATGATATATATAAATATATATATCCCAAGATATTTGCGCATACTCACACACAGACACACAGACACACACACACACAGACACACACACACACACACACACACACACACACATATATATATATATATATATATTTATATAAATATATATATAACAATGTTTTGTAAGTACACATGCACAGAAAGCATATTGATTTTGTTTTTTGTTTTTTATTTTCGTACAAGTTTATACAAACATCAGCATCATGCAGCCAGGTTTCTCTCTGAGCACTTAGCCTTAATGCACATCTATTCAAGCCAATAAAGCCTCTCATAATACTGTAATTTTCTTCTCGGGATTAGACGCAATTAGCATTTGTTGACACGGACCTTAAGCCCTTGTTTCCCAAACCGACGACTTGGTTCAACCTTTTAGCAAAAAAAAAAAACAACTATTTAATGAAATTTGCTCGCTCATCACGTGAGTTTTCATGATCACCTGTCTGATGACTAACCAACGAATGCTGCCAAGTCATTTTAACGACCATCTGGAACAACTGTAACGTAAGCATGGTCCCTCATGTATGAAATCCTGTCAAATTAGCTATACATTGATGTATTCTTCATCGTGCACGTGACACAGCCATGCGCGTTGGATCATTTGATTAAAATAACCCCGACTACTTGCCAATGAGTCAATAATCATGAGATGTTGTCATCATTCGAAAGATAATTAATAACAATAAAATCATTAAAAACTTTTAAAACATTACAGTAACTTTGTTCTTTCTTTTTATATGCCCTGTCCTTTCAGAACGTAGGCGATCACGGCTCTTCACCAACCTCTATGCTTTGCACCTCTCAACCAGTTCCTTCCCTCTGCTTCCTCACCCAGACCACGTTCTGTCATCCACCTGCTCAAGATCCCCAGGTATGTCACGCGCTGATTTCCCTTGTCTCGACCCGTGAGTATCAGATTCTCCAGGCCCTCCTTCCTCATTATGTATCCCAGAAACTTCAACTGCCTCTTCCTGATATTAGGAATAAGCCTTCTCCTTGTTTGCAACCTCTCTAAAACCTCTTCGTTGATCACACGTTCATGTTCTGTAGAAACGCATCTCTATCGCCTCGAGTCTCTGCTTCATCTTTAAGGAAATCGTTCTACATTTAGTGCTGTAAAGAAGGAGAGATGTCACTTAACAACTCAGTATTCTTTTCTTTGTTACCAAAGACATCTCCCTGTCTCGCAATACTCAGTCCAGCTTATGGAATGCGTCCTTGGCCATCCCAATACGTCTACGTATCTCATTGTCGCACTTACCGTCCTCTGTCAAGACGTTTCCCATATATTAAAACTTCTGCGTCTGGTCATCGAAGATTATGATATATTCACGGTAATTTTTCGGGCGATCTCTTTGACGACGAAGTTTCATTAATTAACAGTGGAGTTTGTTAGATGTAACCGTAAGTCTATGTCAAAAGTTTCTTTTCTCGCACTTTTTGCTATTGGAACTCCATTCTGACTCCATGCTTTCCAGTCAACTTTAATTTTCAAAAATGTAAATTCAGTGTCAATCGCTATCTACTGTCCTCCTGAATACTCTTCTTTTGTTCTCGTTCCTTAGTAATGTTTCTGTTTTCTAATACTTCCACACCCAGTAACACATTGCATCTTAGTGGCTTTACTGACATGCTTGGGCTGAACTCGACAAAAAACAGCTTTAGCTTTTAATGAAAAGACCCCTCCCGTAATATGACACTTAAGATAATAATTTGTCACACATGTTTTCGAATCTGAAAAAATAACAGAGCAACTATTGAGGATAAAAGAATTTCGGGTAGCGTAATGATTATCAGCGTAGAATATGAAATCGGCGAGTCGAATTCAAATTCCAGCTTAGAATGCTGCGTTTACTTTCTTGCTACCCTGAAACATACATAAGTGCATTTTCCTTACTCTAGCAATCTATTGAATAGGAGAGTAGACTGGGCTCTGTAGATGCAACTAGAGAAATAAAACTCTGAAGTGCAAATTGTTCCGAAGGTAGGAGAAAACCACTCCTCAGTCTTTAGCAAGAATTCACGACAATTTGCAGATAATAAATAATGCAATATTTGGAGAGGCACAATCACCACGACCTGAAGGGAGACACCATTTAGAATACAACTTGGACTCTCCGAAACTCCACATAACAATGGTCTGTTTGACTATACTGTTAGTAGTCGACTCACTTTGGAATGCCGAAATACTAAGTTCAGCTTAATCAACATTGTGTATCCCCTAATGAGGACCGAACACATTGTACAGCATTCGAAATCTGCTTGTCTCGTTCTTTTTTTTTCTCCCTAAAGTACTCTCTTAAGAGAACATGATAAGTTTGATTCCCACATGTCGATTACATTACAACATGGCGTAAGTATGAATTTGTCGAAAAACAGTCTGCTGCCCACCTAGCAATATCTTTCCTTTGGCCCGGGATAGAGTTGGTATCTGGCAATTAGATCTCTGATCACATGTACACGTGAAACACACTCTTGTGTCGTATTTGTTAAGCAATTCACTCCAAGTAAGGCTATAACGCCACTAACACGCAAGCGGTTACTGTAAGTGAATGAAATTGCGAAGATTTTAGAAGTAACCGGAAACCAAATCTTAAAGAAAAAAGAAAAAAAAAGCAAGAGATAAACTTCCACTCCTTTTCAGAAAACCGGGAAGGAGTGTGGAACGGACGATAGGCGAACCTACCAATCTGAAGGGCGTACAGACATGTATCTTCTCATTGTCCGTGTGGCAATTATAGCTCTATGCCAGTATTAGATAAGCAGAATGAATCTATGTAGTAGCGATTCTCAAATAAGAAGTAACAGAATTTGCAGGATTTATATGTTATAATACATTTTAGAATAGGAAAATATTTGGATATAAATTATAAGGTTTGGGCAATCATGACTCTCCACAACATCCTCTCCTTTGTAGCCTTTAGTAAATTTTGTCTCTTTTCTCTCCCTCCTAAACCCTGTCGTATCACCGATTTACACAGGTTCGCTAGGCAGGTTATGTGCTGCGTTCATCTTTATCCTTTGCCTTGAGTATGTTCTGTGAGTGTCAGATCCTCCAAGCAATCTTTCCTCCTTACATACCGTAGAAAATACAAATGTTTCTTTTTGTTTCTAACTGTACGAGGACATTTGTTTCTAATTTCTCTAAAACCTCATCGTTGCTCACATATCCAGTCCATTGCATTCCCAGCATCCTTCTGCAGAACCGTATTTCTGTGGCCTAACGTCTGTTCTTCCTCTGTGAAGAGATTGTCCAGGATTGACATATAGGAGGAGCGATACTACGTAACAGTTAATTAATCATTTTTTAACGAAATTTCGCTGTATTTGATAATGTGTCTACCATTTGAATGGCATCTTTCAATATTCCAATGCATCTTTGGATTTCGGTGTTGCATTTTATGGTCTCTGTCGAAGCACTTTCCAGATAATTAAATTTGTGTACCTACTTGATTTAGGTTTCTCCAATTCGTAGTATCCCATCTTGGGGTGTCCTTTTTGATGGATACCATAGAGGCTGTCTTCTTAAAATTGATGTTTCGTCCTTCCTTCTCGCTTTGTTATAGTATCTAGTTTGTAGTAATTACTCTAATTACCTTTCTGTACTTCATATGAACACTGTGCCATCAGCATATCTTATGTTGTTAATAATGTGGTCGTCAATAATGAAAAATGGTAGAATTCTTATTCTCTAAGTATCACCACACTGTAAAGGTTGAATAATTATGGCGAGAACACACGTAGTACAATTTATAAGAAATAAATCTATGGAGAAATTTCAAGCGAAATCAAATAGAAGAAAAACTGATCACATTTAAGATCATAACGGAAGGAATATATCCTGGGAGTCTGAGAATTGCTCATTTTTTTACATTGATGTTCACTTTCTACAAGGATCGTGGCCATTCGAAGCAGAGAGTTATAGAGTAAGTGGCACAGTTTACTCGGTGAACGTGTGGCGAACAGAACGGTTAACAAGGGAAGAGATTAGGGGAAGATTGTAGAGATCTGGCAATCATACTATTAGGAGTTGGTTCTACAAAGCAGCGGCTCGTGGGAAAAAGCTCTTTGAGTATACGGAGAGCTGATCAAGAATACTGAGAGAATGAGGGTCGTCCACTGCAATGTGCCTGGCATGGCGGAGGTTAGCTGTGATGGTTAGAACAGTTGGAAGTAAGTATTGTAGTTCATCTGAACACTTTTCATGGAAATAGCGATAAGGCAGTAATCTGGTTGCAATGTTTCGTCTGTGAGAAATGGGATCTAGGATGGAAAATAATTCGTCAGCCACAAAGACGAGGAGAGGTTTGGACTCTATTGAGAGTAGAAAATCTTGATATTCCTGCCCATATATACCAACAGTAATATATTTTCAGCTTTATCCGGGTTTTTTTAAGGTAAAGGTTTGCAGGAGGGGTCAGTTGCCTACTAGAGCGGTACAGGGAACCGATCATTTTCAGTAATATTTAGTGATGGATCTTATGTACATGTTTAACTTGAGGTCTGAGGTCATGTCTAATTTCCATCAAAGGATGCATAAAAGGAAAACTTGACCGATGATAAATCTTGTATATAATGAGTTCTTTGTTCGTTTTGAACACTAGTATTCTTACTCAGAGTCTCAGTAATAATCAATATTTCAAAAGTCAGTTTTTCGAAGCAGTTAGGCCCACCCGATTTGGATGACTGACACTGCAAAGGACCGCGTGCTGTTCTGAGCTAAAGTAATTCATATTCAATTATTCAAACTTTTACAATAAAATCTGTTGTACTTATCGATGTTAATAAAATTATGTGTTAAATAAACCATGTGTGTTTCAATTTATGTAATCAGTTATTATGAGACATATTTACTATAAAGTGTTTGCTGAGGCAAAATTTTAATTTAATACTAATATATTTCATCATATTGCATATATATATATATATGGTGGGGTGAAAGCGTTTGTGAGTGTGTATGTGATAAAACATAATTTTATGCTAAACAATATGTATGGATGAAAGTGCTTAGTATCAGGTATAGAGCGTATGTAATACATAAGTGGGCATTGAAGTCAACACCCAACGACGACAATCTATTTAATGCTTATACGAAACAATCAAACCATATTCACCGATGGCTGTTGACTTCATTGCCCACTTATGTCCCCATATATATATATAATCTGATCGTTTCATTTGCGTACTAGTCGCATGAAGATAGCAAGAGCCTGAAAATTAAGTAGCGATTCTTGCTGTGGCCTATTGAAGATTGACGCCGTGAAACGTTTTATGCCCTGAATAGCCTAGCGTTGAGCACTGTAATTTAATGTTTAGGTCTTTAGTCACGTAGTCTGTTGGTAGCACCAACATGTTGGAAACTGGTTTTTATATATATATATATATATATATATATATATATATATATATATATATATATATATATATATGTGTGTGTGTGTGTGTGTGTGTGTGTGTGTGTGTGTGTGTGTGTGTGTGTGTATCAGGTCACTCATATATATATATATATATATATATATATATATATACATATATATATATATGTGTGTGTGTGTGTGTGTATGTGTGTGTGTGTGTGTGTGTGTGTGTGTATCAGGTCACTCATATATATATATATATATATATATATATATATATACATATATATATATATGTGTGTGTGTGTGTATGTATATATGACTGACCTTCCCGTCGATTCGATGCATGAGCGTGAATGTTTAGAATACACTTTACTTGTCTACGTCGACTTGACTTTTCTCCAGTAAGTTTTGTGCTAATGAAGAGCTCCTGGTAGAGCTCCTTAGCTAACGTCAGAAATGATTTGTTTATAGTGGTGAAGGCTTGTGCTGGAACAGTATTGATAACAAAGCATTGACGAAAAAGCATACCACTAACCCAGTGAACACCGCACCTCAGGTGTTAGATTTGCCGTTGACTTTCATGTCTATTTTTTTTTACATATTTAGTTTTTCGGTCTGCAAGACGCCAAAGTTCACATTCCCCATCAAGCAATCTGCCGGTTTAGACATCGACAATCCAACTATGTAAGAGGTTTTTCTGGGTTACATGTTACCGGTAGGGCTCAAGAGCTACTTGACATGAAATGATATATATATATATATATATATATATATATATATATATATATATATATATATATATATATATATATATATATATATATATTTTTAATTTTTCCCTCCTCCACCGCTTTTTCTCTTTTTTCCTTCCATTACACCTTTCATTCTTTTTTCCTCTGGTCATATAAGTTGGTGGAATATACTACATTGTTCATCCTTCTACTTACCTGAGGAGAACTTATTGCCGAAACCCGGATAGCAAGTTAGACTGCTTTTTAGTGTTTTCGTAAATTATCTTTGTTCTGCATTTCCTATTTTGGATTTTTGTACTGATCAATTTTAGTTTTTATACCTTTTAGGGGCGTTGTTTTCAGTCTCCCATTACAGTATCTTATTATTATTATATATATATATATATATATATATATATATATATATATATATATATATATATATATATATATATATATATATATATATATATGAAGAATAATTTATACAGTGAATCCAATTATGATTGCTCGATGTATCCGGCTATCTTCGTTCACTTCAGTATGGTTTCTGAGTGTCCAACTTTCCAAGTCTTCTTTCCTCACAATGAGATATAGAGATGCCAACTATTTCTGGCTTTGTGTATAAGTGTTCTTTTTGTTTATATTATCATTAAAAATCCTTATTGTTCACAGACTTAAAGTGACAATGTGGAAAGCACCAGAGGAAATAAAATATATCGGATAGTTTAAATTCATTAACAATAAACAACTTAGAAGTCATTGCTACCCGTTGGTTTCGCCATAGGCATTCATACATATCCTATTTTAAGAAGAAGGTTACTAGGTCAGGACAGATAACATTGCAGATTCTTCTTTGTATTTTATCAAGAATCTCACAATATACAGCAGAAACACCACACCAGATGTGTCCGCAATATTCAAAGCAAAGACGAATGGTAAACTTATAAATATGTCATGGCGAGAAAAAGTATCTTGCACGACACAAGGGATCTACTTTGGAAAATGTTTTAAGAGACAAGGCAAAAACACTTTTTTTATTTATTACAGTTTTAAGAAAATCTAATAAAACAGATCATTTTGAATTTTATACATTATTCCATAATGTTTTTCGGTTCCATTTGACTAATTTGGAATAGCAGATGACAACATGCCTTATTATGAACGCTTTAACGTTCTAACTTTCGACAGAATTTTGACAAGGCCTATCGAAATTCTTTTTATGCAAAAACGATGAATATCAAGAAGAATATTGCTTTTCTATGGCTTTTTTAATTTGAAATATTTATTGGAATATTCTTTTTACAGTCGTTATGCTAATTAAATATTACTGCTAAATTTTTAAACGTCATCAACTCTGTATTGATTAAACATCTCACTTCGTACGGCCTGCGTTCAGATAAAAACATACGGCTTTCACTTCTCTAAGTCTGATGTTTAACGGTTATTACTGAATATGTATATCAATCTTTAGATAACAACTAAATAACTCGTGTTGTGCCTTTATATATTTCGAAAGCGTTTGACAGAATTTGCTGTGCTTCTTCACAAGTTGAAGGACTATAGTCTCTGGCCGATATTCGACTTGTTCCTATCTTCCATGTTGAAAAGTCTCACAGATGACATAACTAATTAATTCTATCTTAATAGAACATGAAATAGAGAAATCTATACCTTTTTCGGCATCCTATTAATGCGGAAAAATAACAAATTAGGTTTTTTAAGTTTACCGCAAATTAAGAAACAAAAATGATTCAATCAATTTATATTCCCACAGCTGCTAAAAAATATAATCAGAACTGATCATATGATTTTAACTCAGAGGAATTTAGAATATATAGCTGAGAATGTCTAGATGAAAAAGTGAAATGAATTAGATTAAAACATTTAGATTCTTCATTGGCCACATTACTTTATCCTCAACGGTTGAAAACAAACATACAATGTCCATAATTAAAAAAAAAAAAAAGAAAAAAGAAAGTAGACCGAACACCGAAAAAGAACACCGACGAGAACATAGGTATTTCCGACAACAAAAACACGAAAATCATAATCCTACCCACCAAAAATCTATCAATACAAATTTGAACAGAAACTAGTTATTCTCCTCACTAAGAACTTTAAAACTACCTCCAATATAATCATAGTTATAGTTATAAAGGAAAATAGATCCAACACCACACCTGATGCCGGGATTGTTTTACATAAAATAACTGCAATGTAGGAAGAGTTACACTGGCGAAACTTCTAGATTTTTTAAAGCCCGCATCTACGATCGTATGCGAGATCTATTATCCGTTAAATACGCACATAACACACAAAAACAAAACAACTCATGAATTTGATTTTATAAATACCACACTAATTAGAAAATAACACAATTCATTACGTACGAAATTCTTAGAGGAAGTTCTGATAAATATTTTGACATCTATAAACAAAACGTCAAACACACTTTATGATATCAATACATTTTATAAAATTCACTATAGATTTAAGATATGACTACCTCCAACCACAACCGGTGTAACTAAAAAATTTTCACACTGTCTCAAAAATCCCCAAGTCAACATAAGGACAACCACCAAACATAGATAAAAATGCCCCTTAGAATTATGATAAACACAGATACATTAATTATACACACAAACGGTGCTTAGCAAGACAGATAAACGTGTGGTCTGCTTAACCAATGAATAAATAATGAAGCACCAAAATTAAAATACGAGAATTTTCTTTTTTTCTTCATACTTCGTTTTCTGATGAAACTTAAAGAAAAGCGAAACTTGTTAAATTTATAAAAGTTTCCTATTTGTTTCTTACCATATCATTCTGATGAATTCTAATCCATATTTAATCTATACCTAATCCCAATTCTTGTTCGTACACACAGACACACGCACTCATAAACACAAACACATACTTATTTATATATATATATATATATATATATATATATATATATATATATATATATATATATAATAATATTTTTAGTTTTTAAAAATATGATTCCTCCGCTACATAAGAGTTCTCATGTTTCAAAAGCGAGAGCCGAGACCCCAAACATAATTTTTTAAGTTATGTAGAGTTAAGGTGTCTGGACCTGCTTCCTTGTCAAGCGAGAATTTAGGAATCTTTAGAATATAAGCTCTACTTCTGTATGGAGCACTGTCCTTTTGAAAATAAAGCTAAATATTAAGGAACACCGGATTATCTACCTAACGTGTTCTTTCCTATTTCACTGCACACCTGCATATATATATATATATATATATATATATATATATATATATATATATATATATATGTAAAAGAGAGGGAGAGATATGAATACGACAAACCGACACACGCACGCATGCAAACATGCACGTACGCACACATACATATACATACACACAGACACACACACACACAAACATATATATATGTATATATTTGTGTATTTAGGCAACAATCCTTCTTTCATGCATATTTCATTGAATACGAAAGACAAGGTGCCTTTATTTAGCTTTTTATACAATTTCTCATGCGATCTAATATTTGTTTCTTCTCAGATGATAAATTATAATATATATATATATATGTAGGTATGATAAATAAAAACATACATATATGCACATATACTTGCACATACGTATATATTATTTTTCTCAGGCGATATAAAATAGTGCTCAATATTATCTAACAAAGCTATTAATTATATATTAGTAAACATACATAATATTCTACGTTCATTGTACGACTCGAAGATTCATGCAAACATGCAATCTTCTGGTGCAACCTAATTGACCATCCATCAAATGGGGGTTGTTGTTCAGACTTTTATTTTATTATTCTTGTCTAGAATATTATAATTAATTATAATTCTTGATAATTATTATAATTAATAATTAATTATAATAATATATACAACACTGATACAATAAAAAGTCTTAACACGCAATTTTAAAACAACTTCACAAGAACGCGAATTCCATAACGTTTTATCGGTCAATAAGTTTGCACCTGAAGATAGCATGAAACTCCGAGTCATGCTATAGATGTGGGATAGTATGTATATTCCCTATTTCTTGTAAAAGTCGTCAGATGAACCAGGTAAAAACCACCTACCTGAGGAAATAAAATATCATCATTGAAACCTTAAGGTTGTGTGTTTTCTATTT
>OZ038482.1:51413761-51506261 GCA_964036315.1 Acanthosepion esculentum | reverse complement strand
AAATCGCGCATACTATGCATGCTCACACCAACAAAACTCATCGAGGGTGCGGAGAAACAAAAATGCCCATTGGGCCAATTATGAAAAAGCCATAAATTTAAAATTATTAAAAAACAAGAAAAAAAATGTCTTCAGGTTTACCAAAGCAGTGCTCGATGCCTTGGAGGACAATATAATATTTGATAAGTTTCATACCTGCTTAGGTTTAATAAGCTAAAAATACTTAATACCTTAGTGTAACATTTTGGGAATGAGTTTAATGATATTAAAATTATCCAGCCCTTCGATTATCATTAAACAGAGAGTTCTATAACTCAAAAAGATCTAAAACTTTAAGTAAGTTAATTTCGTGTTTATCATTATTATTATTATTATTATTATTATTATTGTTATTATTGTTATTATTGAATATATCATAAAACCCTTCGGGAAGGGTAAGTCCCTCTAGCATGATGTGATTGATAAAATAGTTTTGAAAAAAGGAAGGCAAATTTAAATTTTATACGATTCTTCAAAGTCCAGAGGATGGACCCAAATTTCTAGCTTAATACTTTTTCAATATTTGTAATAACTTTTTTAATTCTCAGCTGGCATTGGTAAATGTAACTTCACAGCTCAATACCCGTCCTGGGTACGACGGTAAACAACATCCGCGTCCTGGGTAAGATGTTAAAATACGTCCAACAGCAAGGCCTCTGATCAGGAGGCTTTGAGGAGCATGGAACCACCTCTTAATTGCTGGTGTTCCCAGATCTACCATTACCCGGGGTGGTAGCACCTGTTAGGGTCCCACCTATTGACAAATAGTTATCACCCAAACTTGTGTAAAAATAGCTTTAATACCAGAAATACTTTGTAATAAAAATATTATTACTAGCAATAATTTTTGAAGAAAAAATATTACCAGAAATCCTATAAAAAATACCAGTAATACAAACAGCTATACATTCTTAAGAAGTTGGATTGTACTCAAAAATATGAGTAATTGAAAAATGGTTCAAATATATATGTCTACATACACATCATTTTTTCCCCAAAATATCGCTATGAATGTATTTCAAAAATTTTGTTAGCATTCAATGACAAACTGCGGTTAATATGCTTTAAAACAAAACAACAAGCAACCAACCTAATAGCTAAATACGTTCTGCTAACATCACTTGCCATTTTATCTCGGTTGACAACGCGCCAAACAAAAGCTGACATTTGACAAAAACAAAAAAAACTAACGATAGAAACAAACCGCAAAGAAAACGGCGGCGGTTTCAGCCGAAATTATTGAGATTATATCTTTAAAAAGCAATATTTTTATCATTGTTTGCTGTAGGAATTCTGAAAGTAGACAATTTATTTAATAATCAATTTTTGTTTTTGACGGCTTATCAAACGTTTACAGGTTATTTAATGCCAGAAAATATTTCAGATTTAAGAATTCTGGTGAGGATAATACTTTATAATTGATACAAGATCGACAAAATAGCCCATAGCTAGGGGAGAAGAGGTAGATTCTTGCCTTACCCAGCGGTATTTGGGCGGAAGTAAACAACGAAGCCCACTGGAATTAGGACTTCGCTCTATGATTATCAATGCCGTACCATTATTCATTGCACTACCCGCACATTCAAGCTTACAGCTTACAGCACTTGGTACTGATCATTCTGCGTTATCAAAACATTGCTTGTACCGATTATATAGATGTAGTGAGTGCTATTATATATATTGTTTAACGTGTGTCTGACATGTCTGAAAAGATTCTCTGACCAAAATAATTTCCTTTTTATCAGCTGAAATATGAAATATAAAATATGTCGCGCATTACGAGCTACTGGGACATGGAAAAACAATAACCGCACACGATTTTTGCACGTAACTTGATCTGATATATATATATATATATATATATATATATATATATATATATATATATATATATATATATGAAAAATTTTCACACAAGGTTGGCAACCCTGACTTGCGTAATCAGTGAAATTTTCGTACTGATCTGCGCAATGTAAACAAGCTGGCGCCATATTTGTTATTAGCACGGTGATTTGAGCGTGCCAAATTATTAGAAAAGTTTAGTAAAACAAACAACACGTTTATTAATGTTGCACGTGAACGTTTATGATCAAAAGAAGCTAATAAATAAGATAATCAAACAAATAATAACAGATACAAACAAAGGCACAGTTTCAAACAAATTAATAGGGAATGTGCTTTCTCTGTTTTGAAATTACTTGAAGAAGACAACGATCCATAGAATTTGTTAATTGTAGGATGTCATCTGCTGTAATGCCGCGAGATATGTCATGAATTGCTTCCCACAACGCAGCGTTGCTCCTGAATTGTCGTCCGTTGGCGTACAATCTTCGCTTCATGATGCTCCAAAGGTTTTCGATTGGCTTCAAATCCGGAGAATTTGCTGGCCACTTCATTTTTCGAAGTCCATCGAAGCCTGTTTCAAATATTCAGTAGTCTTGTGAGCAGCATGTGAGTGAGCATTAACTTGCATAAAAACAATAGCCCTTCTGAAGGCAACACTTTGCCTTTTCATCCACGGTTCAAGATGCTCCTTCATAAACGCTATGTATGCATCAGCAGTCATTTTGACGCCATCTGGTACTCTCCATGGTCCCACTAATGTTTTTCCAATAATACCACCCCAGATCATTATGCCTCCACCGCCTTGTTGGCGTCTCAAACGTTGATGGCGACTCTGTCCATTCATTACCCAGCCTTTGCATCATCTTTCTAGCCCATCAAGTGTTGATCGAGTTTCGTCTGTAAACAAAACTTTAGAGAAGTCAATCTTCATATTGTCCTCGGCCCATTTCAATCGATTTTGAATGTGATTTCTCGTCAACGGAGGCTTCGATGCAGGTTTGATTGTTGTTACTATTTCCCTCAGATACCGACACCGAGTACTTTTAGACACAGTAGGATCCCCAATGCGACTGAAAAGCTCTTGACTGGTAAGTCCAGGGTTTTTCGTGGCCTCTCGTTTAAGTCGTGACATGAGACGACGTGAAATAACCCTCGGCTTGCCGTTATCTGCCTTTTTGCGTACTTGTGAATTGTTTGACGACACCTCCCTATCATTTTAGAAATTTCTAGCGTAGATTTAGCTTTTGTGAGTTCTGGGGTGATAGTTTTCTTTTCAGCAGCACTTAAACTGCTTTTACGGCCCATTTTTTCACTAAATTATTACACTTTTCTAATAATTTGGCACGCTCAAATCACCGTGCTGATAACAAATATGGCGCGAGTCTATTTACATTGAGATTGTGCAGGTCCTTTTTGCCAACATTGTGTGAAAATTTTGTGTGAATTGATTGGACGGTTATTGAAATATTAGAAAAAAAAATTATCTCGATAATAATTTGGCACGCAGTATATATATATATATATATATATATATATATATATATATATATATATATATATAAAATATATATATATATATATATAAAATAGCGGTCTTGAAAATTGTCGGACTTTCATATATATATATATATATATATATATATATATATATATATATATATATATATGAGAGAGATATATAGAGATAGATAGATAGATAGATAGATATGAGTGTGTTTGTTTCACGTACACAGAAACGCAAACACTCATATCTATCTATCTATCTATCTATCTATCTATCTATCTATATATATATATATATATATATATATATATATATATATATATATATATATATATATATATATATAGAGAGAGAGAGAGAGAGAGAGAGAGAGAGAGAAATGAGTGTGTATGTGTGTGTGCGGGTGCGTGTGCGTGTGTGTCTTTGTATTTGTAAACTAACAAAATAACGGATCAACGGGACATGAACTTTTGAGTCCGTAGGTAGCTGTGCTAACACGAAGACACAAGTAATCTTGACCGAAATTTTTTCCTGCTTGAGAAGGAGTAGCAACCCGGTTTATTATGTACATATATTAAACAGAATCGAAGAGACCTCTATTATATAATAAGCATTTAAATTTGAAGATCAAAGTTGACTGAAAAGCAAGAAACAGGTAAAGCGTTCCACAAACGATAAGTACAAGAGAAAAGACTGTTAGCATAGAACATACATCCACAACACATTATATATAGCCATTTCAACTTCAAGGAGATGAGTTTAGATTCGGCGCAAGGTCACCTGTTGAACAATTTATAAATCCACTTTACTGACTAATGTGACTTTATTGTCTAAAAAAATGAATGTTCCTCGATTATTTCCTAATCAAAGATTTGTTTCGGTTCAAGGCCACATGTATGAAGCACACAAGGAGGATAAAGGTGACTCATAATTATTTACAATTCCGTATTGTTGACCCTGAATCAATGACGATGACAAAGTTCAGCAGGCCGTTGGTCTCGCAAAGGACCTCCTGTATATGTTTGACTGGGGCAGAAAATGGCTTGTAAATTTTAATGCTCTCGTATAACCACCATAGAAAAACCTCCATAGCTCCTATCAGCATGGTTGATGCTCGACTTCCCGAGAACGATTCGCCGCGCCTTCTTGGTCTCAGGTTTTCCACTGACCTGAAGTGGAACAACGACATTCAATCAATAGCTGCATCTACCGCAAAGGAATGTTGTTACTCTGTGTCATACCCAAATTTTTTTCTCGTCTGAGTTCATCCTACAAATCTACCATTCGTCCATTCATTGAATACTGCTGCCATATATGGTCTGGTGCCCATGCTGTTCACCTTGAGGTCCTCAACAAAATACAAAGACGGATCTGTAACGTAGTTGGCCCTGATTTGGCCTCTCAAATCCAGTCACATTTTCATCCCAAACCATACAGCGAATGGCATCATCTTCTTCATCATTGGTTGAGGGTTTTGAACGACCTGTTCGAGGGTCATATTTTGCGCTATCCCAATTGAATACCGCAGCCCACTTCTTCCCGATTGCATAGAAAGTGGAGTCCCCAGCAAATGCCTCTCCTATATCCTCATGAGATTTTCTTGACTGTCATACATTCCTTTTGCAGATATTTTATGATTTCTGGAGCCCCTGATTTGTCAATTTTTAGATTTGTCGTACATCTTTCACATTTGTATGGGTCTCACCTGCATGGAAATTAAGACAGAAATCTGAATTATTGTTTTTTAGTTTTATAAGAAATGGTTGTGCATTGCTACAGCCATGGCTCTTTTTTCTGAGTGAGGCTTAGAGAATTTTGACCAAACCCAGTACCAACACGTATCTAGCCCACTCCAAGTTCGCTGGGCTCATCCGAGCACTTCTCCTGCCAGTAGAATGTGTAGTTTACCTCCTTCAGTGTGCCCACTCAGCTAGATGAGTTTCCTGAAATATGGCTATATCCACGTTTAGTCTACTGAGCTCATCATTCGTAAAGTCTGTCTTCCTGGCATCGGCAATGTCTATGTGCTTCTCTGTAAGGCACGCCATCATAGACTGGAGATTCCAAGTTCCCAGTTTTAGAGCGGGTTTCCTTTGTTTTTCTTCCCTTTTTGTTTGGTGCAGAATTCTCATTCATGCCTCTCAGATTTCTCTTGATCCCAATGCCCCAATGAGGCAAGCATCATCATTCTGGCTGCGGGATTCCCATCTTCAGGCGGGCGACTGCTATCTAATGGGATCGGAGCGTACCTCCAACCGTCGGGAGAAATAGCTGGTGCCAACCTCTACGCCAATTGAACCATGACTTATAACCAGTGGACTGCTAGTCCTCGTTTTATATCAACACCAATGGTGAAGCTGGAGTATTCACTCCAGTTGGATATCCGGTTTAACTACCTCTCCAGTGTTAGCTGTAAGGTAGGATCAAACCTGGGCAGATGGTATGGAAGACAAGATGTTGTTCATCCAGCATGTCTCCTTTTCCACTTCGCTGATGGATCCAAAGGAACAGCATGATCATTAAAGTTTAACACGAGCGCCGTCGCAGGATCTGCCAGAACGAGGCTGGAATCAGCAACGAACAGCCTTAGCGGATACAACGAATTTTTCCTTAGGTTTAATTCCCAAAGCCTTTCCTATGACTAGTTATCCCACAAAGCAATAGTTATTTATGATCAGGGTTTACTTCACATAGATGGGTTGTCTTCCAAAGCTAAACAGCCCCATCTACTATCAGGCAGCAGGTTGTGCTGGTTTACATGGTACCAATAGCAGGGTATTCGCCCCTGACCTGACCAAGTGTGTGTATGTGAGTGTTGTCTAATCAAACAGAAAATGATTTACATTTATCATAATTGTTTGCCACAATGAATACAGAGGAGAAAACTCGAGGAAACTTTACAAAACTACACACTCAATACATTAGCTGCTCACCGTAATAAGTCTGACTATAATTTCTATTTTGAAAAAGGCTGCTTTAATAAATAGAGAAAGCAGTTTACAAAGGCGCAAGTGTATAGAAAGTGCTTTGATCACAAGAACATCTAGAGTATAGATGCGTTCCTTTTCTTACTAAATTTCACCTTTATCGGGAGATCTTTTAGCAGATCGGGAGATCTTTTGTGATACTTTATAATAAAAGTAATAAACACGAAAAGATCATTCGAGCCCTGAATAAAAGTTATCCAGGTTACATACCTAGACAAATCAGGAAAAAAAATGGAAGTTCCAAAATTTTCAGCATTTAATATTGGCGCATCATTATAAACGACGATCGAGATTTTATATTCCACCTCCGCTTCTTGAGCCACAACAAAAAAATCACATTAGTCCAATTAAGTCCTAAAGAAGGAAACGTGTTACACATATTTTTTCAATTTGTCTTACCTTTGTCTAACTTTGTTCTGATATATAGACATGTGTTTCATTAATGGGGATTTTTGCCGCTCAGTTGAAGCAGTTTAAGTTTAATAAATTCAGCCCACCCGAAAATCGATATTAGTAACAAAAAATGTGTGCAACTGAGGCATATCCCCAAAAGGAGAAATTAACAATTTCAATGGTGGATACCCTGAAAAATGCCATTTTTGCGTTCTCAATCTTGCAAGGAAGGAACCTTTTCCATGGACCGTCATAATAATAATATACGATAATTATTATTTATAATATAATTTTTTTATAATTCTAATAATCTTTTGCGTTAGATTTCAACTCTCTAAATTGATTCTACAATGCTTTTTACAGACATTAAATTTTGCTTTTGATTTTTGTGCAAAGATTTTAAAAAAATCTATTTTTTTCAATTTTTTTTCACCTTCGAGATTGTAATTTTTTCCAGCCAAAACCGGCACTGAAGAATTCTCTATCAAACAAAAAAACAAAAAAACCCATAGAAATCGAATGAAAACTATGGCAACGCATAAACAACATTTGATCACACACGCATACATACACCAACACATTTTGAGAATTATATATATATATATATATATATATATATATATATATATATATATATATATATATATATATATATATGTATGTATGTATATAGAAAGTGTTGTACCAAAAATAATTTTATAAAGTTTGTGTTCAGGTTTCGAACACCAAAACAAGGACAAAATTCTATATTAACATATGTCCCTTCTGCGCTGTTGAGTTATCATGTTTAAAGAAAGTTTACGGTTGATGGCGCTTTGTAGACTAGGTTATATTTGCCATTCTTGTACATTTATGTCTCGTCTGTTGTCAACATATTACGTGTGTAGTAGTGAGTTAACTGATACCTGATATGAATATACTGCCATTTAAAGATGACAGATTATTACCATCGTGAGGAGGCAGATATGATTTTTACATACGACTGCGCGAATGGTAATGGGAACGAGGCTGAACGGCTGTATCAGATTGCGTTTCCAGACCGAAGGTAGCCGAGTCATCCAATCTATGCTGCTGTTTATCGTCGGGTTGCTGTGACAGGATCCGTGGCATTACAATCTATCGTAATAAGTATTTTTGCATCGTATTTTGGAATGTATATTTAACAGCGTCTACCGTAAAGTTTAAACGTAATAACGTAAAAACGAAGGATTTGCGGATATATGTTCATGTGGACTTCTGTTCCCGTTTTGGTGTGAAGAACCCACCCACAAAGCTAACAAAAATATTTTTGATACACCCGAGAGAGAGGAGAGATTGTATTGGCATAGGAATCAGCATTTCAAAGTGGCAATGTGCACGCTTTAATGCGAACTACAGAATAAAGTTTTATTATGGGCTTTAGCATTGAGTTATGAAACATGCAGTTTTGTTATGTACATTATCTTTTTTCTTTTTTAAGCTTATCACCCCAAGCAAGGCTGGAAGCCACTATCACGCAAGTGGTTACAGAAGGTTTGGAGGAAGAGCAGATAGGAGTGGTAAAGGAGAGGATGTGGAGAAAGATAATGGATCGATCAAGGCAAGGACGTTACAGAAGATTTGGAGCGAGAGCAGATAGGAATGAAAGGTGAAAAGATGTGGAGAAGGGAGGTGGATAGATCAAAGCAACTGGAGTTGTCGATTGACGTTACACTTAAATAGTTGGAGATTGTATTTGTCAGGGAAACAGGAATAAGGAAGGGAGTTCCACAGGCGAGATGTGCGAGACATGAAGCTATTGGAGTAGAAGAGACGTCTACATCTAACAGTTTCAACGGTGAAGGGGTGGGAACGGGATGCCAGCCTCGTAGGACGTTTAAATTCATGAGGCCTAGGAACCAGCGAAAGCAGCTCCTCGGAGCAATTACCGTGAAAGTATTTGTAAAAAAGACAGAGCGAGGCAACGTCGCGTCTGTGAGAGAGCGACTGCAGACGAGATGACAGATCAGGGCCAATTACATTGCATATCCGTCTCTGGATCTTATCAAGAACCCTGAGGCAAACAGCAGGGACTCCAGACCATATATGACAGCAATACTCCATGCAAGAGCGAATGGTCGATTTATAGATTTGGAGGATCGATTCCGGGGAGAAAAATTTCCTGGCTCGGCACAGGGAGCCAACTTTCCTTGCGGTGGATGATGTAATTGACTCGATGTATTTGTTCCATCTCAGATCAGCGGATAGAGATACTGGAAACTCTAACAATATAAATATAGCAGATGCTTACAACAGATGTTTTTAAATATAACAGATGATTAAGAATATAGCAGATGCTTATAAAAGATACTTATAAATATAATCATGTGTACGGACACAAATAATATATAGAGAGAGATAAAAAGTAACGATAATAATAACATTGTTAATAATAATAATAATAATAATAATAATAATAATAATAATAATAATAATAATAATATTTAATGTATATTAGTAGGTCTTCAGTATAATAGAATATTTAGAAATATACAGAGTGCGACAGAAATACTTTCCACATCTACCTCCCAGAAATAACTCCCACAACATGGTAAGACATTAGTGTCATTGGCGTCTTCACCTATCTAATATTATACTATTATCTGGTATACGTCGTAGATAATTACACCGCTCTCTCTTTCTCAATACATACATACATACATACATACATACATACATATATATATATATATATATATATGTGTGTGTGTGTGTGTGTGTGTGTGTGTGTGTGTGTGTGTGTGTGAAGAAATAGAGTCTTAAGGTGTGTTATATTTATGGGATAAACTGCTGAATATCAGACATAGAGCGTGCGTAAATATGAAAGTGAACATTGAAGTCAACACTTAGAGGCGACATACTGTTTCATGCTAGACGCATCGTCAGGCCACGATTGAGTCTAGCATGAAAAAGCCTGTCGCCTCTAAGCGTTGACTTCAATGTTCATTTATATATATATATATATATATATATATATATATATATATATATATATATATATATATATATATATATATTATATATATATATATATATATATATATATATATATATATATATATATATATATATATATGTATGTATATATATTAGAATGAATGAATTCGATGAATAAAGAAGACCTAGTAGAGTTTATAATTTTAAAAAGCAAGGAACATAACATTCATCGAGTGGTTATTGGGTTAATGCATTTTTTAAATTTAGTGAAGTGAATACGCCATTTTATTTCATTAACTTTACTAATTAATTTTTTGTATGACTGAGTAATTGTAATATAAATTAAACTGCACCACATAATTTATACACACACACACACATACATACATATATATATATATATATATATATATATATATATATATATATATATATTTATATATATATATGTATGTATTACAAATAGACAATACACAGGAAAAGTGATAGATATGCATGTCAAATGTAAAAGAAATCATTCAATCCACTTCTGCATGTACATTTTATGTATTTTTTGTATATATTTATGTTTTCCTCTATAGCCATATTGCCAATGGACACCTTTCTGAACTCACCGGTTGTGGCAACAGTAGTAATTTGCATTAGTTCATCTCGAATGTCGCCCTGTGAATGACAACAAAGAATGTCAGTTTAATTTTTCCCTTCTCTCTCAGGGTGGGCGAATCATTGGAGCGGCAGAATGATAAACATATCTTTTCATTACAATCTGGCCATACCAGACATAAAATGTTCTCTATACGATGTTAAAATAACGCAAATTATATCCACACATTCAAATACGAGCAGTTACTAAATCACAATATATTTGCATACACAGATGCAATTATAATATATACATATATACATACATACATACATTTATATATATGTGTATTTGTGTGTGTATGTTTGTATGTATGTATGTATGTGTCTGCGTATGTCTCTGTGCGTGTCTCTGTGTGTCTCGGTGAAATTTCTGATAGAGTTTATCTGCAAAAGGATAACATGAATAAATTCAAAAGGAACACTTATCTTAGGTGACACGTTTCGTCCTCTGACGGACTTTATCAACTCAAATGCAAGGGTGCTATTTTGTAACAAGTATTTACGTACAGTCGCAAGATATTTATTGGTTTTTCAAAACATTTAAATTTAAGAACGCTCATAAATTTTCATAAAGTAAGTCGAAAAGTCAGGCAAGCTATGGAGGACGCCAAGTAGCACAATTCATTGCCTAATAAACGAAAGTGTGCAAATGATGTTCTTGTTTCATTTTATTTTTTATAACACAAAATAATATTTAAAAACTGGAACAACCGAAGAGGATTTCCTACAGGCAGGAAAGCAAGAAGCTGTGTGTCATTTATTATACCGTTTAGAGAAAACAGGATCCAGTTGGGAGAAGACATCTTAAGGACTACTACAGTGTTATCATCAGGTCCACATGCTTTGTGGGGATCGAGATTAGAGATGATAATTGAATCCATAGAAGGGTTATATGCATATCACTCAACAGAGACTCAGCTTTAAGGGAGACAATAGGCAAGGATACTCATGTGTAGAATTTAAATGAGAATTTAACAGCGAAACATTCAGATTTATAAGCAGAATATGTTGACACCTCAAATTGATTGAAGAGAGGAGAGATAGAAAGCTTGCAATTGTTTAATAAGCTATTATAGAGCCGCCAGTAATCATGAGAGCCAAAACAGGGAGCAAATAAGATTCACCATTTGCATAAATCGTTTAGATATTCATTGATAAATGGATTTAGGCAGCTTCTCGGTAAAATAAACATAACGCTACTTAGCGGTTAGTATTTTGATTGAAAACAAACAATAACAATTCGAAATTCATTCATTAGTTTCCGCTCTAAATTATCCTTTGTTCCTCGGGTTTAACTGTTCTTTAACTTAGAATGATTGTGAAAAATGACCTTTCCGTTTCGACAGTGCGGAAAACTTCTTTTTCTTTTTATCATATTTTCAGTTTGAAAATATTTTTTTTTAATTATTTTATCTATATGTGTATTTTAATTTTCGGGAGATCTGATCTTTTTTCTTTTTTCCGAAGCAAACGTTAGAAAGTCAAGAAACATAATGTAAACGTAAGCTTATCAATATATAAATATATTTGTTTGATATGAAAGCTAAAATCGCTCAAAAGACACGGGATAATTTAAGTTTAATTAATATGGTCCGAACCATAGAAAATCCAGAGGCAAATATCTAAACCATTTTCATTCAAACAGGTTTGGTGAAATAATTTAGATATATTATGGCTTTTTTTTTTTTGGTTTCGATCATTTCAAGTCGACTGATTAATTTCTTGGTGGCTGTTAAAAATTGATGAAGAAAAATACCAAAATTTTCTTTCAAATAATTTTCATATAACCAAGTAATTCCACACTCATCTGAGACCATCTTCAGGGGGTTAAATTGTCTGTGAATGTGTATAAGTATTTTGGTAAATTCAGAAAAATTTTAAATGTTCGTTTTATTGCGTTATGCAGCGTTCTAGATTTCAAATTCAAAATTTACACGGAATTTTTTCTTCTTCCACAGTGTAAGGGAGGTAAGTTATTTTATCTTATTTGTTTATTTATCATATTATTATTTAATATATATATATATATATATATATATATATATATATATATATATATATATATATATATATATATATATAGCTGATACAAAGATTTAAGAAATTTGTTGCTCTATTCATGGTTGACTATTTATTTTGGGCTTTAATTCTCTTACATGAAGGTTTTCTGGGATTTTTTTTTATTTTTGTAAGATTTGCTGTTATACGAAACTTAATAAAACGCGCAAAATCAAATTGTTCAACAAGAAAGATTTTCTACACTGAATTAGAAAAAATATTAAACAGACTCTCATGAATAATGACTTTCCTAATGACATTGTTGATGAACAAAATTGGCATCTAATAGGGACAGGAACATAAATAAAAATGCATCATCAAATAAAATTTATATTTGTTCGTACAAACATTTTAAGAACTGTACGAAATAAAGAGTTCGGTTTGAAATTACAGTAACCTGAAGAAGGTTCGAACGTACAACAGTCGAAACGTTGTGAAAATGGCAAGGAAGATTATGATAACAGTCCGAATAATATGAATAATGTAAATTTCCGCATCGCGTAACAGTAGAATTATCCATCACACAAAATATATGATATCTAAAAACCAGTAAATATTTGATTTTATTTTTCCAGGCTTTCTAAAAAAAAAAGGTCTTTAGGCATCGTGACATGAATTTTGTAATAATCACTGAAAACACTTTGAGTTATTCAACAAAAAAACGATCAGGTTAAAATCGTTTTGTGTCAGACTCAATGACTTCCAAATTGTGAGAGGAAAATATCATTCAGGTTTTCAGTAATGGTACCAACATGCATACTCTGGCTTCCACCATCAAAGTCCATTGAAGAACCATCAAGAGGACGCCGAATAAGTGTTAAAAAGTGGGAACAGTAAAGAGGAAAATTGGATCAGGAGGCCACAACAGGAAGAAGAATGATCATTTCAACTTAAAACTAAAGAAATCAGTTAGAAAAGATCCAACCCAATGCATAAGACGTTTGTCACGTGAAAGACTAGTTTCAGATATGGGAGTGAAAAAGACTTGAAAATAAAGTCGGACGTGAAAACTGTATGGCATATTTTTAATCCAGGACTGAAAGTTGGAAGGTTAGATAAGGCGAAGATCATCTTAAATAATTTGGAAAATGACCCTGGAATAATATATATATATATATATATATATATATATATATATATATATATATAGAGAGAGAGAGAGAGAGAGAGAGACAGACAGACAGACAGACAGACAGACAGACAGACAGACAGACAGACAGAGAAATAATTAGGAGGAATTGAATAATCATAATTAAGTAATTCATCGAGTCTAGAAGAAACCTCAAAAGAATGCAGAAAACACTGGACGGCCGTTTCGTTCTATATTTGGGACTCATCAGCAGTGCGCATCCACTACCGAGAATTGAAACCCGTTACGATAGGAGGCAAACACCATACCAAGTGTACCAACGGGCCTCGGTGACGAAGAGGTAACGAATTAAACTCGATATAGCCCCGCTCGATCACATATCCGTGGTGGAACTCATCCGAGTTTCTCTTTACCCATAGGACAACGTAGTCGTAACTCTAGGAGGCACAGTCCTATGGGTAAAGAGAAACTCGGATGAGTTCCACCACGGAATATGTGATCGAGCGGGGCTATATCGAGTTTAATTTGATACCTCTTCGTCACTGAGGCCCGTTGGTATATTTGGTATGGCTTTTGCCTCGTATCATAACGTATATGGTAACCGAAAATATTTTTATCGATTTCAAGGAGTCAGTTTTTTTTTAAATGTTCGATATTATATTTATTAAACAACATACTGAATATTGATAGTAAAATTAATACTTTATCCTGTCTATGCGACAGTTAGTATATCTGAAAATGGGAGTCATTTGTCAGAGTAATATCTGGCAAATAAGTAACTTCGTTTGGGAAGGATATTAAAACAAGTCAGAAATTATATTTGGAGCAGACCGGATAGCAAATGAATATAAAAAATAGAAAAGGGTGAAAAACAAGGAAATGTCTCCTCACCACACTTATTCAGCATTTACAGTGTTGTGACATTTGACAGATTTTGACAGAAACCCCCCACCCACCCAGGATTCACTATTGGTGGCCACCATCTTAACAACATTAGACAGTCAGATGACAAAGTTTTGAAAGCAGACAGAATACGGATAATGCAGGATCATCTACAGAAGGTATTAACGGAAAGCGAGAAGACGGACTAAATATCAAAAGTAAGGAGTCTGCATCTATGGTTGTTAGCAAAATTAACATCCCAACATACCAAAATCAAGCAAGTACTATAATGTAAATACTTAGGAAGTGTTTTAATGGAGGACGGGGTTTGTGTGACACCGGAACCCAAAGGTGCATTGGGATAGCGAAATATGCCTTTCAAAAACTCAAAAACTAAGCAAAGTATTATCAAACAAGAAAAAACTCGTTACAAACAAAGAAAAGAGTACTTAAATTTCATGTAATATCGGGCCTTTTTCATGGCAGTGAATGCTGGACAATCACTGCGCAGTTGAAGAGAACACGCGTTCTATAGAAGGAGGCTGAGAATATCACGTGAGCAAAGACGAAGTCTTTGAGGAAAATGTAAGGCAAAAAGGAAACTTCTACTGGATATCAGAAAGAGTCAACTGAAATTTCTGGGGCACATTATGGGGAAATAGGCCTTGGAAAATTTTACACTGACAGGATATATTGAAGGCAAAATGGAATGAGGAAAACAACATTTATTCTACCAAACCAGAGCGAATTTTGGAAAGCCATGATCGCCCACGTCCTGAGAAGAAGCTTTTGTAAAGTTTGGTCTAATGGCACGATGTCATACCTGTTGCATAAGTTGAATTGATAAAATTTACTAAGCTCTATTCAATTTTTTACCTGCTCAAAATCGGAAAAGAAAAATCTTTTTCATCTTTCTTTTTATTTTATTACTAATCTTCACCCAATACAAGGCCCAAGAGCCACTCAAGGTAGACGGTTACTGTGTGGACATATCTGCGTAGAAAAAGACAACGGTTAGGAGTAGAGATCTAAAGTAGACTTTAGAAGGAATCGAAAGAGGAAACAAGGGATAGACCTCTACTACAGTTCACAAGACCATGGAGTTTGGCCTAATTAGCTTTTCGATAAATTACACATAAATTCTGTCTTTAGATTGGATCTAATTTAAAACAACTTTAACATAAAGTAGCATAAATTGTCTAAAATATCTCCTTTTTTTCAATTCCTAATTTCAAAATCAATAAACACACGTACACCAGTTTCAAAAATTAAAAAAGGAAAACGGAAACGTCCTGTTGTGACAGCTGTCACAATACCTTTAGAAGCTATCTTTTCGAATGAATTTAATTAAAACTAAACGCCCTTAATACCATAGAACAGCAAGCAATTTCACCAAACCAGTAAAATAATCCCACATTAAATTTGCCCGGGATATGTGTGCTACGTAATATTTTAACCTAATTCTTATATTATGTGTAGATATGTTTTGCATTTAAAAATCCCTGGAAAATTAAGGTCAGGTACATACAAAATCATAATACAGGAGGACATGTTTAATACACACTAATCCTTATTCATGCACACAATCTCACACTGTGTGTGTGTGTGTGTGTGTGTGTGTGTGTGTGTGTGTGTGTGTGTGTGTGTGTGTGTATATATATATATATATATATATATATATACACACGCACAACACAACAAACATACACACAGACACAAATATATATATATGGGGAAATTGGCGCCATTTTAGTTAATTTCACGCATGAGCGTTGTTTTTCATTTTGTGGACTGCATTGTATAGTAGGATCAGTCTCTGAGGAAAAAGAGCAACACGACGCAATTCAGTCCACCAGTAATTTGGAAAACTCATGCTGTACTGTTTGGCATTCGCACCGGAATCTCCAATACGAATATTTCAAAGTGTTTGCGTGTCCGTCTGAGAACAGTGCCGTGGATTCAGAAAGAGTTGGGTGAGTCTCATGGTGATTACGGCAGCTCTGAAAAATAACTCTGATCGTTCGGAAAAGAAAAGAAGGGCCTCAGACTCAAGACTACAGGAGGAAGTGCTGCTTTGTGCCAAGAGACTGGCTGGCTCCTATGTCTATCAACAGGATCCTGCACAATGCCACACAAGCAGGTGAATCCAGTCATGGTTGTCAGAAAATTTATGTGACCACGTCAACCCTTACATCTGGCCAACTAACTCCTCAGACTGCTACCCACTTAATTATTATGAGTGGAGCGCAGTTTAGCGACAGACCAAGAAAACTTCTTGTAACACTAATGATGAACTGAAGGCAAGGATTATGGCAGCATTCACCAACTTAAACAAGGAGACCGTCCAGAAGAGTTGCAGGAGATTCTGAAGTCGTCTGGAGACCGTGGTTGAAACCAATAGCGATTTAATTAAAGAAATTTACTCTTGACTATTTCAAGATACTTCTGTATACGCTTGGTAAACATATCTGTGAAAAGGAGATGTCAGTGTTATTTTCATTTTTTGCGTAATTTAGACGACAATTTATCCATTGCACTTTGTGTATATACACACACACAAAGACATATATATATACATACATACATACATACATACATACATATATATATATATATATATATATATATATATATATATATATATATATATATATATATATAAGCACGTGCGCGCGCACGCACACACACACACACACACAAACAAACAAATGCATATTTTAACAGCAACCTTTCTTTGAAACTTTGACGGAGGACAATTTTATTAATGTTTTAATTTAATTTTTCCTATGTTTTCCGCTTGGTGGGAGTGATGGAGCCCCCCCCCCCCAAAAAAAAATACTGTACATACCGTCCATTGACGCAAGAGCTTTCGGCCATTTCCTTAGCCACTTTAAAGGGGTTTTTTTTTTGGTGTTGTTAGTTTCTCATCATATTTTGATTGTTTTTTATGTAATTTTTGTGTTGTTTTGAATAATAGTAGGAGCATATATTCCGTGCCTTTGCCTGATGGAATTCGAGCGAATGTCTTTCAATATATATATATATATATATATATATATATATATATATATATATATATATTGTCATCCACAGACAGACTGTTTCGCTGTATCACAGCTCATCAGTGTGGCTAGACGTCCGGTTGCCTCTGGCTAGAATCGAAAACCGGCTGAATTCGCGTCAGTCGGAAATTTTACCCTGAAGCCGTTGGCGCACGGCAGAGAAGAAGGTGAATTTAAGCGTATTTATATTTAGATAAACACACAGTGAGTGAGAGAACTCGATTCGATTTACCGAAGAGTCTTGTATTATTAGCCGTAATAGTCACTGTTTACAAACCCACACATCCTCCCCAGAGAGCTCAACCGAAATAAATTTTCAGGAGCATATATATTGTCATCCACAGACAGACTGTTTCGCTGTATCACAGCTCATCAGTGTGGCTAGACGTCCGGTTGCCTCTGTTCTAGAATCGAAAACCGGCTGAATTCGCGTCAGATTAAAAACGCCAGACAAGTTGCGTTTGTTTAGTTTTTTATACAACTTATACAACTAAATCGAAGCAACTTGTCTGTCGTTTTTAATGAAATGTGCATAAAAGAAGGATTGCTGCCGAAGTACACAAATATATATATAAAACATTGCCCCAATATATATATATTGCCCCAATTCAATGTGGTACTGAATCGTCTGATATTCCTGTCAACACCTTCATCTTCATCTTTGCTTCATCAAAATTGAACCATTATTTTACTGCAAAGATAACAACAACAAAAAAACAAACAAACAAAAACAGATGTAATGTTCAGCTACAATGAATTACCAATGCAATTAACACTATTTTAACAAAAAAAGTGGAAGAATGTTTGCTTAGAAGTTTGCCTGTTATCAAGACTTTATCATCTAAGATCTTTCATTGGACCAATAGTTTAGCTTCAACTTTTTTTCAGCTGACGATGAGAGCAACATGTTTTGCTATTCTTTCCAACTGAGGTGTGAATGATGATGATTAGATATTTTGAAAACCTAAATCTTTTATACTTTTAAAATATCGCTACTTGTTACTTTTGTCACTTCTTATGAAACAATTTAAGCAAATATGAATAAATAAGGAGAAAAAATCCAGTTTCCAGTTTACTATGTTTAGCGTTTCTCTCTTACTGGTTTTCACTACGTTTCAGTATAAGTAAAATGGTGTGCATTAGAAAATGGTAACGAAATTATGACTTCGTTCTCACAGTTTCCCATTTAAATACCACTTCTTTTTCATTATCCAATATTATGGCATGTCAGCGTTGATACATCTCCGAGATAGTCGGTAAGTGAATTCATGCATTTCCAAGGACATAAGAGATGAGTGACGTTGAGCAGGCTCAACCGAAATTCGAAACCAGTTTGCCGAATTTGTTTTGCGTGATGATTAGGCTTAATTTTATTAGCACTGTCATCTTGATCGGTTGAAGGTGAAGGATAGTCTTGAAAAAAGATCTAAAATAGAGTAGTTTAAGTCTGAAAATGAATGCCAAACGTTATCGTCTGTTTTCTTAATTCCCGTCCTCTTATTGTTTTCTTTCCTTAATGACGTTTTTCTTTTTCTTATATTCTTTCACACTCTTTTTTTTAACGTTTTGAGTCGTAGCGACTGCTGTGCCTTGCTCGGTGTGAAATGACTAAAACAAAAGCTGATAGAAGCTAAAACATGCAACAGCTTGCAGACATAATCCCTAACCAGATATCTAAAGGAAACGAAGAAAAGAAAGCAATCAAGCCATGTATGTTTTAAGGGAAATATTGATATGTTTAATGAGGATACGTGAATGTCGCCAACGGTATGCTAGACTTTCTATGAAGGTCGGACTGAAATACAGTCGATTGGAAATATGAAAAAAGAAACTGAAAGTATTAGTAAAAATGATAATGAAAGTAATATTGACATTTTATGCCTATTACATTTAACGATCTTTATTTTTTTTAATGTAGAATTATCATTTAGCAAACGTTGTTGTTATGTATGGATAAATTGGATAAAATCCATGTTGTATAGTCCAAATATATATCACTCATAAGAGTAAACATGAAGGGTTTTGACTGAGAAAAGAGTGTAAAGTATATTATAACGAAATAGATTTTTTTTTTTTTTGAAAGAATCGTTGTTATGAAAATTAACTCCAATGCAAAGGAACGCTGAAAGGCATGAGATAGCGACATGTAATAACGTGTACATTTGCATAGGGATATTTTTACACGGGGAGAAAAAAATCTTTCAATATATTTAACAGACAAAAATATTTATCGTTTTTAATAATACATATTGAAAGGAACGAATGCTGTCAGATGTAGGGCATTTTTAAATTAATAAACAACGTTAAAGGAAATTGAATGAATGAATTTTGGAGAGCAAAAATAAAAAAAGAACAGCAAGAGATGTTTGAGAAAAAAGAAAGAAAGTAAGAAAGAAAGAAAGAAAGAAAGAAAGAAAATGATACTTCACAAGCGAATGCAACAGCAAAGTAGCAGCAAGGAAAATAAAGGAAGAAAAGATAATAAAATAAAGAATACATGTTAAAAAAGTAGATCAAGATATGAAGATAGAAGAAACAGTATGCTGTATTGTTGTCATATTTTGGCGGGAGCTGCCCAGTCGTTACTTTCCGGTCTTGATAGATTTCAAAAGCGTCTCTGAGTCTTGTTGGAGAAGAATTAGGTTCCAACATTCAACCACTCTCCCACATGCTATTATCTGGCGAGTTCTTCTGCTCTATTGCTACTTTTCTTGGTTTCACTATATCTAACCTTCATGGCTAGGATCCGTCATGCCATTTATATTGTAGCAAACCACCCATATCCCCTCCGTAGTCCATCGATGACAAGTAAGTTTCACTCAAACCGATTCTTCCCGCGGACCACTATCCTGTGGAACCGACTCGCACGGAGATGTTTCCCCCGATCAATACAATCTTAACCTGTTCAAGTCTAGAGTTAGCCGTTATGTTCCCCTCCTATCCAGATAAATTACACCTTAACGTAATTCGCTAGCTTGAGTGGTCACCGAGCCTAGTACAGGGTGAATCTTATTGGGGAAAAAAGTATAGGAAACCATGATTTAAGAGAGGATTAGTTAGAATCAAAAAAGAAGAAAAGAAGGAAGAATTAAAGAAAGAAAGAAAAAGACAGAAACAAAAAATAAGAAAGAAAAATGTAAAGAAAGAAATAATGAAAAAAAAAAGATAATTTAAAGAAAGAAAGAAAAATTTAAAGAAAGAAAGAATTAAAAAAGAAAAATTAAAGCAAGAATGAAAGAAAAATTAATGAAAGAAAGAAACAAACAAAGAGAGAAAGAAAGAAAAATAATAGACTGAAAGAAAAAAGGAAAGGAAAAAGAAAGAAAAATTAAAGAAAGAAAGAAAAATTAAAGAAAAACAAAGAATGAAAGAAACGAAGGAAGAAAAATTATAGAAGAAAGAAAGAAAGACAGAAAAAGAAAAAAGAAAAATTAAACAAAAATGACAGAAAGAAAGAAAGACAGAAAGAAAGAAGTAAAGAAAGAAAGAAAGAAAAATTTTAGGAACATATAGAAGGAAAAAGAAACAGAAAAATTAAAGAGTGACAGAAATGAAGAAAGAAAAATTAAAGAAAGAAAGAAAGAAAGAAAAAAAGAATGAATGCAAGAAAGAAAGAAAGAAAGAAATCTAAATTTGAAAAAAAGAAAAAAGGACTTTGCTATGAGGTAAATTAAGATAAATCTCAACAGAGAAGAAAAACGACAAAAAAGAGACTGGCATTACATAAAGTCGTATTTTATTTATTTTCAACGCAAATTATCTTTCACAAACGTTAGGTCGTTTGTTTTTCACTCTTTTCCCTCGTTAAAACACCAACCAGGGCAAACCAAAATTTTAAAAAAATCTTCGTCTTCCCTAGCAAGTAAACCTGAATCATCACCCCACCCTTCAATAAAAGCAACGCCATCACTACAAAAAATAAAGCAGTAATAATAATAATAATAATAATAATAATAATAATAATAATAAATAAATAAATAAATAAATAAATAAAATAAAATAAAATAAAAGTAATTAATTTCCCTGGTTGTTTTCATTCCAACCAGGCCGAGCAACTTACCACCAACTTGCCATCCCTTTGCCCATTACTCCAGCGTACATTCACACCTACCGACCTGCTTGCTTACCTTCCCATCCTGCATGCCTATCGAGCTAACTACCTACATGAACATCGGCCTACCCTGGGTACCAAATCAAGACTTTCTGTCGATGAGATTGGTGTTAAGGTATATTCGGCTGCGCCGAGCATTTTCGCTCTCCTTTTTCTGGCGCCCAGGTCAGGTTGGTGAGAGGAATGATGTGGGTATTTTAGGTTGGGAAGAGCAGGTAAGCGAAGGGTTTCAGCGTGGGAGAGAAAAGAAGCAATAGGCCTGCCTATTTACGTCTCAGAATCACTGAAGCGATTCTTGGTGGTCGTGTGAGGTGTGGTGGTGGCTGTGCGGTGTACGCATCGCTACCCGCCCTCAACCGGATCTCTCCTTTGGGTCAGCTCTTGCCCTAACCCTGTACCTACTCAGGTATCTTCACCCATCTGCTCCCTCTGTTTTTCTTTCGAACCTAACAGCGACGTTTTATGGATGAATGTAAGCCAACCAGAAGAGGAAAGTTTAAACCATATATATATATATATATATATATATATATATATATATAAAAGAATTGGTGAATATTGTCCAATTGCAATGGCGGAAGCAACGACAAAATAGACAAACTATTGATATACGTATGTGAGGACAATTGCGTAAGTGTTTAGAGTGGATATAGAAATGAGGAATGTGTTTACATGTATCAGTGGTTATATATATATATATATATATATATATATATATATATATATATATATATATATATATATATATATATAATATGTGTGTATGTATATATATATATATATATATATATATATATATATCTGCTTAAAAGACAAAAGAAAATATTCTTAGACGAGACTTCATCAAGGCAAAAACTATGAACACAAAAGGGACTTTATACATAATAATTTATCAAATTAGTCATACACAGATATAAGTTCACCCACAATTTTGATATTAAAAATTTCACACTTCTCAAAAGAAAATTAACTTAAGCAGAAAAAAATCCTCTTGAGTGCCGCTATCGAATAGTATCAAAATATAAATCCGCGATAACTTTCCTATCTCACCTTACCTGAAATAATTCCTACTTTAGCAAGCCCACATACACAAAAATGTTATAAAATCAAAAGAAAACTATTTAAATTCATTACCTTATTTTGGGGGGGAAGATGTATAGCACATATGTCTATCCCTAAACATTACAGTCAGATCGCAATTTGAATATACTTTTATTAAAAAAAAAAGAAAAATGATAAAAGTTTTGATGAATATTAAACGTTTACTTTTGTCTAACAAGTCTTTGAATTATGGTACTTTGTGACTTCCACATGTTTTGACTGACCTTTCGACCAGCTGATTACTATTCATGAACGTTCCCAAATTTAAATCTGATGACATACTTGTTCTTGTACATAAACAGGTGCAACAAGATAAATCCTTACATTTGACTTGATAAATTACCTCAGTAGACGAAACGCGTCGGCTAAGAATAGTTTGTCTTCTTGTCTTGTTACTCAGACTCTCTCTGACAAATAAAAATGAATATATATGTCTGTGTGTGTGCGTGTTTCAGTGACGGTGTCGAAATCATTTTTAATAAATGTAACTAACAAGGAGTGTGTGTTTAATTTTTGTTATATTTTTGTTATTTTCGAAATAGAAGTAGACATTTTTTGTGCACTCTCACTATATATGCGTATTTTTTGTTTGTTTGTATGTGTGTGTTTTTGTGTGCATTATTATTTTTATACGCACTTTTATCACCGACTATATAAATTCACATTTAGTCTTTTTTTTTAAATTTACTTAATATTATATTAAACTTCTGAAATTTTATCGAGTTTAATTTTGTTTTCTCGACTTAGGAAAGTCATTAAATATTTTAGCTATAATTTTTCTTTTTTTCTTTCTCTTTCCGGTATTTCTGTTTTAATGGCTTGTTACGTCAGTATGTTTGCGCCAGTTATGACAAATCAGAATTCCACAAGCAGTTGTTTTCTACTAGTACTATTCCTTACTAAATCCTCACTACATTCTCTTTGCTTATTATTTTCCTCAAAAGCACCTAAAGCAGCCACATATTTCTCTATCACACAACATGCAACATCCATAACAACTTTATTTATTATCTACTACAATCACGCTCTTAAGTATTAAAAATATTTTTTATACGGCAGTACAAGTTGATCTCCTTTATCCGGAATTCCCAAATCCGAAAACCTCCGAAAGTTTACTAGATGTTGACATGAATTGCAAAAAATGGAAAATTTCAGAAAGCAACATTGCCACCCGTATTCTGATTTTTACGTTGCAGTGTTACAAATAAAATTCTGACTTTTTTTTCAGTTTTTGTTAAATTTAACTGTATTTAGAATCCATGTTTGTTTTATAAAAATTACTCTGCCATTATTTATAGTGGCATTTTAATCAAAACACGACATCGTTGGTAGAAACAGATTACCAAATTGTCCTTCTCACACTCTGTTATGGTGATTTAACCACGCACGCATGGACTTTACCAGCTATAAATAGGAGCAGGTACTGCCTTTTAGAGGAATATTTCCAGCAGTCACCTCTGACAGTGGGATTGAACATTCTTGCTCTAACACTCTCGTTTGTATATGTTTGTATTACTGTTTCTCTTAATATACATGTTTAACTCAGTTCCTCTATCTGTGTCTTTATTTCTGGCACTAACAAGGCCCCAACACACTCACAGTGATATCGATAATTTACTCTCTATTTCATTTTCTCTTACCTGATGTAGAAGTAGGGTTTGGTGTTGCATTTAGATATCTTTTGTAAGTAGTGATCATGTTATTTGTCACGTACAGAAAGTACAAAATATTATTATTACGTAAAATCTTAATTTCCCCACATAAAAATCCGTGTAAGCATTACATGACTAGCGTCATTACCTATAACTGTATGTACACAAAACTGATTAAATTTTATATAATACGTTCAAGTTATATGCTATTTATATACAACTACATTCGGGGTGTATGTATAAGCTGTGTTATGAAATGTAAAGGGGTATCGTGTGTATGCTTTTCATTCCTAAGCTGCCCCATTTTATAGATGCTAAATTAAATAGCCAGTATTAAAAATCCGGAAAAATCATAAATCTGAATCACTTTCAGTCACAAGAATTTCGAAAAAGGATTCTCAGCATCTATTAACATAGGTCATTATTCCTTGGTCATTTTTTGATCGATCCTGATTATATCTTTATCTAAAATAAAAAGAAAATTTGCTCATGAAATCATATCAAATTCAAATTTTTGCTTTTTTAATTGCTTCACATGTTTAAAGAGATCTTCATTTCCTTCTTAAAACCTCTTTTATCAAATAGTAATTGTAAAAAAAATAGTACTGTGGAAATATGGTATAGATATGATTGAGTAATCTAAAAATTAGTTAATGTTCAATGAATATTCATGTTTGATATTGCTAATTATGAATTAAATACAGGTACCGCCAAAGAAAAGCAATACCTAAGGTTAAAAATGCATTTTTTAAAATGAAATATATTACTTATAGCTTATAATTTATTTTGACTTTAAAGCTAAAAATTTAAACTTAATATTTCCAAGAAGCAAAATACTTTGCCTTATATAAAATTGAATTTAAATTCACTAGATTATGTTATATCAACAGTAAAAGCGCTAAAATCGTTCAAACTGACAAATATGTCGGCGCATATTGACCGAAATATATTTCGTTAATATTGTTCATATTATAGAATGAAGGAAGAAGAAAAAAGAAAGGAAGTAAGTGAGGAAATAAAAGAATTATATAAATTAACGTGGTTAGTCGAGCTGCGTAGATCTGAGCCTTATCTGAGTTGGAGACATAATTGATAGACAATGTATTTCTTGCTTTATTTTTATAAATAATCTTCGGCAGGATATTTCTCTCTTGGAAGGACACGAATAACATTGCCATTCCTATATATTTACGCCGACACACGCGCGTACGCGGGAGTGCACACACAAACATATACACACATATTAACAGTGGTATAGAGGAAACAAAACTCCATGGATACTGAATTAGAGTTGCACGCGTTAAGCTATTACTGTGTATGTAATCTGCGAATTTACCTCTTTAGGCTATCATCGTTTTTTGCTACTCTTCTTTGTGCAGTTTTTATAGACAACCCACAGAGGAGTACAACATGGCCTGTTCATAACTATATCGTTACTTCATAGTGGCATATGCATTTCCCGACATTTCCCGATATATATATATATATATATATATATATATATATATGTGTGTGTGTGTGTGTGTGTGTGTGTGTGTGTGTGTGTGTGTGTGTGTGTTTGCATGTGTGTGATAAAATATAGTTTAAAGTTATGCTATATTTATGGGGTAAATTGCTCATTATCAGCGATAGAGTGTATGTAATGTATAAAATTGGACATTGAAGACAACACCCAGAGGCAACAGTCGGTTTTATTGCAATCGTCAGGTCATGTGCTGACATCAAAGTCAACTTGTGTGTGTGTTTGTGTGTGTATATATATATATATATATATATATATATATATATATATATATATATATATATATATATATATATATATATATATAGTTCTTTTAGCAGGAAGTTACAAGTCATTGTGACCGATAGATTTAGCCAACCACATTATGCGTTCTCTTCAAGAAGCACTAATCACATTCTGCTCCTCAGCCTTGTTTTTGTATAAACTGCAGTTGCAACAGTTCATGAGCACACGAAATTGAGCAGCTGGCTACATATATATATATATATATATATATATATATATATATATATATATATATATATATATATATAGATAGATAGATAGATATGTATATATATATATATATGTATATATATATGTATATATATATATATATATATATATATATATATATATATATATATATATATATATATATATATATACTGAGATACATGAGTTATTCGACGGAGACGGTGTTAGATTATTTATTTTTTCATGGTCCAATTGCTAAAACATTTCAGTAGCAATTATGACGCAGCAAATACTGCGCAATAATCAATAATTATATCGACTCAATTTAAACGAAATGGGCAAATCTTCGTCATTACTTGTCGCTTCTACTGGTTTTACTGCTTTTACAACTGTTCCTATGTTACGTTGATTAATTTCATGCACGATAGAACAAAATATTTTCGGCTTGCAGGGGAAAAAAAACTTCATTATTGTCACTGAAAGTTTCACTCTTAATAGTGTGAGTAAAACTGAGAAAAAATAATTCCGGTCTCAAGAATTATAGTCTGGTTTGTTTAATTGCATCTCAGCATCGCGTAACTCATTTCGTCCGTATCCTTCTTTTGAACCACTTATCAGTTTTTTCCTGTTTTCTCCTCAGCTTAGTCCTGGGTATGACGATAAACTACAACCGGCAGCGGGTGGTTTTTCTAAGTGAGCACCAACTCTTATTTCCTCGTGTTCTCACGTCTTCCCTGACCTGGGGTGGTAGCAATTGTTAGGCTATCAGTTACGCGCAAATAGTAAACCTCCTCAAAGTAAAACATTATTAATGTATAAAAATACAATTTTTTTTATCGTACAAATGACCAATTATTCATTTTATAATAAAAATACCAACAATACATTCCATAGCAAAATGACTAACAATACATTTTATCTGTAGTTGAAGGCATATAATTGCGTTCAAAATATATATATTTCACGCTATAAAATTGTTCAAAATATTTACATTTAGGTATTAAATAACCCATAGGGTTTGTGATATCTTGAAACGAAATCGACCAATCAACGTGAAACATCTTTCATGACACTAATCCATACAATATCCTACAATTTATTAAAGGAACAAACTGCACATAACTACGACATAAAACACACATATCACCGCCTGTAATAATTATGTCCATACAAACATGTATATACACAAAAGCTGTGCTTCATCTACCATGTATTCAATTGGGAAATCAGAATAACATATTATATATTTATTACTTCAGTGCTCCCAAATACGTTAGTTTTCGGAATTAAGTGGCTCATAAGGATTTGATATGTCGTAAAACAAACAAAGCAATCAATCTTCACATCCATGAGGCGGGTTTTCAACATTCACTTCCATATAATAGGATTTAATATCGCAGAGTAATCCAACACGCTTTTCTTTGATTCTAACGTATTGTTTTGGTTCTTAACACTTTGCTAATCTTTTGGAATGCCTATTCTGTTAGTCCAAAGAGTGTTCGAATTTCAGTGTTGCATTTTTCATTAAAAAATTTCCCAGATATTTAAACTTTAGCATTTGCTTGATATTTGCATCTACAATTTGTAATACGCGCTTTGAGCGTTTTATCTTGCTGATCACCATATCTTTGTCTTCTCAAAGTTTAATACTTTTTCTCGCTTTCTTTTACTCCCCTGCCTATGAAGTCCTATAGCTTTTTTTCTGTCATCCATGTTGTAATTTTGTTCAAAGTATCAGAGAATTAGGAAGGCCGCCGTAAAAAAGAGTATCAAAAGAACAGAAAATTTGGTCGCAGTGCCGGATTTACCTATAGACCGGGCAGGCTGAAGCACAGAGCTTCAGATTCTAGGGGACCTTAAGCCAAGGTGTATAATATTTTTGACACTGTCATAATCCTTTCTTACACATGCTGTCATAACGCACTGTAGACTCTAAGTAACACTTCAGTAATTTTAAACGGGTGCCGATCATAATCCCGAACATTAAAATCTCAAATGTCGAAATCCTGAAATTTAAAATCCCGAATTTATGAAATCTCGAAAGATCAGAATACCGCAATTTAAAATCCTGAAAGATCGTAATCCTGAAAGATCGGAATCCTGAAAGATAGACTTTTGGAGAATTTGAAAAGAGAAAAAAAATGAAATTAACTTTATTTTTTACATATTTAAAAAATAGAGTTTAAATACTATTTACAATTTGAAACATTCGAAATTCATTAAAAAATATAAAATCAGGAGATCGCATAAACGATGGGAAAATTTAGTTGGCAATGTTCATGTCGGCGTTTATCGAATTATTGAAGAGTTTGAAAAAAGCGTAACAGCGCGTAGAAAACGGATGTGAACCCATTCTCCGAGGAGAGTTTTGCCCAAAAAGGAAAATAAATGCGTTTTATTGAGATGAAAGGCATAAAAATATAGGTAACGATCTTGACAATCAACCAGATCTTATGAACTATATTAGGGCGCTTGCTCAGAATCTTTCTTTATAAATTATTCATTCATTCTGATTTTATTTTTTAACAAATTTTGAATGTTTCAAATGTATAAACACTATTTAAACGGTATTTTGTAAATGTTTAGAAATTCCATTAGGTATTTCTCCCCATTTTTTTTTCAATTGATCCCAAATATTATTTTTCGGGATTCTGATCTTTCAGGATTTTAAATTTCGGAATTGTGATCTTTCGGGATTTTGATAAATTCGGGATTTTAAATTTTGTCATTTTTAATTTCAGTATTTCGAGATTCTGGATTTTCAGATTCTGGATTATAACCCTACACCATTTACAACCCCCACCCATCATCATCATCATCATCATCATCATCATCATCATCATCATCATCATCATCATCATCATCATCGGACTTACTCAAGTAATTTAATTTAACACTCCATTTTCTTCTACTCGTGAGAATGGGGGATTTGGAGAGGTCTCACAAGTGGAATAACCTAGAGCCTCTCTTCAGCTAAATTCGGCCCTGCTAGGTAGGAAAAACGGAGATGTTTATTCATACGTAGAACGGAAGAAACTTGTGTAAATCAGCTACTCCTAAAATCCTAGTATAATGTGGCTATTTACTGCATTTATAGAGTATGTGTCATCCATTGTCACAGTAGTAGGGAAGAGTAGGAAGTACGCTGAGCCCTACTCTACAACAAACACCTTATCATCTGCGTATCTTATATTGTTACGGTTACGTCCAGAAATATTAAATTCATGGGAAAGTGTCCAGCTACCTTAAAATAGTATCGCTCTATAAATCTGGGGAGAAGACACGGTCTTGTCTTACGCACATATCTGCTTTTATGTAGCTACTCAATTCATTTTTTTTATACGGATAAAGGATGTTTCTTCCCAATATAGTTTCTCGTCTATATTAGACACAAATCATTGTTGGTAATATGCATCTCTTGACCAGGTAACAGTATACGATGTTGTTGATACTTGAAATCAGTAACTGTTGAATACCAGAGAAAGTTTAAATGTATGTTACACTTGGCAAATACACTGCAGAGATGACCTATTAAAGCAGTGAAGCAGTGAAATTATATGATGGATTTTACGAAGCTGGGAGAAGAATATTGACGGGAGAGAGGTTATAAATAAGGATGAAATAATCAATACAATAAATTAGGACAAGTGAAGTAGACTTTTATAATGTCGCATACACAGAGTCGAATCTTCCTCATTACCTTCATATTTTCATTGGCAAAAAATGAAATTCCTCTCAAACAGGTTCTCCACAAGAATCACGACTTTCCGGAACACACTCCTTAAAAGATACTTCTCCGATCACTACTGTATTAAACACTTCGGGTCAAAGGTCAACCGTTATCTATACAACCTATTCGTGTTATCGTAATTCTAACTCATATGTCTGCCTACTGTCAAATCTCATTGAAAAAACGTGTTCTCTTTCGATGTCCGAAGCTAAGCTTTAAATAACTCACAAAGAGGTTATAAACAAGTGAGACATGATTTCATTCGTAAAAATATTACGCTAGAATGTTTGTTTACATTCGTTAAAATATTACGCTAGAATTTCTCTTTCCGGAGTTTCTCCCCCAGTTGGAAAAGGGGTAGAAACTCCGACTGATGCCAAATCGGTCGGGTTTCGATCCCGGCTTGAAGTAATTGGACGCCTAGCCGCACCGATGAGATGTGACACATCGAAATAGGCCTGTATGTTGATGACATTATATATGTATTTTTGTGTGCGAGCTTATATATATATATATATATATATATATATATATATATATATATATATATATATATATATATATATATATATATATATATATATATATATATATATATATATATATATATATATATATTCTCAAGCCATGACTAGTCCACCGTAACTCAAACTGTATGATAGAAGTCTCGGTTCCTCCAGTATTACATCTGTTAAACAGGTCTACGTTAGATTTCCTATCTTGATGTCTGATGACAGGATACCTAAGATCCTAATGTACAGCCAGTTAGATCAGGGCTACAGGAATGTAGGACGCCCATGGCTAAGATACAATATCATGATGAAAAGCAACTTGTCAGCTGTCAATATACCACATAACACCCTTGAGCGCTTAGACTTGGAGCGGGTAGCATGGAGATCAACGTGTTTTAGTGGACTCAGCAGTGTTCAATCTGCTTGTCTGAATCATCTCCAAGAAGCGAGAGCAAGATCTAAAAGGTCAGCCAATCTAACAGCGATTTCATCTCACAATCGTCACTCTTCCTTTATATGTAGCCTCCTTTGAAAATCACTAGCGGGTCTTAAATGCTACTTAAGATTATTGCACACAATTTCATAACCGAATCAACTAAGCTGTCAGATCCTCATACGTCGAAACCGGAGGGAGAGTCCATTATTATATATATATATATATATATATATATATATATATATATATATATATGTGTGTGTGTGTGTGTGTGTGTGTGTGTGTGTGTGTGTGTGTGTGTGTGTGTGTTGTGTGAGTGTGTGTATAGGATAGATAGACAGAGATATAGAGATAGGAACAATGACATGGATAATTTCCACCGAAGCAAAACACATAAAATGATTATCATACACTATTACATAATTCAGAAACCATTTGACAGTCTTTGACTAACCACCTTTGAGTGGCCTTTCGGCTGTCTTGGGTTAAAATTTATTTAAAAACATAAAAAGTATATCAATAGTCAAGAAATCGGATATTCAGCACACAGATATTGACTATGTGTAAACGATTTCCAGAAAGAATATCAAGAATGAGAAAAGAAGCACAATTACTGAAAAAAACAAACAAACAAGAATCATGGTTGTCTGTGGAAACTAAAGCCATCAAGAAATATATATATAACAAAGGAAACAATAGTAGCAAAATAATATCGCCACTTCTCACTAAGATATACATTTGCTTAACCTATAAACATTGAGTTATTCAGTGTTTACCAATTTGCCAACCGGAAATAGAGAGTTTTCTGGTTCTTCTGGCAGGTCAAGCTGTGCCTGAAATGCACTGACAATATTTTGCTTGGCTGCATATTGCTATATATGCGTCATAAAAAATCTTATTACTCCAATAGCATATTTTCTCTGCGTTCATTGAAAGACTAGAAACTGAAGATGCCACTTTAGAGTGGATTCACCTTCAACTTAAAACATTAATAAATATATACAAAAAAAGACACAAAAAAATCCAATAAAAACACACGCTCGTATGCGGTCACATACGTACACGTTTTTTTTTGTTTTTTTTTTAAATAAGGCATCATACTCCATTGATTAATATAGAACATTTTTGCAGTTTGTATCAACTGGACTATTGAAAAAGCTAATTATATGAACAAAGAAGTATCACCAATATTATTGGTCCTGATCTTGCGGTTCAGATTCAGTCACATTCCCTCCACCGTAAGGTTGCTTCTCTGTTTATTTTCTATAAATACATTTATGATAATTATTCGGATGAACTCTTTGATATGGTATATAGACTTTTTGAATTTAAGCTAGACTGGCGTCCAGATCTCATCAATTTACAGTTGAGTTGGCTAGATGCAACCATACATTCAATGCTTACAGTTTCTTTTCTTGCTCTTCTCTTTTTTGGAATTCCCCTCTGGCGCCATGCTTTCCAGTCAAATTTATTCTGCAAAAAAAATAAATGCATTGTGCTCGGACGAACTACATACCCTGGTCCAGCCAATTCAAACTCAAAAAATATTAAATCAAAAATTAAATTAAAAATCAAATATTATTCAATTAATGACGGAATGAGAGTATTTTTATCACATATAAGGCATAACATCCAAATAATTGCTAACGCATATCAAGCACTCGCTTTACAAAAGCCATGATACAATCCAAAGAAAAATCAGTAATATTATTGGTACTGATTTGGCGTCTCGGCCTCAGTTATTTTACCCAACGCCTTAAGGTTGCTTTCCTGTGCATTTTCCATAAATACTTTTACGGTAATTGTTCGAAGGATCCCTTTGCTATGGTAGCCAGACTTTTTGAATTTAAGCGGGGTACTAGACTGACATCTCGATCTCATCAATTTACAGTTGAGTTGACTAGATGTAACCGTAAATTCTATGCTAACACTTTCTTTTCTTGCACTTCTCTCTTGTGCAACTCCCTTCCGGTTCCATGCTTTCCAGTTCACTTTAATCTACAAAGAATTAAATGCAATATCGATCGCTATCTCCTGTCGTCCTGATTACTCTTTTCTCTTCCAGCTCATTATTAACATTTCTGATTCTAATAATTCCACACCATGTAACCCCGTGCGTCTTAGTGGCTTTACTACCTTACATCGGGTTATACCGATTAAAAAATATTCAAATATACGAGAGGTTACCCATAGTTTTGCAGAGCTTCCCAATAAAAAAAAATTAAAGATGGTAATTTATGATTACTATATAGTGACGGAATTCGTAACAGCATGCACAATCTTGGCTGTTATGTTCACAATATTTCGGCATTGAACGGTCTGATCTTACTGTGTAAACTTACTGTGGAATTTTGAACCAACTTCCCTCAGCAAAACGGGTGTGTTCGTAGAGAGTCACCCGACATATCTGACTGGAAAGCCGGTGTGTTTTTGGACAAGTAAACTTGGCCGAGCCTATTTTTCTCCAGTTCAAACTGCACCCGATATCCTTCAAGTTATAGGCTCGCCTTAGTCAAGGACGTGTTGACGTTGATTCTATCAGGGAAAAGCTCCACCGTGATCGTTGAGTTTACGATACCGTGTCATCAACGCACTAACTGCATACATTGCTATGATTCCCAGTGTCCCCATTGAGTTAGACAACCCTATATCCATCGGCACTTTGACAGGCCTCGTTTCTAATCCTGCTGGTTGTGTATCCACCCATCTCATCAGAAAAGCCTATTGAGGGAACCGATTTTGTTGCCGATTACCCAACAATGTGGCCGATAGTACTGGTTAACATGGTACCAGTAACTCTAGTAGAGTTACTTAACATAACAATAATGCCAAATCTATGAAGGCCAAACACCAAACCACCAATCTCGTAAGTTTAAGCGTAAATAAAAACAAACCGAAAAATACATTGGACACACGAGTAGCACTCTTAGTATTAATCTACTTCGCATATAGTGTGGCCTAGATGTGGTACAAGGCCGAAATTATGGGACACCCAGTGAGGATCAATCTCAATATTCTGTTCTAATTAATCTATCGAGAGACAAGCTTGCTAACCATTGCACCACGTCGAAGAGATCCCTTCTTCTTCTTCTTCTTCTTCTTCTTCTTCTTCTTCTTCTTCTTCTTCTTCTTCTTCTTCTTCTTCTCCCCCTCCTCCTCCTCCTCCCATAAAGGACGTTTGCAATGTATGGCTCTATACAACGTATTTTAAATTTTGTGTTTTCGCCATCATTCCCAATCCCTTCACCACCATCATTTTACTCAGACATACTAGTTAAGTTATTAGAATATGTTTTTTTCTCTGTCTCTCCTCCCTTCGATATGTCCTGTAAGTATCAATTTTTCCATGCCTTCTTTCCTAATTGTGTGCCCTAGGAAATTCAACTGTTTCATTCTGATGTAAAGTAAAAGTACCTTTTTTCATTTCTCTTGTCTCTAGATTTTCGTCGTTGTTCACATGCTCGGTCCATGGTATTTTCAAAATCCTTCTGTAGAAACCTATTCCTGTTTCTTCAGGTTTCTTTTTTATCTATGAGGAAGTATAGGATGACTGATATTAAAAACATTCCTGAATAGTATATCGTAAAAAATGGACCAAACGTATTGGCTATTCTCGTAAACTAAACCAAATAGCCACTACAAACTACAATTAAAAAAGCCTCCTATACAACACAGTATAGAAAATTAAACAAAAATATATTAAAATCATTGCTACCGCGAAAATTAAAACCATTTAAAAAAATTAATTAGTCGACAGCGCCTATTAAGAAAGACACTAAGCACAATCTCTTTCCTTTAAATCACCAAATAAGAACAACTGTAATATATATATATATATATATATATATATATATATATATATATATATATATATATATATATATATGCGTGTGCATGTGTGGATGTTTGTGTATGTATGTATGTGTATGATTGTGTGTATGTGTGTATTTGCATTTGTATAAGAGTGTGTTTGTCAAATACAACAAGCAAGAAACATATATATGCTGTAATGGTTAGCATGCTTGTCGTGCTAGAACAATTACAACTGAGTAGTGAGTTTGATCGACACTAGGTGCACCAAAACTTTCATAGAAAATCCCTATCAATGACTAGGACATCTTAGTAGAAAGGCTAGTTTTTCGGGTGTTTTATATCTTAAATTGCCCTACATTTACGTTTTATGGGAATTGTATTGAGCACTCTCTTAATTTAAAGATAATGTTTCGGCGAATATCACTTTTTCCCAAAGACTGAATATATATATATATATATATATATATATATATATATATATATATATATATATATATATATATATATTCCGTTTTTTCAAGTTTCATTCTTATGTGTGAGTAAGTTTGGGATGACTGATATTGCAATCATTCCTTATTAGTATCTTGTAAAAAATGGACCAAAATGTTTTGGCTATGTTAGGAAACTAAGCGAAATAGCCATTTAGAATAAAACTACAATTAAAAAAATTGACTCACACACAATACAGTATAGAAATATATACATGTATGTGTGTGTGAGTGTCTGTGTGAGTGTGTTGTGTATGCGTGTGTTTGTATAAAACAGAGTATATATATATATATATATATATATATATATATATATATATATATATATATATATATATATATATATATATATATATATATACATATATATATACGAGAATGATTCAATAAATAAGGTTAATTTTTCGGTATAAGGACTTCTAATACAGATAGAAGCTTACTTTTATATATATTTTTCAACGTAGTCTCCCAGCACTGTCACACACCTTTCCCATCTGTGCACAAGCTTCCATATTCCCTCAGCGTAAAATTCTTTGGACTGATGTCTCAGCCAGTCGCTCACAACACTTTTGATTTCATCGTCACTTTTAAAAGAACCTAGAAGCCCGCGTGATAGTCCATGTAGAGGTTATGTCCTTCTACGAATTTAGAAACGAACGTGGGTTCACATGCACTGAATGTGGACTAGATGTTATGTTGGCTTCCAATGACAATATGGCTTCAAGAAAACTTTTAAAAAAACTGGGGTCTTGATTGAAATAAATGTTATTAATCTTTTAACCTCTTTTATTTTTACGTTGCATGTGGTTGTATTGTGTTTTTCTACGACACGTCATCAATTGTCGATCTGCTAGCATCTCTTAATCTGTGAAGATATCTAATAAATTATTCATTTTGTTTCGGTTTAATGGAAAGAAATTGGGTTCTATCGCTCTGAAAAGTTTCTTTTTAAGTTGTAAAATTATTTTTATAATTTCTGAGTTTTCTGAGATTTCGACGAAATTCTCCAAATCTTTGGGGGATGCCATAACAAAAAAATCATTATAGCTTTACAACCTGCCGAAGCTAGAAAGAAGTCAGTTATTTCATTTTCTTGCCATCTTGTTTTATTTTCTTTCACTTTATTTAGACCTAGCCTGTGCTTCACACACCAGATGCAAGTCCCGACAAATTCTGGTGCATCCAATCAACTTAAACATCTTATCTGCGACGCCATATTGTTGTATTGTGCTGTTACTACGACACTTGATCAGTAGTCAATGTCTCCTTTACTATACAAGATATTTTCTTCTACTTAACATATGAAAATAGGTACAATCCTATTTACTAATCCGCTACACAAGTGAAGGTTATATATATATATATATATATATATATATATATATATATATATATATATATATATATATATATATATATATATATATATATATATATATATATACCGGGTGTAAAAGCAAAATTGTCCAAATCGTGTAACAGCAAAATTGTCCGATTGTTAGTTTATCATTGTATCCTACTACAATTGTCCGATTTTTTTCTAACACTGTTGGGCTCTTTTTTAAACTTATTCAAGTTTAAAAAAGAGGAAGGTTCGTGAATGGACTTTGATGATGGAAGTTAGATTAAGAATGTTGGTACCATTACTGAAGGGCTGAATGATTTTTTCCTCTCAACATTGCTCAGTTGGGAAGACATAGTGGGGCTGACAAAAAAGATTTTAAACTCTTCAATTTCTAGCTGAATAACGTTTTAAAGTGTTTTTCAGTGATGCTCACGATAAATGGTGTCAAGATGTCGAAATGTCTTATCTGAAAACCTGGAAAAAAGAAATTCAATTAGTTTAGTGGGTTTTGTTGTTCTTTTTTTAGATATTAAATATTTTGTGGGAGGGACACTTATCCTGTGCTGTTACACGATTTGGACAATTTTACTGTTACACCCGGTATATTTTGCTATGAAACAAAGGAGAAACGTTTGATAATGTTCGGTACACGGATATATTTGAACTGCGAAAAGAACCTGTATTTGCGAATGGTATCAAAAAAATCCAGAACAAATTACAAAAAGTTGTGTCAGTATACAAAAATAGATAAAATGTGTAAAAAATGGTTGCCGATTTGTTTAATTTTAACGCTAGACAATCCTAAGAAAGCTTTTCGTCATAACAGGATTTATATCGCTGAGTATATTATTAACAGCAAAGATAAACAGTCAGAACAGGGAAGAAACAGAAAGAATACTGCAGGAACTACTGAACAATATAGTAAAGTATAGCGAAAATAAGGTACTAACGGTCAATTGTACGAATATATTCAAAGAATATATAGCGGTCAACAATAGAAAAGGCCAGAGATACAAGTTGCAGACAAAAATTGCTGAAACAATATGGAGAAGATATGCAAATAACGATGAATTTTTAAGGTAAATTAAAACAGAAAGGACACTTATTTACAATAAGAAAGAGACACATGAAATTATGGGGTATAACACGAGGAAAGAAGGTTTGTAAAATTTGATACACACATGCTATCAAAAGGAGCAAACAGGAAACAGCAAGTACTCAAAAAACTCGTGAAAATGGTTGGAAAATGAGGAAGATAGAGTGATAATAAATTGAATAAACACATTTTTTATAAGAGCTGAAAAAGATAGAAGTGGTGGAGGGCTATGACCGCTCACGCTCTGAAGAGTAACGACTTGAAAAGAGATAAAGAAGCATATGACATCACTTTTTAAGCCATATAACTGAACAACGGCCTACGGCCACATAACGTTGAAACACCGGTTCCCGTACGATCATCGAAGTTAAGCAACATCGAACAGTATCAAAATGGGTGACCGCTTGGTAATAATAGGTGCTGTAAATTTAGATGTGTGAGTGGTGTAATGTCTAATGGCACGAAATTGTTAATCGAAGAGCCGAGTTCCAATTCCAGTTGGGTTCATTCATTACGCGCAAATACCCTTGAAAAAGATATAAATCCACTTTTCTCCTCTCCAGTTATGGGTTAATTAGTAAGACTTGTATCAGTGAAGTATTATTATACCCACCAAAATTCTTACAATCTAAAATATTTTCTGGCATTAAATAAACGGCAAAGGGTTATGGATGAATTAATAAACTTTTGTCAATAAACCAGTATTATTTCCAAAAATAAAATTGTGTAAAAAAAATTTAAATTTCGGCATTAAATACCCCATACAGGTGTTGATATGCTGCTAAACAGAAACATCCAACCAACTAAACCACATGAACTATTTTCATAATTAAATGAAGAAAACGAACGGTAAGATCCAGTGTATGATGAAATGAAAACAATCGCAAAAGCAAAAGCGATTAAGAATGGCTAGACAGAATCTGAGATTTTGCTAATGACCAGCGATAAGGATGAAACTGCTTAATCTTAGAATAAAACGCTTTCGGATTATGATTCCGCATCCATCGTAGATTTTCACAATACTTTACTCGGGGGATTACATATACACATTAGCAGCGATTAAACAATCCTTTTCTTTTGTTGGCCTTAAGCACGAATTAGGTTGAAACACAGCTTATTACTTAATCATTGAAGAAACAATTTTCTTTTCCGTGTTCAAGTGTATAATAATAAGTTTCAGCCTAGATATTTGCATTCGCTTTCGTAGTGAAGTCATTGTGGAAGGCATGAATCCATCTCTCTCCGACCACCATCTATGTAGTAAATAGAAGTGTAGACTGGTATCTAAATGTTTGGGTGGCACTACAATTCTTTAACAAAAACACAGATTTAATAAGCAACATAAAAAATAACATTCTGTCTTAATTTTGTGGTTTACAACCCTATCACGTTGAAGCCGCTGTTCCCGTTCAATTACCGAAGTTAAGCAACGAGCCCGGTTAGTTCCTAGATGGGTGAACGCTTCGGAATACCAAATACTGTAAACTTGCATGTGCGGGTGGAGTAATAGATAATGGTTCGGAATTGTAATTCAGAGAGCCGAGTTCCAGTTCCAGTTGTGTTCGTTATATTCACTTACGTGCAAATACCTTTGAGAAAGGTACAAGTCTACTTCTGAATATACCCCTACACCTCCTTGTTATGGGTTAATTAGTAAAACTTGTAACTCTAAATCATTTATATCTAAAAAAAAAACTCATTATTATCTAAAAAATTCTTACTATCTAAAAAAATATTTTATGGCTTTAAATAACCTGCGAAAGGTTGATAATCTGTAAAAAAACACATCACTCACTTACTGGGTTGAAGAGATATCATTATTTGCATTATTTACATGCGGACTATTGTCCTCGTCTTTGTTATCAGAATGTTTCGGTTGTTGAGACCTTCGGCCTTCATCAGGAGTATATCGATTCGGGTAACCTACAGAAAATTTCGAATTGATGCTTGAAGACTTCATTTAATTTACGCAGGTAGATTGTTCTCGTTCCACAGCTTCTATCGATGTATATCTCGTCTATCGCTTATTTAGAATTGTTCAGATATTGCGCGTACTTTTCCACTAGGTCCAAGTACGCACTGCTCGGACCCGTCATTGAATTTGCAAATACTAATTCACCAAATTCACAAAACAATTAATTAAACCACTAGGTTATTGGACAGTTAAAAATAAACTAGTTAGTATTTATAAAAAAAAAAAATTTTATTTTTTATATAAAAATAACATTTTGGGAAATTAATGGCAAATTGGGAAAAAAAAAACTTCGTCATTTAGAAATTCCTCGAATTAAAGTGATGCTTACGTTGTAACTACACATACACGGGGGCGGGATCGGCATTTCGTAGCTTTCTCTGATATTGTTCTGGTACATAAACAGAAAACATTGGTCTAGACTATAAAATCATTCTCTTCCATGGAAATAACATCGAGAAATAGTTTATTTTTATTGAAACGTGTTAAATGACTTATTTTTTACTTGGCTTCTGATCCGAACGTCTAACGAAGCAAACCCCTTAGTACATAAAACATCGTGACTTATTCGTGACTTTTTATTTACAGATATTTTTCTTTCAATATACTGTTACTCATAAGCCTCCCCCCCAAATGATTACAATGAAACAATTTCAAGCAATATTACTCTATGAGTACAACAGGAAAAATGTACCATTTTCGCATCGAATAATTACATGCGATGAGAAATGGATACTCTTTGATAACAGTAATAGAATAAGCCAATGTTTATAGTCAAGCGAATCACCGAAACGATATCCGAAACCTCTACTGCACTCAAAACATTAATGGTAACTGTATTGGGGTCTGTCAAAGGGATCATTCATTATTCATTCTTGCCTCAAAAGTAACAATAACAGCAACCTCGTATTGTGAAGAAATTAACTGTATGCACGAAAAAAAAGGAACATCCTAGATTGTGAATAGGGTTAGCCCAATTTTGTGGCACGAAAATGCACGCCCGCACGTTTTTCAATCAACTGTCCAAAAGCTGCATAGCCTGAGATCTGAAATTTTACCTCATCCTCCATATTCACCCGATATCGCTTCTACTGATTATCACTTATTTAATCATTTTGAGCTCTTCATACGCAATAGAACATTCCCCAATTAGGGAGGGGTAATCAAAGCATTTAAACTGTTTATCACATCAAAGAATGCGAATCTTTTTAAAGATGAGATCAAGACATTAGAAAACATTTGGAGAAGAGTCATTCATCAAAATGGTGCTTATTTCATCTAAATAAATTAGTTATTTAAAAGCGTTTTATTTATTTCATATAAACTGCCTCATTTATTGTGTGAGAAACTAATATTTGAAGAAATAATTTTAAAATCAATTAATCAAAATAAAACATTGTAGCTTGAGAATAGCAGGAACTGTACGCTTGGATGTGTGGTCGACGGAATGAATAATAGCTCGGAATTCTTAATCGAATGAGCCGAGTTCCAGTTCCAATTGGATTCATTAAGCGCAAATACTCTTGAGAAAGGTGTGAATTTACTTCTTCTGTCCTAGCTATGGGTAAGAAGTGTATCACTAAACCTTTATTATTTCCAATAAATAAATTAAATTGCTAAAATATTTTGGCATTAAATAACCCATAGAGGTCGATATGCCGCTAAACAAAGACAATCAGCCAGCAACCAGGTCATCGTAAACATTATGGTAAAAAACCGCAATATTTCATATTACTAAAAACGTTATTGATTCAGTTGATATTGTTGTCTTGTTTTTAATTTCTTAATAAATGTAAGTAATGTCAAGGGGTTTACAGTTATTCGCTATCTATCCTCCATGTCTTCATAATTTTCGCTTCCTACTTCATCATCTTATGTTCATATCACAAACCTCATTTTGTGCTGATGAGTCCCCAAACTGGGACGAAACGGCCGTCCAGTGCTTTCTGCATTCTGTTGAGGATTCTTCTAGATTCGACGAATTAAATATGATTATTCAAATCACCCTTAATTTATATATATATATATATATATATATATATATATATATATATATATATATATATATATATATATATATATATATATATATATATATATATATATATATATCATTGCTTGAAGGGGCTTTTAATACTTCGGATGGAGAGGATTGGAGATAGAAAACGTGACTCATGGAGGTTTAATCCGTAGGTATAAGTAGACTTCGATGAATCACACAATGGACTTTGTGAAGAGCTTGTTTGTCCAGTGGGTATGACGGTTGCGTCATATCGTAACGATCCGTGTTCGATTCTCGGTAGTGGATGCGTATTGCTGATGTGTCTCATAAATTGGTCGAAATGACCGTCCAGTGCTTTCTGCATTCTGTTGAACATTCTTCTAGACAGGAATTTGGTAGAGCAAGTTCTACCAAATTCGAGAGAGCCTAAAAGAGAAGGTGGGTCTCCTATGACAATTCTCCTATAGGTTCTAAGGTCCATAGCTTGGGATGAGATACAGCAGCAGGGCTACATCATCTGGGGTCAGCCAGAAAATAAAGTTAAATATCGTTAGCTTAATTCTCTTTGATAAATCTTTTCCCATTTTGACCTAATGGTTTTGAGGTTGTTGTTGATGATGATGATGATAATAATAATAATAATAATAATAAAAAAATAAAAAATAAAAAATAAAAAATAAAAAAAACCAAAGACATGACAACCGAAATTAGCAGGATGTGAGGAATGAAGACTCAGACTGTACCAATAGTAATCGGAGCTCTGGACCTAGTGAGAAAAAGGAATGGATACTTTTACTTTCAGTGTCCCAGGTAACATCAACATACAAGTTGGCCAGAAGATCGCCCTACTATTAACATTCCATATACTAAGAAAAGTGCTATCAATTAAATGACAATTCTTCTATAGGGCCTAAGGACCATAGTTTGGATCCGGCTCTACAGGAAAATTAACATACACAAATCATAATAATAATAATAATAATAATAATAATAATAATAATAATAATAATAATAATGATAAAGGCGGTAAACTAACGAAAACTACAGATTTAGACCTTGATATCAACAACAAGATTAAGGAACTAGAATAAAATGGTACATAAAAATACTTGTGAATTAATGAAGGAGACGGAATACAATATTCAAAAATGAAGAAATAGATCCGAAAAGAATATAGGGAAGTGTGTTTGATACCAAGAAATGAACATAATGCGGCCAATAAAATGAAGGCTGTCAACACTTTATCTATTCCCATAGTAAAATACAGCTTCAGCATTATGAAGTAGAAGGTGAATGACATTAAAATATTGAACGCCAAGACCAGATGAATGCTTACCCAAATGAGGATGCACCAGCCGAAATCAGATGTTGATAGGCTGTACGTAGAGCTTTAGAAAACCGAGGTCTAATCCAACTTGAAATATCTCTAAAAACTACAACAATTGGATTGAAAGCATACTTCGCAAAAAACAACGAATCTCCCATTAAAGCTAAAACATCAAATCCACTCAACAAAGAAGCTGCACTCCTTAAGAAACAGATTAATATACCTGAAATCCTACCAAAAAATAAAGGAAAAGGGTACTATCTACGCCAAATGAGTAAAACCGAAAGCAAAAAGTCTTGGTCAAAAAGACTGGAATGACAAGGCGTTGCATAGTAAATACCTAAAAAGAAGGAAAAAAATCATATGTTGTGGACCAACATGAACCACACCAATAGCTGAGGAGCACCGGTTTGGAAGCTGATACAGAAAGCTTAATTATTGCAGCCCCTCAACCTCCGACGTCTTACTCTCTGGGTTGACGTGTCTATTGGGTCTTAACCGAACTTAAGGGAGTGACTGTAGGTCCCCTGAGCATCCGTAGATCATTCGACCGGTCCACTGGTTTAATCCAGCTTCCTGCCTACGTTGTGTTTGGTTTTGATCCAGAAAGCAGAAGTGATATTCATCCATTCATGGTCGACTGAAGATGTAGACACGGCTGGAGAGTCTGTGCTAAGAAATTTAGAATGCACCAAATATATATATATATATATATATATATATATATATATATATATATATATATATATATATATATATATCCGCAGAAAGCCGGTCAAACAACTATTCAATGGTTGAATTTTGAATGTCTTTTATATAGCAGAAAAGAATAGTATAGAAAATAAACGGGTTAGAGAAATGAAAATAATTGACGTAAAAACTCATACAATGGATTCTAGACAGAGCGAGAGAATGGGTTGTGATTAGATTGTTGTGAAGTCGTCTCAGAACGATATACGACTCTTGCGATGGAGAGATAAAGATTTCTGTGCGCGGCTTTAAGTTTATAGTTGCGTTCCTCCTTGGCGGTAGTAACAGTAGTAGTAATCTTCGTGGTAGCAGAAGCAACGGTACTTATATTAAGAGTACATGTTAGAGGGGATTTTGTTCCAATCACTGACGTCACTTCCAATCCCCGATATCTCTCTACTCAGTGCGACTGCACTCGACGACAGAAGAGCCCAAAAACAACCATTTGATTATTGTAGCTTGTTCGACGTTTCCGTTGCCAGTGGTCGTAATAATAGTAGCAGTAGCAGTCTTAGATGGTTGGAGGAGTAATTCGCTTCTTCGTACTTATATCAACAAAATGTGTTAGCGCGCGTTTGGTTCCAAACTCTGACGTCATATCCATTCTCTGACCTCTCTCTACCCAGCTCGACTGCACTCGACGGCAGACGAGCCAACCACTCTGTCAACAGATTCCTGTGCGCGTTTATAAAGATAAACCTGGATGATCATAAATTGACTGTTGTCCCGCACCCGAACATCAAGAGTGCTGCCTTCAACACAAAATATGTGAATTTCAAAGTTCCTCATAGCCTTAGTAAGCTCTATTTCAAATATTAACCGATAAAAATTATCTCCATCATCTTCCATTTTCTTCCTAATGGCCCAACTCCAAATAGGCTAGAGCAGATTCCCATCAGTAAACAAAATTGTTCTGATTTAATTTTGCTGTTCAAATCGACTCCAATTTCAATAATATATATATATATATATATATATATATATATATATATGTGTGTGTGTGTGTGTGTGTGTGTGTGTGTGTGTGTGTGTGTGTGTGTGTGTATGTGTGTGTGTGTGTGTGTGCGGTTCCCTAACTCTCTGTTACAATCACAACCAGATCGAATCACTGTCAAGCAATCACGCATGGAAGTGACCGGAAATGCAGGATCTGCGGTCTATATGATGAAACCGTCGACCATATTATCTCAGGATGTCTGGAACTAGAATAAATGAATATCCCCACAGATATAAACAGTATGCAAGATATGCAAGAAGCACAAAATCGAAACCACTGAGAGATGATATGAGCACTAAACTTGACAGAGTTACATAAATAACGATGTAACTATCATCTGGGACATGCCAATTGAAACTAAGCGGAAAATAAAAGACAACAGACCGGATAGTATCATAAAAGACGAGAAATTCAGGAAATGTATCCTTATTGACAAAAAAGTACCATCTGAGAGAAACGCCTCCATGAAAATTATCGATAAATTTTCCAAATAAAAGGACATGTATGTGGGGAATGAAGACAGCGACTGTACCAAAAGTAATCGGTGCTTAAAAATCGTAAGAAAAGGAATAGACAATTTTATTTTCAGTGCCGCAGTAAACATCAACATACAAGTTGACGAGAAGATCGCCCTACTAGGAACATCCCAATATACCAAGAAAAGTGATATCAATTCAATGACAATTCTCCTTTAGGGCGTAATGAATATAGATTAAACCCTGTTCTACAGGATAAAAGCAGGTAACATAACATCCACAAATGAAAATAATAATAATAATAATAATAATAATAATAATAATAATAATAATAATCTATGTATAACATAACAAATTAAAAATGTTATCTAACACATCAATTTTAAGTCAATTACAGTGTGATGTCCGATAATTAACCTCATCACAATAACGTTTTTGTTTTTGATTAGGGAAAAGTAAAGTCAATCCATGGTGAAAATTATTCATTAAAATATGCTGTCTGAATGATGCTTTAAAGATAAATTAAATATGTTCTTTATTATAACTAATTATATATATATATATATATATATATATATATGTATATATATATATATATATATATATATATATATATATATATATATATATATATATATATATATATATAGCTGGATTTATTTTTATCTGAAATTCTTATTACTTCAGACGTTATATAATCGTAAAATAGCAATATAATGACCAACAAATCGTAGTATTTGCCTTGTTATCTTTTTTCATATATATATATATATATATATATATATGTATATATATATATATATATATATGAAAAAGACAAAAGATAAACAAGGTAAATGCTACGATAAATATATATATAATATAGGGTCAAAATTAGTATGCATTTAGTCACATACATATACACGAAACCCCAAATATCCATTCATTCTCAAATTCATTACTATTTTGCATCTGTCTTTTTCTTTCTCTCTCACACACACACACACACACACACACACACACACACACACACACACACACACATATACATACATACATACATACATATATATATATATATATATATATATATATATATATATATATATATATATATATATGTTTGCGTGTGTTCATGTTTTTGTGTGTCTTTACAGAAGTTGTGATCTGATGGATGCGGGTTTAGGCTGTTTTCACGTCTGGAACGGAGGTGTGAGAACTTGTCACATTTCTCCCATCGTTTTTTCCCGTTGTGAATGTGTGTGCATTATGGGAATAAATTGCTCTTCAGGCGAAAGTCCGTCTCTAATGATGGGAATGTTATGCTTTTCAGGAAATCATTAAATGACCTGTCAGAGAAAAAATAAATACATATAATGAGAGAAAAAAAGTCATAGTGAAAAAAATTGTGGTGAAATTTAAAAATAGAAATAGCTGAGTTCACGTATATTTCAATGTATATGGACGCTCATTTTGAGCTGTACATAAGGAAATATTTAAATCATTTTAATCTTAATCTAAATTAAGTAAGAGAGTACTAGATGTTACCTGAGAAAAAAAAACACACTAATATACCAGCAAAATTGATTTACAGTGTTTTACGTCTCATCAACACTTTGCAGATTATTTAAAGCTAGAAAATATTTTGAGATTGTAAGAATTTCTATTTATTTTTGGAGATAATAATAATTTAGTAATATAAATTTTATTAATTGACCCATAACTGGGGGAAGAAGATTTGTAATCCTACCAATTTGTGTAAGTAAGTGAATATAACGAAGCCAACTGGAATTCGAAATGGGCTCACCGATTAACAATCCCGAGCTATTATCAATTTCACCACCCGCATATCAGAGTTTACAGCACCTCGCATATATCATTAACAGTCAGAGATCATAAATGGTTCCGCTAATGCCAGAAAGCTGGAGATTGTCTGACGATGCGTCTTATGGAAGAGTTCACGATTTGTTCATATATTCTGGAGTTTTTATTTTTCTAGTGACGGGACGCTCTTCGCAGTGACACGTCATTCGACAGGCCTTGAATGCGCACTAAACTTCGTTCGATTTAAATAATGTTCACCAAAAGGCAGATCTGCAGTGCCTTATGTAAAATTATGATGCAAGACACATTTTCCAAAAATGCCTGTCATCGTAAAATCCTCGGAATCTTTGCAACACAGTGTTACATCAAATCGTTTGCATGAACTTTAACAGTACACGAATTACCGATGAAGCGTGCTATCACAACACGTAGTCTGTAAACTTGCCTATATTAACACGTATATATATATATATATATATATATATATATATATATATATATATATATATATATATATATATATATATATATATATATGTATAGTGAAGAAATATAGTCTTAAGATGTGCTATATTTATGGGACAAAGTACTCAATATCAGAGATAGAGCATGTGCAAATATAAAACCAATAAGTATTAAATTATATGATAAAATTTGAAATTACAATTAAAAGTAAAACCTTACCCATTTTAAAATCTAAATCTACTCTCTGTTAAGTTTAAAATTATAAAATTACTGAGGAGAAAATAAAAAATACATATGTTATTTAATTTATTTTTTCATTGAAATTACGTTGGAATAGATGTTAATACTTCTAGACAAAAATGCATGAATTTTAATTCAAATCCTGGAAATATGATGGTAACCTCTCACTTAAAACAATCCAAACACACTCAGGTTATAATACATAAGCGCCCAGACATATTTAGATAAATACACACACACAAAACGTAGACGAGACAGGAAACAACTCCACGGCCCTTGATAAAAAAAAAAACTGAACACACACACACACACACACACACACACACACACACACACACACACACACACACACACACACACAGAGCCAAACGTGCATGCATTTCCCTACACACAGACATCAATAAACACATGCAAATACATCTGCACACACACTGACCTAGACAATCTGACACAACAAGCAAGAAATATCCAAGACTGAATATGTTATTAAACGAATTCTAACCACTTATTGAAAAATAACTAATACGGGCAAATATACATAGATAAAATTAGTAATATATATATATATATATATATATATATATATATATATATATATATATATATATATATATATATATATATATCAAGCAAACAAATATATATAAAAATATATTTTTTACCATGTAAATCGATATATTTCTCCACATACTACGTGAAAGAAAATAAAGAACTACCTCCATATATAATTGTACAGTCATACATATAAAGAAATACCTCCATATATAATTGTACAGTCGCACATATATACATACATTCCTACACACATATATATACATATATATATGTACATATATACAAGCCTACACGTACAAACATATATATACGCATACACATACACATATACACACATACGTACATACACACATACACACATACATAAGCAATTATAAATATATCGACCCACACACCAACGTAAAAACGTAAAAAATAAATAAACCAAATAAAAATATATATACAACGATGCACATATATACAAATACATACATACATACACATACACATATATACACTTATATATACATACATATGCATGTATATATACACATATATAAACTAAATACATAAACATACATTTACAAATACACGTATACACATAAAGAATTCATACAAACGTAAATTAAACACCTATATAAACATATATACGCATATAGACACCCAACATATACATATATATACATATATATATATATACATACATACAAATATATATATATATACATACATATATATACATATGCACATATATAGATACACACATACATATATAAACATATAGACACCCAAAAATATAGGAACATATATACAGAATCTTACATATATTCTAACAATATTATCTTATTGATGATAAAATACAGTAAGTCTATAAGCAATTAAATAATCCTTATCATACAAAAGTAGAATTTAGTTAGTATCGATGATACATTCTAAGACACTAAGATATACATACAAAAAATACATATACTAGGACACAGGAACATACATCCATATAAACAAATATATAATCATATATAAATACCCATATCAACACATCCACATAAACCTATATATAAGTACATTCACATCTCAGCGTATACATATAAGTACCCACATCCATATATATACTCATATATACACATAGACATAGACATATAAACACATATATACACATATTTAAACGAATACACACGCACGCACACACAAACACACACACACACACACACACACACACACATATATATATATATATATATATATATATATATACGTATACACATATAGACACATTCACATATACATATATATATATATATTCACACAGACACACATAAGTACACATACATACACATACACACACTTAGACATACACACGCAGTAGTAGACACCTACCAAAATTTATATCCCTACTCATACACATAAACAGGTTTACACATGATAGGTGTCAATATGCACACATATACCCTGATACATACAGATAGATATAAATATATATACAGAAATATATACATATATACATACATACCTATAATAACACGTACAGATATATATGTACATACATATAAATACATATACATTCAACCATATACCAATATAAACGTACATACATATACATACATAAACATATATCCATATACATATACACATCCATATACATGTATCCTAACATACATACATACATAAACCTATCTATACATACAGAAATATAGGTAAATAGAAATATAGATAGACAATGTAACTGGACATATATACATATATACACACACATACACCAATATTTTTTAACCACTTCCTCTCTTCATTACCTACTTCCCTTATATATATATATATATATATATATATATATATATACACACACACACACACACACACAAATATATATATATATATATATATATATATATATATATATATTTGTGTGTGTGTGTGAATATACATATGCGAGTGTGAAAAAACAAACAAAAAAACCTTACTAACATATATATATATCCCTATATACACACATACACCTCAAGCAGTCTAAACATACATAACAAATATATACATAAAAATACAGCCACGGATAACACTGTTTAGGTACATAATACACATAATACACATTCATATCGACAGGATGACCATCAGGTTATAAAGGTAATAGTCGATTAAATATCATTATCATTGAAAGTATATTTATCTCTATACTAAGTTAAATTTAAAACGGTGTTTACAGTTAACTGTTAGTTCATATCTTTGATTTAAAATATCAATCTTTTTCTTAAATCTAATTATTTCAAATTTTTCGTTAAGGCATAGGTAACACGTGGCATACAGGGATTTACATGTCCGGGCTTTCTTAATCAATATATGGACTACTCTGTATTGAGCACTCTTTTAAGAATAATAATTGTTGGTTATTGGAATTTATTCCGTATATACCAATCATATACTTATATATATATATATATATATATATATATATATATATATATATATATATATATATATATATATATATATATTTATGTAAATTGTTTTATTTTTTAAAATATGTTTCCATCGCGACTCAGAGATTTCTATATTTCAAAACTGAAAATAAAATTGTAAATTTAATTATCAAATTAAACTTAAAATCCAGTTCCATTGTCAAGAGATGCTAGGAGTAAATTTCTTAGAAAGTTATTCCTATCATCGTTTGACAATGGAACGAAACTCTGGATTTTAAGTTTAATTTTTCTAATTAAATTTATAATTTTAGTTTCAGTTTTGAAACAGAAAGTTTTGTGTCGTGATGGAATCATATTTTTAAGAAAATAATTCTAATATTATGGTCTGCTGTTTGTATCGAGCATTGTTTTATTTTAAATAAAAATAATTGCTAAGAACACCTGATTATAAATCTTACTGTTCTTTCTTATTATTACACACACACGCATATATATATATATATATATATATATATATATATATATATATATATATATATATATGTATATATGTATGTATGTGTGTGTGTGTGTGTGTGTGTGTGTGTGTGTCTGGAATATGGGTGCATTATTCACTCGCAAAATAAAACTTACAATCGAACAAGCTTTTTCTTCTATATGCAGTGTCCCGTCAGAATGTTAGCGATGTCAGCTCTTTACTAGTCCTGGGTATAACGATAAACTACATCCAGCAGGAAGGCCCCCGATCGGGAGGTTGAAAATTTTGAAACTCTCTCTACCTGCTGCTGTTCCCAGGTTCACCCTGACCCTGGGTTATAGTACCTGTTAGGATCCCAGCTATGGGCAAATAGTGAGTCGCTCAAACAAAAACAAAACACCATTCAAGTATAAAAATAAATTTCTAAAGTAAAAACACTAACAATGTTTATTTATAGCAAAATGATCAGCAATACATTTTATCTGTAGTCGAAGGCATACAACTGTGCTCTAAGTATATTTAGTTAAAGCCATAGATTGTTTTCGAAATATTTAGACTTCGTCATTAAATAATGCGAAGAGGCTGATATGCCGCAAAACAAAATCAACCAACCAACATCCAATCTGTACTGCAAGGAAGAACTATACACAACTTTGATTTATATAAAATTTGATTTCTTATAAAAATAAAACTGTATTCCACAAAACTGCAGCATGAAGCAAACATTTCACCGCCTTTAGTAATGATGCCGACACAATGATGTATATGCACAAAGCTATGTATTATCTACCCTGTATTCAATTGTGAAAGCAGAACAACAGATAACATATTTTTATATTAATTATAAAATCCAGAGACAATTACATTTCGGCATTAAATGACCCATAAGTAGTTGATATGCCGTAAAAGCAAACAAACAAGTATCAAGGTAATTATCTTTACAGGTATTTAATTGCTTTCGTTTAGATATACTATTGATTAAGCTCCGTATTACAATCCGGATTATCCATCTATATCAGCGGATTATAAATAAAACTGCTTCCTAAAATCTGATCAAAGAACCGAACATACATTTTTAAGAGCATCTTTCTCGGGTTTAGAAGTTTTCAGCACGCACTCGTATATTCTTATATTATTGTCCTGATTCCAATAAACTAAAGGCGATGCAAAATTTTCACTAGTCGTCGGTTTAATGATATTGCTTCAATAAAACTACGAACAGTTAAACGGTGTCCTTTGAGAACAAGGTATAAGAGAGAATCCTTGATGACTATATTTGATCGGTTCGAGAAGATCAGGTAATATTGCTACAGGACCGAGCAAGATTAGCTATAGATGAATTCTATCTCCATTAATATAATCAAAACGGGAGTTTAGGTAAATCCGTATTCAGGCTGGGATCAGCGACTTAACGACAGCGATTCAAACGTATCTTTCAATTGTCGGCTAAGTAACTTCGGGGAGGGATTTCATGTCGGAAAACCTGTTCTCAGAAGACTTTGATCTTTAATTGGTTTCCAAATCAATTAAGAGGCTTCAGGAGGGGTGTTTCTCCAATATGACAGGAAGGTGGATCAATAAATCCGTAAACTGGCATGGATTTATTCGCTGAAATTTGATATGAAACGTTCAATGTACAATGTGCACTCTATGTAATTAATAATTCTTCACTGTAGTAAGTAGCGTGAAAGACAGAAAATTCACTTTCAAATTAAATATTTCTTATTTCTTAAACTAAATTATTTTTTAATGGAAAATAAATGGATTTTGTCAGTTTTATTCATGGGCTTCTTTTTATATCATTTTAGCAATTATCAAAGTATAAGTATAGCCGAAAGCGCTCGGACATACAACACATTTGGACAATTTCTTCATAATTTTCGTCCAGAAAAGAACATTATAAGATCACAATGAAAAATTAAATAAAATATTTAACCGCAGTTCATTGTCAGACGTTTTAAATGAAACTTGTATAAAGGAGGGATTACTGCCCAAATACATCCAACTATGAGTAAATAGTAATACAGTCTAGGCGCTATAGTCATGTTTATTAAACAGACTAGGAGAAGGAAAACTCTGAATTCAAATCCGGAGACACACTCTCTAACAAAATATGACGTCATGTTTAATTTCGTTCTGGCAACTCCTGAAAACGATGCGGCGCCAAGATGTATTAGCCTCTGTTTTTCCCTTGGAAAATATCGGAAGCGTGGAGAGGTGAGACGTACTCCATGGGTAACTGCCGAACTCTCATTAAAAAAAAAATCTTTCCCGGGCCTGTGTACTGGAGAGGCCATATCTCTTCAGGCGCAGATCCTTTATCTCTCGAGACCGACGTTTTCCATACCACGTTGTACCATAATGAATTTTTCTTTTTGAGAAAACAATTGTAATGTCGAATGTATCATCCTATCTACGTGGCAGCTACGAAGAAATTTGTAATACACTAAGTCACAATAGATTTTGCGCGCAGTGACAGCGTACACGGGACATTAAAGGAAAAGTGTTATTTTCCTCTATTGGGCGTCGAAAAACCGCTTCCAGTACGATCACCGAAGTTAAGCAACGTCGAGTCTGGTCATTTCCTAGAAGGATGACTCATTGGGAAAACCCGGTGTTGTAAGTTTGAATGTGAAGACGGTGTAATGATTTATGGCTCGGAATTATTAATCAGAGAGCCGATTTCCAGTTCCTGTTGGGTTCGTCACGCGCAAATACTCTTGCGAAATGTATGAATCCAGAGTCATTTTCCAGTTTATTTGTTAATTAGTTAATATGACGTCTGTCGCTAAAATCATCTCCAAAAAATATTTTATAATTTTAGAATATTTTATAGTTTATCTAACTTGCAATGTGTTGATAAGCCGTTAACAAAAACTAATCAACCAATCACCTAACAGAAGAAACATTTTGGACCAGAGTTAGTTTGTACCACAACGACAGCAATATTTACCTGACCTTACAACAAACGATTACCAACTTTTTACATCACTACAGTCCTCTTTGGTGTGGAAAACCTTTTACTCATTAAAACCAAATTCTAGAATATATCGAAAAAGATTGACATCTACACTAACGGAATTATACTCTAATCTTATCGAAAACACTGTCTGATGAGGGGTAACGTTATATTACACGTAAAGATGAATATATAATGGAATAAAAATTTAATTGAATTTTATTTTTTGAAAAAAAGATTTCATGAAACAAAATGGAAATTATTGCTGAATCAAAGTAATATATATATACACTACAGTTCAAAATTTTGAAGAAGACCCCAGAATTAGCATGGGATGAAATTGACATAAGAGTGATAAAAAAATGAAAAAAATGTCATAGAATCATTGGGAAAAAAAATGAAATCAATAATCAAACATATACTTTCAGAAACTTTTGCAATGAATCCAAAAAATTTGTGCTGCAGTAATCAACATTAAAAGAAAATATTTTGAAGAGAGCCAATTTTAATCATAATTTTCATTTTCCTTTCGTCAAAATAAAACTCATTATTTTTAACCATTTATAAGAATTTTCTCTTCTTTAAATTAGAAAACAGTTAATTACTGGTGTCAATTTTAAATAATTACCAGGGTAACCGCAAACCTTTTAAATGCAGTACACACACACACATATATATATATATATATATATATATATATATATATATATATATATATATATATATATATATATATATATATATATATATATATATATATATATATATATATATATATATAAATACATATATATATATATATATATATATATAAATACATATATATATACATATATATATGTAAATACATATATATATATATATATATATATATATATATATATATATATATATATATATATATATATATATATATGTGTGTGTGCGTGTGTGTGTGTTTGCACACACACACACACACACACACAGAGAGAGAGAGAGAGAGAGGTTAGAACGTTCGTCTTATGACCCTGAGATACGGTTTCGAATCTCACCATGGTCGATTTGGAAAGTGCTTGAAAACCATATCACACGCTGAACTAAAACTTTTAAGCGAAATTGGGAAGACAGAAGTCTTTTGGGCGTGCTATGACGATAGGTGTGCTATGACAAAACCACGATGACTCATGGCTTCGTGCTAGCACAACTATCTTGAGTGTACTAGCCTTGTTCAAATGTTTGATCACGCTAGATAACAAGCTCTCTCCCAGAAAAGATGACTAAGGTCTGGTCAGCATAGGTGGGCTCTGTGAGCAAACACATATGTTCCTGAGCGAACATCTGAATAGGGATTGGTCTGCCTTCCTAGTAGACGGGAATCCTCGAATACGGGTGGCTAGATATTATATATATATATATATATATATATATATATATATATATATATATATATATATATATATATATATATATATATATATATAGAGAGAGAGAGAGAGAGAGAGAGAGAGAGAGAGAGAGAGAGAGAAAGGGATAGAGAGAGAGAGAAAGAGTGTACATGAGTAATTCATTAGCTTGACATGCAGTGCTGGTATGAAATTTTATATTAGAAATGCAGTTTAGGGGCAAAATATCTTTATTATGATAGTTAAGAAGAGAGAATATGGCTTTGAAAAGAAAATATGTTTACTAGAAAAACGCCCTTTTCACCACTAAGCAGTAAACGTGTTGATTTAATTATGTACGTGAATATAAGTGCATATCTTTTTAATTTTATCATTATATATGCACTTAGGCCTTTTTAGCATAAGCATGAAACCACACACAGACACGGAGGCGCACAGCTATACATGAATGTACTGATAAAATTACATCTACATCTACACGAAGCGCTGTTTCAGATATTGAATCATAGAAATTAGCATTTATAAATAAAATTCGACATTGAGAAATTGCACATTTATTTACGCATTGAATAATCACCCGCATATGTATAAGGAATCATTCGCCATTGCTTCTTTCAGCTGAAATTTATAAACTCTATGTCCTAAACAAATTTGTTGTCAGGAAAATAGGTATCCCTGTTATTTGCAATGATGAGGTAGATTATCTTTACCAACCTTGAAGTAGTGTTCAGTGTCAACATCATGATATTTTTATTATTATTTTACCTTCGAATTACAGGTGCAATCCATTTTAATATTTGCTTTTGTTGGAAGTCATCAAACGATGTTCTTTTTGCTACAGTTCTTTGATTACGATTCTGTAGCGTCAATCTACAAGTTTGAAAGAAGAATATTTCTTGAAAATAGCTACTAGTTCCATTCACTTGAACCTATTTTCGATCATTGATGTGAGAAAACAGTTTTATACAGCTGACATGTTAGATATTTCTGAGCGTATTCATAACATAGTCCCGATCAGACGAGGTTATTTCCGAGCATGACCCGTGCATTCAGGTTAATTTTTTCTTCTTTTTTCTTCTTTAGCAATTTGTGTTGTTGGGTAAAATTACCCCGAGCGTAGCCTAGTCAATGTTCGACGTCCTTGTTTACTGTACTACAATTGTTATTATTGACCCAGACTCTGAGGTATTTGATTTTTGTTTTAATCATTGCACACCAATCAAGGCAATATAGCCACTAAGATGCAAGCGGTTACTGGGTTTGTGAGAATATGAGAAAAAAACATGACTAAGGAGAGAGGACAATAAAAGAACAGAGATCCAGGATGACGGAGGACAACTTGACATTGCAGCTGAACATTTTGTAGATCAAAGTTGACTCGAAAATTATCAGCCTCATTCCGTGGGAACAAATTTCTGTTGATTCAAGTCTCTTCGTAATCTGTGATATAGTAGTCCCGACATTGCATAACAGTTTAGCACACTTTTCTTTACTTCTAACAAAATTTTCCTGTTTCTTAATACCTTGCTTAGTTTTCGGGGGGCATCTTTTGCTATCCCAATGCTCATTCGGATTTCAGTGTTGCATCTTCCACGATTAAAACACTTGCTGTGTCGTTATATTTTTGCACGTGCTTAATTGTGGTATCTCCACTCTGTATCTCGCATGTTGGACTGTTACATTCTATTTCTTTTTAATCATATCAACACAGGCAAGGGAATAAAGAAACTAAGACGTGGGGAGGTTATGCATGTGAAAGAATATGATAAAAATAAAATATTATTAATAAAAGAACAGGACTTAAGGAAACAGAACATAACAATTGACATATTTAAATATTTGAAGCGAGGAATACGAGAGAATAAATTGTTAGCATAGAACTTACGATTACATCTATCCATTTTAAATGTAAAATACTAAGACCTTTCCGCCCATCTAGTAGTACTCTTAAATTCATAACGTTTAGGTAGCAAAGAAGAAAGTAATATTCATTTTACAAATACAAACAAATTGTCACAAGCCTAAAACTTTGGGATGGGAGATGACTGGTCTTCAATCTGCCTTATCTTAAATTTAGCTAGCCACAATGACTGACCCAAATATAGTATTTCTTACATCAAAACAACAACACATTCTTACTTAACAGTCTTACTACAACCGGCCTAATAACTCAAGTCTCTATGAAGTCCTAAATAGTTCCTTTATGTTCAATTTCTCTGAGGCGGGGGAATAAAATATGAATTTTTAAAAGGATTAAATATCGTAGACATTACTGCATTCATTCCAATTCCATATTAGTGTAGAATAATCAGTAGAGGATGTTGATATTTTGTTCATTATACCAAATGTGGATAGTTATAACATCAACAACACACTGACCTCGGTATAGAAAGCAACGGCGCTATTATCTATTAGTACAGACAAGTATATATATATATATATATATATATATATATATATATATATATATATATATATATATATATATATATATATAAATATAAATATATATATATATATATATATATATATATATATATATATATATATGAATTATATAAAAAGGAAACACAATTTTAACCAATTTATATGGCCGAAACGGCTCCTAGAGAGAGAAATTCCTTGGAGTTTGTCAATACTAAAAAGTTTGATAATTTTTTTATCAAACTTTCTCTCTCTATGGACGAAATGGCTATATAAATGAGGTAAAATTGAGTTTCTAGGGTCTGTAATAAATATATTGAGCTCTCTTTTCACTTTAAATATTTTATATTATTAGGATTTATTCTGATTACTTACCCACGCATATATATATATATATATATATGAGTGTGTGTCTGTGAGAGAGAGAGAGAGAGAGAGAGAGAGAGATAACGCATGAAGAGTAAACGCTAATCAAGTGTATATTGTCTTATGCACTTGCACTCAAACATTCATAAATAGATATGCAGCGCCGGCTCAAGTTATAGGCAGCTCGGGCACTCGCCCAGGGCGGAGGGTCCATCATACCGCTATTTCATGTATCCGTCGTCGTCCATGACTCAAGAAATTTTAAAGTATTTGTCTATTTTGCCATTAGAAAATGATCTTGTAAAGAAGATAGGTGTAGAAACTGCCATGAAAAGGTTTGCAAATCTAAAGGCTAGAAAAAATGTTTTAGGTAGTATAATAAATGTTTTATTTAGCTTGCATTATTTTGTATAATGTAATAAATTCGTTATTCTACATTTTCAGTTTTTCTCCGAGTGAAAATTAAAAAATATATGTACTTGTAAGCGCGCCGAAGTTCAGACTGCCCAGGTTGCCAGCAGCCATTGGGCCAGCCCTGTAGATATGCCTTAGTAATTTAACGATTATTTTCTCGGCCCATATTTTAGTGAGTACGTCTTTGAATACAGTAAAAGTACAGTCTACTGGTGGTGATCCTTGAAAGTTTTATTAACGATAATTTAACTCTCAGCAGGAATCGAACCTGTGTGTTATTTTTGTGGTGGGTAAAGAATTTTTTCTTTATCTATGCCGGCTGGTACTGTTTTGGGACCGGAAATTGTTACAGCCAGTTAATACTTTTTAAGAAATGTATATATTGCGTTTGGACATTATGGTGTCGATATCTGTTATGATATATTTTCGTAAAGAAATTAATTTAGTAATTAATGGATTTTTTCAATGTGAAAGTATTTCTTATTCACATATGTACCTCTAATTTTCCTGAAGCTTTTATTTTAAAAGCTAATAGATTAAATTGAATATTTCCAATAAGCAAAATACTTTGCTGTATTTCAAAAACTCATTTAAACCTCATTTAAATTGACTGGAAGGAGTTGTTTTTTTTTGTGCTAAAATAGCTGATTAACGACCTTTTTTTTAGTAATCTTTCATAGCAATGTAATTATCATCATTAAAAATTCTTCCAAAAATAAAATATACTTTCTGAAACTTTGAGGCATATGAGCTGATTTAAAGAATAATTAATCTGATTTGAATAAGTTTAAAATATCTCAGAAATATATTTTTTAACCCGACAGTAGCTGTGTTTTTAACCAACATAAATATTTTGACGCTAAAACTTTGTTTTCCTCAAGTTTGGCTATGCTCTTTTTAAGCGAAAAAGAGGAGCTACCTATAGACGTTACTTTGTGTGCAAGTGTTTGATTACATTTTCTATTTAGGTACAAAGATCGAAATCAACGTCTGCCGGTTTAAATCATCTAAATACTTATTTTTTAATGGAGGTGTCATCTGTACCGAATAATAATATGTTAATGGGAAATGAATCGGAATAAGTTACAGAGAAATGATTCGGCGTGTGTGATTCAAAATAAAAAAAATAACAAGCGTCAAGTTTAAACAAGACACAAATCCTGTACACGTATTTAGAAACACATTTTTTACACACATATGTACAACAGAGAACAATAAAGTGTCATATTTCCGGAAAAGGAACAACAGAGATCGTTTTAATTAGTATTTTAATTAGTGTTGTGGAAGGAGAATGAGGAAATTAGTTTGGTTTCATTTCACCTGCTGTGATAAATTCCGTATCATTGTGTTCTGCTGTTTACAACCAAAGCATTTATTTATCTGCTAATTTCCAATTCCTCTATACCTGGGCACGAGATGATTTGTAGGTAGAATCTGGATCAAAAATATTGGCCTCATTAAAACATGTAATAAAATTGTGAACTGATGTAGCCCTATTCGCTCCGCTTTTTTTATTGAGAACGTAGACAAAGGCAGTAAATCATATGTCAACTGATATTTTACCTTACTTTTCAAAATCTTTTCGTAACCCTGAAAGTTTTTGAACACAGATTCTTAATATGGATTGCATGTCCTTCTTTCTAGCTATGTTTCACTATTTAGATTCGTAATTCTTTTCTTTTCTTTTTTTCTATTATTTTTTAATCTAGTTTTCTTGATTGGTCGAATTAATTCAGTCACTGAATTTATCTTGTTTGTCTCAGTGAACCCATTTTGTGGTACATAATTGTTGGGCTGGTTCCGGATTTATGTTTGATAGTTCCAAAACAACCTGTTAAATGATCAATTAACCTAACTGTGCTATTTGAAAGCCATACCTATAAAATAGCTGTTTCTTCTTTATTTTTTAAATCGCTATATATGAAAACGTTTCTTTACCTTTAAAAGAAATCCATTCACCATCATGTCTTCACACTATATCTTTTCCTCGTTATCAGTCAGATTAATTGCTTGGTTCGAGAAAATACTTTTTATAATTTTTTTTCCTTATATTCATTCCCAGTTTATAGACTTCTAAAATTCATCTCGGACCACCTGGTAAAAAATTTCAAAATATCTGCCGTCTAATCTATTGCAATTCAAAGTGTAGCTGCTCGACAGGAAATAATCAGTTGAAGATGTCGTTGGCTTGTTACCGAATAACTTAGTATGGTGAGGAAGCACGAAATGAAAGTGTGTCACTCTCTTTTTACTTGTACCAGTCAATACAAAAGGTGTCCATTCCGGCCTTTGATCTAATAGCGAACCTATTTTGCTTTGATGTCTACCGAAAACGTAAAATAAAATGCAAAAAGCCTGGCCCGATATGTGTCGGTGATTGATAAGAAGAGATCCATTTAGTTTTCTTTTTAATTAAAAACCTAAATGAATTTTCTCCATACCTCTCTCTCTCTCCCTCCCTCCCTCCCTCTCTCTCTCTCTCTGTACTATTATTTATTAGTCATAATTTTTTTCAATTTTTAGATGTTTTATTCCTGAACTTTACAGCACATAATTTTCCTATTCATATTCCTTTCTTTTATTTTACAATTTCCCGCCTTTCTTTCTTTCTTTCTTTCTTTTTATTCTGACTTACCTTTCTGCCAGCATTACTTTTTTTATTATTCTTTATTATTCTTTCTGTCTTTCTTTCTTTCTTTATTTCTTGATTGCTTGCTTGCTTCCTTGCATGCTTTCTTTCCTAACATCATTGCCTTTTCTTTCTTTCTTTCTTTCTTTCTTTCTTCCGGGATGCATTCAGTCAGTCAGTTTTCTCCTTACTTTTCTCCAAGCTTTGCATTTTGTATGTTTATTGCATTCATTCCCTCACTATCTTTCCTGCCTGCATGTTCTTTTCATCTTTTTCTTTCTTTCTTTCTTTCTTTCTTTCTTTCTTTCTTTCTTTCTTTCTTTCTTTTATCATTTTTGTTTTGTTTACACATTCGTGCATATCTCTCTCCGTCTCGTCTGCACGTTAACAATTTGAGACATTTTTTTTTCATTTCTTTGTTTTCTTTACTTATTCTCTTGGTCAATTCATTTGAAAGAATACACTATTCTCATTTTAGTTCATTCTTTTATTTAATCATTTCACCTCAAGCAAGGCGACAATGCCACTAAGGCGCAAGGAGTTACCAAGAGTGAAAGAGAATGAGAACACTTCAGAAGAACGACCCAGGCACGCATTCATATTCTGAAAACAAGGAATAAACATTTCCTCCTGTTCAGAAGAGGTGGAAGCGTGTGGACCGGGCGTTAGGCGAACCTAAAAATAAGATAATATAATTCTCCCTTTTAAGTTTCTAACATTCTACGACACCAAATTTCTTCCTTTATATTTGTGAACCGCTGTCATTGTGCATTGCATTGAAGGGAAATGCGATTGTGTTGCCCTTCTAATTAGAAGGCTTGATTGCCTTGGAAAATTCCGTTCAAGATTACGGCGATTTTCTGATCTTAAATTAGAACTCTTGAATCCTGTAGAAATAAGGTAAGTGTATAAGCGACCAGACCAAGAACTGGAAATGTATTTCTTGATTAAACAATATTCCCCCCAGCCCCGATGCATGACTGAGTTCACCGGTTTTGTTAAAGGTATTATTTACTTAAGTAATTCCAGCTCGACTCTAAATTTTCTGATCATTCTATAGCAGGGATGTATCGTAAAATCGATTTCAAAACATCAATCTTTCAAAGCGTGGGGATATTAGTACGAACTCAGCCAAGGAGTGAACTTAAATGACCAACAGATTCACTAGCCAATTGTAGAGGAGCTTAAAACTTTGGTTAATGAATTTGGTAGCAGTTGTGGATAGTACCTGTTAGTATGGATATACGCAAAATACCTTAGCATATTGAAATATATATGTGAATAGTACAAGGTAACCAAAAAAGTTCTGTCCGTTTTTTGATTAGTCATTGAATGAAGTTGAAATATATACGAAATGCGTGTAGCAATTGTTTTCAAATTCGGACAGCCGGAAGTAGGAACATCAGACTTTATAAAAAAACGCGCGCACTGTGCCCGGCCATCAGTTATAAGCCGGACAGCTGTGAGAAGGTTGGAAGTGTCTAGATATCTCGTTCGGGGCTGTTTGCATTACGACTTCAAAGTGTGCTTATCAGCAGCTGCATCAAGTCGCCGCATATGTCAAGCATTTGGGGATAGTGCTGTGGATGAACGTACTGCAAGGCGTTGGTTTCGAAAATTCAAGTCAGGAGATTTGTCTCTCCATGATGAGCCTCGCAGAGGACGACCACAGGTCTTGAATGACGGAATCCTGAAGGCGGCCATTGATGAGGACAGTAGTCTAATGTGTGTTGAAGTTAAAAGACAGTTCAACGTTTCCGATGAAACAGTTAGACTTCACCTGCACCTCCTAGGTAAGACGTACAAACTGAGCAAGTGGGTTCCGCAAACGCTGTTGGAGGTCGACAAGGGACAACGAGTGGCAGCCTGCGTATCGCTGATTTCTCGGCTCCGTACCGCATCTTTATTGAATCGAGTGCTTACCAGTGATGAAAAGTGGGTTCTGTACGAAACTCCCAAGCGTTCCAGACATTGGTTGTCTCCTCAGGATGTTGTCCCTCACACCGCAAGAACGCCTATGCACCCACGCAGGATTATGCTTTGTGTCTGGTGGACAGGTTGTCAAGTGTTTCATTATGAACTGCTACCAAGGGGCCAAACGGTCTCTGGAGACCTATACTCGCAGCAATTGAAACGTGTGCAACAGGCATTGCGCCAGAAGGGGTCAGCACTGGTGAATCGTAAAGGTGTGCTTTTCCTCTATGACAACGCCAGGCCGCATGTCGCGCGAGGGGTCAGGGATACCCTACAGCAACTTGGGCGGGAGACTTTGTGCCATCCACCTTATTCACCTGACCTTGCGCCATCCGATTACCACGTCTTCCACTCCCTGAATAATCATCTTCGTGGGAAATCATTCACCAATGAAGCAGACTTGCGCAAAGCCATCACGGACTTCTTTGCGTCAACTCCCTCCCCCCGAGTTCTACCGCAAGGGCATTGAACAGCTGGAGACACGTTGGCAGAAGGTGCTGAATGCCGATGGCGATTACTTCGAAGACTAAATATAAGTTACACATATTCTGAAGCGTTTTCTTTTTTTCCTTTAAGAACGGACATAACTTTTTTGGTTACCATGTATATTTACAAGCATTCTGTTATTAATATTGAGCCCGTTTAGCTTATCTTAAGACTATATCTTCCACATATTTAGGTCCTGATAAACAGTACTTTCGCTACATTCATAACATTGACATGAAGAATCTAATCTTTGACTTCGCCCTAAAGAAAATACTCATCCCAGTAACATCCACATACAAAGTGAAATTAATAGAAAATATTGAAAACTACATAAACAGTGTGATATACAAAACGATTTCTACTTAAACCAAGACTTTAGAACAAATATCACACTGAAGGAAAATAACTTTTTCAAAACAAGAAAATGTCTCCTCAACACAAAGAATTAAACATCTTCTAAAAATACTTACTTAGGAATAAATATAAAATTTCTTAAACAATTAAAAAAATAAAATGCGGTACAATCAAAATTAATCGTTCACCTAAACTAGACAAAACTAGAAATTTATATGAACTACGTCCCCATTCCCTCCAATAAAAAGAAACACAACAATCTACCCAAGGACAACATAATAAAACATACGAAAAAGCAGCAAAAACTACAGAATACGGTATTAATATGGGCGCTAAAAATCGCCTAATCAGCCAACCGAAACACTGCATCGCTAAATCACAAGTATTTATTACGCTAAAAGATACCAAGGGACATTTCTAAACAAACACAACATGCAAACACATAAACCCAATTATAACTGAACTAAGGTAAATAATGTTAGAAATAATACAGAACTAAGGATGAATTTAAGAATAAACCAGTGGGAAAAAAACTGTTTCCTTAACAAAACACAACAAAAATACAACATTATTACGAATTTATACGACTAGATTTATACCCATCAATAAGTAAACCCATATTAGATAAGACCTCCTCTTTTGCTCAGGAAGAAAAAAAATAAACACAAACTAACTAAAATCCTTTTATTCAACTGCAAAATCGCGGGGTTAAAGAAAGAAGGAAATTTCGACGTTACAATGATAAGTTTTGATAGTGATGAATTTATAGTGTCATATTTCTACGTAGCTAAAAACCCCTAACTGCACACACTTTAAATATAAAGAACCCTCTCTTCATCTCTAAAATAATATAATGCATCTCTCTTTCAATTTGTCATAGTAGTGGCTGACTACAAGAGCAATTAGGTCAGACAGGATGGCGACCAAGTAACAGCTCCAGGCTAGAACTAAAATGAATTTTTACACATGTATACAATCGCGTGATCAATTACGAAACTTTGAGCTGGAAAATATAGAAAGGAATCAGTTGGAATCCGAGTTTAATACGAGTAACAGCTCTTTTTATTTGTTACCGTCAAGCAAAATAAATCGCACAATGAAGACGTGTTCCAATACAACTCAACATACCATGCTGCATATATCAAATGCACTGGTGAATTACTGTGATAATCACCTAAGAAAGGCATTTGTGAGCCACTAAATTGGACGCAGGCTACAACATATACATGCCGAATCTGAATAAGAGAGTGAAAGACCATTTCTTGAGGTCAATACTCATAACATTGAAGAAAGAACAATATATCAAAATATATCGCTGCTCTAGTGAAAAGAGCTCATTGTAAAAATAAAAAAGAGAAATATAACACAAGAGAAAGAGAGAGAAAAGGAAAAAGAGTTAATCCTATTTTATTTCAGGCGAATAGCCAAAGTTAAGTGAATTTTTACTTTCCGGTTCAGACTTTTTAACGTATATATGTTTCCATACATAAATGTATAGCGTACACATTTCCACACATTTCTTTGAATTAATGTTTTTATGAATCGTCTCGTTATAATTAAAACTTGTTAATTGGTATATTAGCGTTTGTTGTTCGTTACTGTTGGTTGTTTCTCCTCGTCGTTTTATTTGACCCCGTAGAGAATCCTTTCACTACGGAGCGGTAAACTTAGTCATATCCTTTGACCACAAGTTGATCTTTTCTTTTAATTTTTTTTGGCGGCAAATAGTCCGTAACAATAGACATTAATTTTCTTCATGAACTAAGGAAAATAATCAATAAAATTTATATAGGCCTGTACAGTGACGCTGGTTTCATAATCTATAGAATCTGTAACAGGAAAAAAAAACAGAAAAATAATTACAAAATAATTAAAAAATATAGGATTTGAGATTGACATAAAAACAAACCTAAAATATGTAGATTTTCTAGATGTCACACTCAACCTAAAAAAATTTACCTATCAGCCATATAGAAAATCCACCGACAATCCACACGTCTTCGAAACACCCGTCAGCAATAATCAAGCAGATCCCACATGTCATCCGACAATTCTTTCAATGAAACTATCTTCAGCAAAGGTACGCCATATAATACAAAAAGTCTACAGAAAGAATAAATATCATATGGTTTAACCCACCATACAACAAAAACGGAAAAACAAACGTAGGAAAAGTATTCATTATAATCAAACAAAAATACATCCACATCAAATATTTTCCACAAGATATTCAATAGAAACACAGTAAAAGTCAGTTACAGTTTCTCCATGAACATGACACAAATAATAAAAAAGCATAACGGAAAAAGAAGCAACAAATCACTCGAACAAACCAAACCCACCTGTAATTGCAGGAAAAAATAGAAGGTCCCTCAAATGATAATTGCTTGCAAAACCATGTAATATACAAAGCCACAATAAAATCAACAGATAACGAAATGAATGTATATAAGTGCAACTTAAGAACCCTGGAAATAGAGAAACTACCCAGGCAAAACAGCATTCACCAGTAAGTAAATACTATCAGCCTTTTCAGAGTCATTAGCAATTTTTCTGTGATTATGAACAAATTTGTTGATCACCTCAGCAGGGACAACCATTTTAGCAACAGTAATTATGGATTTTGATCGGCTCTATAGACTGTTTACATCCTGTCATTAATCACAGAAACAGTGAGACACAAGATAACAAATACATCACAAGGGCGATCGCATTAAATATTTCAAAGGCTTTTGAAAAAGTGAGGCAGAGAGGGTTAATGCACAAGCTCTCTGACTATGTTTGTAAGAGTCGTCTTAATTATCAAGACCTTCCGAACTGATTTTCTGCATATAGTTGTTAACAGCCAGTCTTCCGTTGATCCAAGCGAACAAACCAGGCGTCCCACAAAAATCACGTCCCGAGCCAACCTTCTTTCTAATTTATTTAATTTTATCTGCCAAAGAAGATACCCCAATCATTTGTGAATATCTATGTAGATGATACAACGATATATTGGTGTAGCTCCGAAGCACTATATCTCTGTTTCTCAATCTTTTTAAGCAACTGCACATCTAGGAGAACATGAAAATATCACGACACACTTAGCAAAATTTTTAAAGGGTATGAATTTAAATGTTATGAACTAAAACCATAATTTAAAAAAATACGTAGACAAATATGAACTTACTTTATTTAAATGTTTTTATTCAGAAGATTTATAGGTTATTTAGTGTTACATCTGTGCCTGGTGTTTTTTTTGCCGTTTCTTTTTTTGGTCTAAGATGTGATAAGCAGACCCTCATTTCTTTTTAAAGAATATTTAAACAAAGTATTTAAAATAACGTAACGAAGAATAGGGGAATTAATTATTTGAAGAAAAGTTTAATATTATTCATTTATTCAAATACAAACTACTTACTACTTTCACACACACAGATATATGTATGCCGTGACAACATTTCGCGGCAGAGTTAAGAGGATCACGCGGCACATTAGTGTACCGCGACACATTAGTGTAACGCGGCCCATTAGTGTAACGCGGCACGACTGTGGAGAACCACTGCTCTAGATGAACAGAAACTGGAATCTGATTTCTACTCTGATCAAGCTTTAAAGCTGATGTTTGAAAAACATTCAATGCATCGAAAACCAAACTAGTGACGTGCCATCATCACCGAGTGTGGCCCGCATTTTCACCTATCACGATGAATGGGTTTACACTGGGGGAGGCCCTTTGTCTTAACTGTATTTAAAACCAGCCCAAATTTCAAGTGGAACCCGTACATACGATCCATGTCCCACTCGAGCAGCTTCTTCCCCATGCACCACTGTTTCGTGGAACCGAGTCCCAAGAGGATGGTTCCCTAATCACTATAATCCTAATCTGTTCATATATAGGGTTCACCATTATCATCTCCACATATTCGTATAAATGTTGCCTATTACAATGTTACGCTCTACTCCGAGTGACTCTTGGGCCTTGTACAAATTTGTTTCAAATGCAAATCCCAAGAACCGCTCGAGTTAGAGGTTCCGTGAATGTAGACGTTGGCAAACCGTATAAAGATGTAATATGAACATAATATGAGGACATATAGCGCACATATCGGTTGTATTTAGACTTCAAGTGTTCGGGGAAGCATCCTCTCGGGAGTCTGTTCCCCAACGTAAGAGTTGTCTGTAGGAGAGAAGTTGTCTGTTTAGAGGTTATTCAGACAGTATTATACGAAGAGATTGAGGATGAGTCAACTCTGTGTACGTGGCATGGCGGTTACTAGATGTTAAGGCTCTGGACTGGTGAAACCAAAGAATGTAGCTCTTCTGAACATGTGCCATTAAGGTAACGATATATTAGCGGCAGGCTAGAAATGTACTATCAAGGGGCCAAACGTTGGAAAGAATGGTAAGGCAGAAAAGAGAATCACACATTAGGCCGCATAAACGCTTTTGATCTCTATCAAGACAGGCAAGTAAAGATCTGACAGCTCTAGCCAAGGTGAGATAGCAATACTCCGATGTTGGTCTAATCAGGTTCTTGTAAAGATATAGTACGGCAGAAGCAGTTACGTACTTACTGGAGCGCTACAAAGAAGCGAGCATTCTTCCAGCATTTTTAAAATGGATTACATATACGATTTCCATTCGAGATCTAGCATGAGGAGTTCCAATTAAAGCTGCAGACAAGAAGCCTCACTGAGCGTATCACCGATCATCATGACTGTAAAAAAATAGGATTTTAGAAGTATTAGCAATTTTAATGTCTATTGATTTTACTAGATTTTTCTAAGATTAACAATAATTTTATTTTGCAATTCAAAATATTATATAATTCCAGAAATTGTTTATACGAAAATAAGTTTTGGAAAATAAACATGCCATCGAAATGCTGATATAACGAAATCCATGTGATTATATATTTGCTCTGTAGACTGAAACTAACTTCAGTAGCAATAAAAGCATTGATTTTGTGAAATGTTACTTTCCTTCATATTAAATAAAATGCACTGCTTCCAGAATTCTTCTTCATCTGTGTTCCGTGTCTTTTCAAGACGGGAACGATTATGGCTCCCCACAACATCCTGTATTCTGTATCTTTTTTCTATGTCATATTACCTGTTCTGCTAACCATTTATACAATCTCATTAGGTACGTTATTCACTGCGCTACTCTCTCAGTTTAACCTTCAATATATCCCCTGAGTATCAACTTCTCCACGCCTTCTTTCTTCATTAGGTGTCCTTTTCTTTCTATTTTCCTTAAAACTTCATCGTTGCTGACATGTTCAATCGATAGAATTCTCAGTATCCTTCTGTAGAACTATATGTCTTACCGGAAGTCTCCATGCAACAGAACTGATATTACATAAGTTTTCAGTACACTTTTATTTGTTTCTAACGAAACTCTCCTGTTTCTTAATATTTTGCTTAGTTTTGGGACATCTTCCAGAATAGCATTCAAAACGTCATATTTGCCCTTAGATTGCAATCTACCAATACAAACCTTCTTACTGAGAATGATTCCCAGGTATCTAAGACGGTTTATTTTCTGCGAACAAGCTGAGCATTTCCCCAAATAAGTGTTCCGGAATCGTATTTAATTCAAATACACGCTAGTTTTCTACATATGATGAGCTACAGTTTTGTTCTGGATTAAAACCATGAACATTCTTCTTCTCCTACTTGAATCAGGTCAACACGCGTGTGTTCAAAATATCAGCCATCTTAACACTAGCTGGAATTCACCTCAATCACACCATTTCATCATCTAGAATCTCTCCCCAGATATTACCAGAACTTCTCCATACCCACGACTTCATTTGCGTGGAACTTTTGAATTGTATGTATGTATAGCTGGCCACTCGTATTCGAGGATACCTCTCTACTAGGGCGGCTAACCAATCCCTATTGTAGACGCTTTCTCAGGTGCATTTGTGTTTTCTCAACACCCACAGAGCCCACTTGTAGTTTATACTGCAACTAGGCTCAGCAGACTTTAGTTACACCCCTTTCTGGGGAAAGAGCGTGTTATCTAGCGTGATCAACAATTTGAACAAAGTTAGCACGCTCAAGCCCTCGGCAAAGATGCCTTGTGACTTCGTGTTTGCACAGCTCTCGACGCCACCCAAGGATTCCATCTACCCAATTTCACTCACAAAGCTTGGGTCATCCCATGGTATGGTTTTCGGGCACTTTCCAAAGGTTCCGCATGCTGGGATCGACCCCTCCCGTCCGATAACATCAGGAAGAATCCATCCTGACAAATCGACTATGGTGAGATCCGAACCCAGGTCTCCGTGACAGAATGCGAATGTTCTAACCACTTGTTACTTATTCCGATCGATATTAATTATTGATGTCATAGGATAGAGTGATTATTTACAATTGATACACGGCCCGACATCTAAAAGTTTCATTGCCTGGGAAAACGGAATTTTTAGAATATCTTTTCCTCTTGATATATGATTCTGTCCTCAACTTCTACATTGGACTTCTGCATTAATTTTTAACGAATACACACCGAAGAACTGTTTGATGCTATACAAATTATGAATATGTTATTTTTCCCCCCTTAACCGTGGCTTACGAGTTTTAAAGCTTCAAATTCCCAACGTGGCTCTTAATTTGAAACTTCAAAATTCAGTACATTCAAATGAAATGATTATTGCTTGCTAACATCAAGGCAGAAAGAAATGACCTTCATCGTAATTGCGTAGATATAAGAAACTACTATATAGTAAATAAAATGGTAGTTTCTAATGAGTATCTCATATCCGGGTTAAATATGGATTAAATGAGGCAGAATTATTGAATATATATATATATATATATATATATATATATATATATATATATATATATATATATATATATATATATATATATATATATATATATATAGTTGTAGAGTGGATAAATGAATATATATATATATATATATATATATATATATATATATATATATATATGTTTTATTATTTAAACCTCATTTTTAGTGGATGCCCATATTTGAGTAGACGCTCCGAATATTTTAAACATTATTTTGTTTCGTCCACCGACCTGAATATTCAAGAAATTTTATTAAAGTAGGCACATTTTCTTGAAACAAAAAGCTGTTTAAAATAAACGGAGCAGATAGATAGATAGATAGATAGATAGATAGATAGATAGATAGATAGATAGATAGATAGATAACAATTTGCTATATTTTGAGAGAGAGATGTTCCCTATAAGCGCTTGGATATATAAATGAACCAAGATGTATTGTTTTACACTTTACCCGATCACCCTCTCATCTGTAGGATTTACTAAACTTAGTTTTGCTGCAATGCCACAGAGATGCCCAAGTAAAAATGATCGAGCACAGTGCACGTTAGAAATATATTAATGAAGAATTACTGCTAAGTTTAGTTGAGTAAATGATTTCTATACAGGTATTTACCAGGGCGCCCACTTCGCAAACGGATGTGACATATGATCTGAGTTTAAAGTGGGTTTAACAGCCACACTGTGGAAAAATTGGCCAGGCCCACTCGGCACTTCTCCTAGGGCAATATACCCAGCGCCTTCCCGACGAAGAGTTACTATCTGGTGTTTTGGCTTAATATTTTTAAAAATATGAGAGATCCCAGATTTTTTTCATCGGTATCATTCAAACAAGGCAATACAGCCACTATAATGCAATTTGTTACATTTTATAGAGGAATTAGGAACAGAAACATTAGTAATGAAAAGAAAGAGAAAAGAGAAATCAGGAGAACAACAGATAGTGATAGGCATTCATTTAAATTATTAAAGTTGGTTGAAAAGCATGGGTCCGGAAAGGAGTTCCACAAGCGAGAAATGCGGGATAAGAAATCTTAGCACATATGTTACGGATACATCTATCTAGCTCATCAGTAAATTGATGAGATCTCGCCGCCAGTCTAGTATTGCGCTTAAATTCATACAATCTAAGTACCATACCGAAGAGTTCATCCGAACAATTGATGGCAGGTTGAGAGCTTACCTACAAGTACTAGTGGGCAATGACTGCTAAAAACTATTAACAATTAACACTCATAGAGGGTTATTCAAATTCAACCGACTTCCTTTCGGCATAAAGGTAACACCAAGCATATTCCAACAGATAATGGATACCATGCTTGCCGGTTTGGATTGTGCTCAAGCATATTTTGATGACGTACTTATTAAAAGAAGACCCGAAAGCACCGAAGAGTTCATACGAACAATTACTTATCAGTATTTATTTTTAAAAAAGCACAAAGAAACAACCTTACAGCGATAGGCAAGTGACTGAAGCCAACATGCCAGATCAAACCAATGATATTGCTGATTCTTTTTTGTATGTTATCAAGGATTCTTCAGGAAAATAGCAGAGACACTGGTTATATGTGGCAGCAATATTCTAAGCCTGGCCGAAATGGTAGACTTATAGAGATGCAAGATAGATTCCGGAGAAAAAAATTGTCTCGACCTATAAAGATTCCGACTTTCTTAGCAGTTGATGTAGCGATTAATTCAATGCATTCTTTCCAACACCTCATGTCAGCTGAGAACATGAATCTGTAACGGCACAATGAGCTACTTTCTTGGAGGATAGTATCAACCATGGTGATGGAAGGCAGAGTGGGGCCTCTCAGACGATAAATTAAAATTAACAAGTCATCTTTTGACCCAGTAAACGACGTTCTTTTCAGGTCGTTTTGTACATCGACTGCCATTTCGACATTGTCTGAATGATCGGCCTTACTATCGAGGCAGAAGTAAATGACAGCGTCATCAGCGTAGATGGCAAGTTGAGAGCTTACCTACAAGTACTAGTGAGCAATGACTGCTCAAAACTATTAACAATTAACACTCATAGAGGGTTATTCAAATTCAACCGACTTCCTTTCGGCATAAAGGTAACACCAATCATATTCCAACAGATAATGGATGCCATGCTTGGCGGTTTGGATTGTGCTCAAGCATATTTTGATGACGTACTTATTAAAAGAAGACGCGAAAGCAATATAAGGAAGATGTAAAAAATGTGTTTGAGAGAATTAAAGAATATACTTTTAAGATCAGTGAAGGAAAATGCAAATTGTTTATGTCCAGACTTAAATATCTAGGACAAATTATTGATGAAAACAGTAACCGACTGTATGCTTCAAAGGCGAACCCGATAAAGGACATGCTCGCTCCAACAAATGTATCAAAATCATAAACATTTTTAGGGTTTGCTAATTACTATCGAATAATTACTACGAATTAAGAGCACCCTTGAATAACCTGATGAAAAAAGATGTGAAATGGAATTGGATAGATAAATGACAAAGTGCTTTCGATCAGATCAAGAAAGTCTTAACATCGGATTTGTCACTAGCTCATTTTCATACTAAATTAGAGATTATGGTTGCATCAGGTGCAGGTATTGGAGCAGTGCTACTACACAGATATGAGGACAAAAGAACAAAACCAATAACCCATGCTTCAAGATCCTTAATTGTAGTTGAAAAAAACTACAGTCAGATTGCAAAGGAGGCATTTGGCATCACATTTGATATGAAAAAGTTTCACAAATTCATGCTACAGACAGACCATCGTACATTATTGTCCATATATGGATAAAAAAATGGGTGTTCCCACACATACAGTGAATAGACAGCAGCACTGGGGAACTATCCTATTGAACTATAATTATAAAATGGAGTTTCTACCATCCAAAAAATTAAGTCATGCAGACGGATTGTCTAGACTAATACCAAAATTCTGTGAACCACTTGAAGTCACAGTAATCGCAGCGATAAAGGCTGAAAATGAAATTAATAATGTATTATACAATACCGTAAGAGAACTGCCCATAATATTAGAGTAAATAAAAATTAAGGCGGAAAAAGACAACATTATGTTGAAATTGAAGGACAAGGATCTAAAGGATAAATATTATTGGAAATAATGCATTTTCATTATGTAATGATGTACTTATGTAGAGTGAGTGATGATACCAGCATCGTTGCAAAGACGCATGTCAAAATAATTTCATAGAGGACATCCAGATATTTGTAGAATGAAATCCGTAATAAGGTGTTGTACTTACTGTCCAAAAATGGATCAAGATTTCGAAAGTTTAGTGAAATCATGCAGATGTTGTACTCTGGCAGCGAATTCACCACCTATCGAAATTCAACCTTGGCCGAAAACCGATATGCCATGGTCCAGAATACATATAGACTTCGCAGGACCGTTAAACCGAGCAAACAATCTAGCGGTAGTCGATAGTTACACTAAATGGCCAGAAATATTAAGACGTAGAAGACCGACTACCGCGGTAACGATAAATTTATTACACGAGATTTTATGCAAGGTTTGGCCTTCCTGATTATCATTTCAGATAATGGGACTCCATTCACGTCTAGTGAATTTAAGTTTTTTGCAAATCATTAACAATAGAACATATTACAACTCGTCCTCACTGGGCGCCCCCTACTTTCGGCCTTGTGCCACATTTAAGCTACGCTTGGAAAATCACTATTACAACTCGCCCTTATCACCCAAGATCAAACGTACAAGCGGAACTCTTTGTCGTTTACGTTTAAAAGGGCACTAAATAAAAGTCGGAGGCAGAGAAGTCAGATGAAGTAATGCTACAATAATTTCTGAGTGTTTTCAGAATAACACCAAACCCGAACACCGTGTCTAGAATGTCACCTGCAGAGTTGCTGTTCGCCAGGAAGATTAAGTTCTTTTTTTAATAAATTATTACCAGAACGTAAGGCGAGAGCATCGAGAAATGACAATATAAGTAAATACTTCAAACCTGGAGATAAGGTATTTTAAAAGTGTATGAACGTGAAAAGGAATTCTGGGAACATGAGGTTATTAAAAAAACAGATCTGTCCTCTACAACTGTCGCTGTTCTCTATATTATTCGCTATACTATCTCTCTATACTGATCTATACGGATTACTATTCGGTTGTTATTTTTCGAGCGAGTATTATCGAGCAAGTATTATCGATCAAGTACGATGAGTGCGAGTGCTATACGAAGGCGTCTGACACCAGCATTTTTCAACGGCCTTACTATAGATGTACCTGCGATTACAAAGTCTCTACCACAACGAGCATAAAAACGGGACAAAGAATATCCGTTGACATTACAAAAGTGGCAACGAGTGTTCGTTGACATCACTAAACTACCACAGATTGGTTCGAATTATCAAGAGAACGGTATTGTGAACCTTGGAAATATCGGGGAAAGGAGGTAAAACATATCCAATAGAAACGTTTATCAGTTTGGCTAGGGAAATGAGAAAAGAAATGCACGATTTTAGTGTGGGATTGGACAATGGAAATATTTATAGTCTGTATACCGGCAACAGCAGTATCTTTAGAATCTTTAACCCAGGCGTCTTGGTGAACATTAAGCTCACTGAATACAAAGGTGTTCGCAGATGGATGGAGAGAAAGGTCTTTTTCTATAGTGTCAACGATTGCGTCTAATATACTGCAGTTTTGGGAAGAGGCGAGCGACAGAGGAAAATAAGATAGCTGATAGAGTTTAGTAGCGACAGACGGAAGCACATGAAAGAGTAGTCAGCGACATCGGGAGACAATTCCCTGGCCATCAGAAGGTTATCCCTGATGTAAACACCATGCCTGTGAATTCTGGAATCTTTTCGGCGAAGGGGAAGATACTCTGGAACAAAAACATCATTAGTAGCAATGGAAGAATTCATGTTGGTTTCACAAAAGGCAAAGATACATAGCGAGTGTTCCAGGAGAAAAGATCCTACGCTGCAGAAGTTGGAACAGATACCAGGAATATTGGAGAAAGAAAGCTTGGGGGGGAGTATGTTTTTTTTTCTTAGGTGGTTTAGTTTTATTTCTTTTTATTGTGATTTCCATGAGATATGTTTTGTGGAGGGAGAAAAAAAAAAGACCACCATAACTGTAATTATCTGTCGTTAATGGCAATACAGACTAGCCAATGCTTATCTGAGAGCAGAGTATAATGTAGCCTCAGGAATACATGCAGGACACCTACCTATGACATGTCACTACACATACCTCGATATTATGCGACTGTTGATCCAAACCAACTCTCCAAGTGCTACATAACAAGTCGAAAGCAGTAGTCAGCAAACTGCCTACCCTGTACCCACATAATGGAAAGTCTCAGCCACTGTTTAGTCTGATCCTCAAAGACTTAAGGCGGTTAAATTATTGTGGCTCTGGTGATATATATATATATATATATATATATATATATATATATATATATATATATCAGGCTTATTTGACTAAATAAAAAGGCGAAGAGAAAGATTTTGATGCCGGAACATTTGGACACACCTGTGTCCTTTTTCAGTGAGACAAGAAATAAACAAGGAAGAGTGACTCGCAAACTTAAGAATTAAATGTGAATTTGGGTTTATTCAGAGAATATAGATTCCATAGGGATCTCTCTAACAAATAACACCAACATTCCCCGGAATAATGCGTTACGATATATATATATATATATATATATATATATATATATATATATATATATATATATATATATATATTTACTTGTGCATCGATTAATCTGTACGTCAATGTATACATAAATATCTATCTATCTCTCTCTCTATCTATTTGCAGATAATGATATACAAAGCTACTAACTCATATTCACGTCATAGTTTTCTCGGTTACAATGAAAATGTGTCTACACACTAAAAATACATCGATACCATTTTCGCAAGATTTTAACGCAGTACATATACGTATGATCTTAATTATACACTAAAACAACATAAAAAAACATACAAGGACTCTCTCAGTGTCATATATTGCCAAATGTACTTTGATTATTATGCAGGAAATGCCATTAGAGGTGTTAGCTTTACATATATATATATATATATATATATGTGTGTGTGTGTGTGTGTGTGTGTGTGTGTGTGTGTGTGTGTGTGTGTGTGTGTGTGTCACACACGCACAAACATAAAGTAATGCTTAGACGCAATTCTCGGCTAGCTTACCTAGGCGGTGTAATGTTGCAACATTTACCTGTAGACAAATGATCCGCACGGCTTGTAAAGATGCCAACCTTTGGCCTATGGTTCGAGTTTTTTGTTTGATTGATTGTTGCTGCTGTGACCCCGGGACCATCACATCACAAATACTGAAATTAATAGGCGGATTTGGAGAATACGGGAATTTCCGTTGCATGAGTGTAATAACCAAAAGAATGGGTTGGAGAGAGGGCGTCAATTGTGAGAAATATAAGAATATCCGGCTGGAGCAGACATAAGTGGGCGACAATATTTCAGAGAAATCGGGGGTTGATTGGTAGGGGATAAAATACAGGAATAAACGACACAAATAAAAAAGAATAGAAAAAGAAAACTTAAGAATTTAAATATGAGAAAACAAGGCTAAAAATATCTGAAAGGGAGATATAATGTGTAATAAGAAAGTGTAAGTAACACGACAGAAAAACTGGAAGTAAAATAACAAAATAAAAAATAGCACAAAACTCAAATCGATTCTCTTCATAGCATTAATTGGCGTTACTCAAATTATTTTCTACCGTTTTATTCTATTTATCATCTTTAGTTGTATGGATTTTGAGTCGATAACTCCGGTTGATCGCTGAAAACAGCATATCATGACGAATAAAGGCCACAAACCGAATAAAAGCAAAGTTTTATCGTCCAAATGTTTACGTTATTTTTTAGAGTAAAGACGAAACTATTTTTATATATTTATTTTTTAAATACTTTCTAGCACTTTCGAAGTTTTAGTTAAATATCTTGAATTTTTAAGCCAGCTGTCGACATTAATTTACGATTAGTGTTTTTATGCCTTTTTCATGTCATAAACACATTAATTTGAAATTCTTGCAAAAACAATTGTCAGATCTTAATGCAATTAGCAGAAATTATCCACAAATGTATTAAATTATTTTTCGTATGTTCTTTTTTGAAAATCCTGGTAAAAATGGGTTTTATTTTTAGATATGTTATCCACCACTTACTTAATTTCATGAAATTTCGAGAATTTAAATTTAATTCCTAAAATTTGTTTCATTAGTTAAAAGCAGTGTGACAATATTTAGCTATGGTAATTGGCTAACTAATTAACCATAGAAATTAAAAACGGGAAATACTTAAGGCGAGAAAGAGCTATATCGACAGACAGACCGAGCGACATTATTGTTTTTTAACAAAAGAAAAATGGGTAAAGATTTTATTTCATTTACGAAGAAATATATATATTTCGCAGAAAACAGAAAATTCGCAAGAGAAGCCAGGTTTCGGATTCTGTCAGAATTCATTAATGTCGTGACACGCCAAGGGAAACAGAATGCGGGGAGAAATGACAATCGGACCACACATATGCGATAATAAAAAATTCGGCTTCGGTCAGCTGCATAGAGGCAGAAGAAATCAAATTCGCTTATCTAACAGAGATATCTTTAATATACTCATTCTTGGATTCCGACGAAGAAAGCCAGTCGTTATGAATACAGACCTTGATGTGATCATTGTTATTGCTTGTTCGAACCGTTCACCACAGACTTTCTGTCACCGAGAACGAACATCTGGAAATACGATAATATTAAGACATTTCATTTCAGGTGGAAACGACAACCCAGTTAAAGGTTGACTAGCAGTGATTAATGAGTCGATAGAGGTCCGGGCTAAGTGGATTTGGGTGTCCCCAGAATTACGATGTGATAAAGAATTATAAGGCAATCTGGAAATTGTAAATGTTTTGGCCGATAGAAAAGAAGGAAAGAAAAGAGAAGATATTTTTTTTTCTTTGGACGTTAAATGTAAACATGAGGCCAGTCTAGCCACAACCACGCTGCCGAGAGATCATTGGCTAAGTGATAGCGTGGGTGATAGGCGGAGGTGAATGTATGAGAAAGACGGAGACGTTGTTAACGCCCACTGAGTGGATTGGTATGAGATACCAATATGAGAAAGGAAGAGTCTAGGAGGATAATTCTCCTCCGACCTCTCCTCACGGACGAAGGAGAGAACCCCTCTAAAACAGAAAGTAATTAAATTCCAAAAATGGGAAGTGATAAATTTTTCTGCCCGAAGACAAAGAGAATTCTTGTTGGGAACCAAGAACTAACGGGGAACCCAAACCACGTCCGGCCCCACACCAGGTTTTTGGTCCGTCCCCGGGCGTTCAGGCAGTTGAGTTCCAGTTGAGTAGCGGTTCCAGTTTCAGTTCGAGTTAGTTCGAGAGACAGTGGGGCTCGGAGAATAGCTCCTCGCAGGAGGTGACCAAGAAGTCCACGTCTTCCGACTTTGCCTTCCCACCAAAAGAAAGTTTTAATGAATATCGACTTAAAACACCAAAGGCAAGTTTTTTATGAATATCGACTTAAGATAACAAAAGCAAGTTTTAATGAATACCAACTTAGGATACCAAAAGCAGTTTATTGAAAAACAACTTAAGATATCAAAACTCGCTTAAGAAACGCAAAATGTGTCACGAATCCATAGAAGCGGGCTGGGAGAGAGACGCACTCCTGTGTTCAACAGACAGATATAAAGATAATTGTTATTTCTCAACAGATTTGAACCTCTTGAGACTGTTTCATTATTTTTCTTTTACATACCCTTGTGCGGGATACCTTCACACCGGATTCAGCTTACACTACGGCCCGACGCCTGATTGATTTCGTCTACTTAAGATCAAATCACTACGAGCGGTTGTGGGTGTCACACAATCGGTGCTGCGACCAAAACATCGGCCGCGACCACCCAAACCAACAAGGGGTTGGTGTCACAGCAAGATTCCTTGGGAAATGTAAATCAGCTTTTTATTTTATCAAAATACTAATCATTTCCCGAAAATCTGCTCCCTATCGTAAATTTAAAAATGCAAAATAACTATGGCAATATTTAATTAGATAAGCTTTTAAGGAGTGGAATTATGGATAGCGGCTCGGATTGAGGAATGGGAGAGCCGAGTTCGAATTCCAGTCAGATCTATTGCAATCACTTGCAAGGGAAAGGTATTAAAAGCAAAAGACCTCTTATTAATCGTATAGATTACAATATTTCTGGAAACATCCTACAATGTTTATAATATATTTAAATTTTATAACCTATTCTTCGATCTTTTGGCTTGTGTAGAGGAAATCTTTTTCACGCTGTCACATGATAAAAATCTTCGCCATGCACGTGATAACATCATCGCGTCTTTTGAAATTAAAATGATTTTAACGTTTATTTAGTTTGTAAAAAATGTAGCAACATGATTACGCTACAAGACAATTGGCAAATGTTTAAAAAAAAAAAATTTGACTAAAAAATTTTGACCCTGAAGATGAACAATGATGTTCGAAAGTACTAGGTTATCGTACGGACAATATATATTTCGATATCATGTTCAAATAAAAAGTCTCATTAGAAAATATGTGAAAATTAAAAAGAAAATATTCAGGACGATGTTGTCTTTAACATTCAACACAACATGTTTAATATATATATATATATATATATATATATATATATATATATATATATATATATATATGTATGTATGTATATATATATATATATATATATATATATATATATATATATATATATATATATATAGTACCACTATTGCACAGGGGGTTACAGAGAGCGAAAGCAAGACAAAGAATGGGCATAGGAGAGATTGAGAAACGGATAAAAAGAACAACGCGGGATCAAGGCATCAGAAGATAAAGATGGAAGTTGCAATTATCAGGGAAGCGAGTAAGAGGAAGAGAATTCAACCGCCGGAAGAGCAAGAGAAGGAGCTGTTGGAGTAGAAGTAGCGGTTATATTTAGCTGTTTGAACAGTAAAAGTGTGGGACCTCGATGCAAGCAGAGAAGCACGCTTAAAATCATGTAGCCGGGGAACCAGGGAAAACACCCTGTCAGAGCAGTAGCTATGAAATATTTGTGGGAAGACAGAGGGAAGCCAGATCATGTCTGTGATATATATCGCGAATCCTGCGCCCCATCTGGGTCCAAGGGGCACCACATGTACTGCAGCTGTAGTAGAAGTTATATTCCTTGTGTAATATAGTCTGACGGAGCCCAACCCTCTCCAGGCCAGTTTTTGAATTCAGATTTAACGTCGCCGAGACCAAGTGCCACCCAAGTCTATAGAACCCAGTCTCTCCTTCTCGTTACTCATAGTTGGGGGAGAAGAAGGGTATTCATAACATTCTCGAGGGTATTAGCACGTATATATATATATATATATATATATATATATATATATATATATATATATATATATATATATATATACGCGTGGATGGGTGTGTAACAGAGAGGGAGAGAGAAATTTTCCATTATGACATTTTCAAATAAACTTTTCATAATATATATATATATATATATATATATATATATATATATATATATATATATATATATATATATATATGCGTTTGTGTCTGTGTTTGTTTGGGCGTGCGTATGCGCTTTAAATGCATTGTAAGACACGTACAGGTACCGACTTTTGGGTCATTGATTTTGAAGTTGGGTGCTAAAAATCGACACGTATAGTTTGCTTTGATTTCTTATGATAAGGCTACCGGCGTAAGATAATGGGAAAATACAGGTAAAATGTCAATATGCCCAACAGGTTTGTTCGAGAGACTTTTGTCCATTCCTGCCTAGAAAATTTAAATAAATTAGAAATTAAAACTGGTTCTTCTGGCCTTACATCCCAGGAAGAAAATCGCCATTGTAATAAAAGGTTACGGCCAGAGACACGCCCTCATGAGTGTCATTTCTGGACATAGACACCATACAAGTCTGCGTCGTCTGCTTTTCATTTCCGTTTTTGCTTTCCTATTTTTCCTTTTCATTTATATTGCTTTTTTTCGATCTTTTTTTTCTTTACCGTTTCATTTATTTCATATTCCTTTTTTCCTTTCATTTCCGTTTCTCTTTTTGTTTTCTCCCTTTTTTCTATTTATTTTTCCTTTCCTGTCTTCACACCTACTTTTACTTTCGCCTTTTCTTTTCTTCTTACATTTTTCTTTTCCTTTTCTTTTTCCGTTTTCTTTCTTTCTTTTTTCGTCTATTTCTTGCTTAATCATTTCTCTCCCACCTCCTCCTAGGATTTATCTATGACGTTTAATTCCTTCTTGTTTCATTTTATTTATTTCGTCAATCGTTTCTCTTAGTTTTCTTTATTTTCTTCTCTTCATTTTTTTGACATTATTGTTTGCGTTTGTAATATTCCTTGTATGCTGTATTAATTCGTAATGGACAAAACCTTTCATATTCCACGAGACACAAAGAAAGAACTTTTGCAGAAGTAAGTGTTTTGGAGTTGACACGGCGTTCGCTTATTATGATATATATATATATATATATATATATATATATATATATATATATATATATATATATATATATATGCCTGGAGTAACAGCTGAATTGTCCAAATCGGGTAACAGCAAAATTGAGGTTTGAACCGTTGTAATTTAGAAATAATTAAAGATATCCTACTGGAATTCTCCGAGGTTTTTATAAAACTATTCGGCTCTACTTTGAACAATAAGAATGCGTTTAGCTCTAAGTTGAACTGATGATACCACTTGCTGTTGTTATCTTCTGATTGCGTTTTAAACTTATTCATCATTCCTTTAATGGTTCTTGAATGGACTTTAAAGATGGAAGACAAAGTGTAAATAATGGAACCATTACTGAAAGCCTAAATGATCTTTTTTCACCGCTCAGTTGGGAGAACATAATGGAGCTGAGAGAAAATAATTTTAACCTGTTCTCTTTCTAGCTGAAGAACTGAAATGTTTTTTCAGGGATTCTTACGACAAATCGTGTCATGATGGCGAAAACCTGTAAAAAAAAAACTCAATTAGTTTAATGTTTTTTTTTTTAGATATTGTGTGATGGACAATTATCCCACACTGTTACACGATTTGAACAAATTTTCTGTTAAACCATATATATATATATATATATATGTGTGTGTGTGTGTGTGTGTGTGTGTGTGTGTGTGTGTGTGTGTGTGTGTGTGTGTGTGCGCGCGCGCGCGAAGAAGCGATAACTCTATCCGAAACAAATGTGGAGATGATTAGACATAGTGAAAAAAGTTTATAAAAGACTCGTTTCTCCGGCGTCTGTTGGTCTCAAATTTGTATATAAGGTGGGACAATAAATTATATTACTACATCAGCTTTGACGATCAGTAATCAGACGGTGTTTGTTTACAGAAAATGCATTGAGTGTGCAGTAATCTCACAATTTATTATCTCTCTCTTCATATATATATATATATATATATATATATATATATATATATATATATATATATATATATATATATATCATTTATCTACCTGATTCGATATTTAATATAGTGTAGACACTATGCAGAACAGGAGAAATATGTATAGAAAATGAACCTTAGACATTTCTCTACGTGGATAAAATCAGCATTCTTAAACGTTACATCAGAATCTTCTTCTTCTATTTGCCTTGTTCCTTGGCCATCCACGATCACTTCCGCCTCACAGCATTGTTTCACAGTTTGGCAATCCTCTCGCCTCAACTGTCTGCCATCATTTCCGACAAGCCCATCATGTTGGTTGCTTGTTACTTTCCCCTATCACCCTTGCCCTCGACACGCCTTGTCAGGGTTCAGTTTCCCTAACCCTGCTTCCTTCTTACCCGATCAAGAATTTCCAGTAATCTCTTATTGTCAACAGTTTCTGTATGTCTTCCTCGTTGATTACGCTCTTCATCCATGGCATCTTCAATGTCCTTCTGTAGAACCACATTTCTATCGCCCCAAGTTTCCTCATCATCCGTGGGGAGATTGTCCAGCATTCACCGCCATATAGGTGGATGGATATCTTATAGTATCCCAGCACTCTTTGTTTCTAACGAGATTTTCCTGCTTCTTAATCCTGTGCTTATATTTTGGAATTAATCTCTCGCTAATCCGCTGCACTTTCGTATTTAGGCATCGCATTTCCCATCCGCTATATAGTCTATTTTTGTTTTTGGCGCTGGGATGTTAGAACACTCATTCGTTGTAACTTTCTTTTGGTCAACGAATGCTCGTTATTAATTCCGAAATGCTCGTTGTAGACGAGACTTTGTAAATGCAGATACAGGTAGTAGTAACGCCTTCAAATAATACTCGCACTAATAATATTGTTCAAATAGTAATTGCCGAATAATAATTCGTATATAAGTAAAGAATACTAAGCTGTTACGTGACATTTGTTCTTCTTTACGGCAGCAGATGTTGTACGATGTCCTCAAAGATGAAGAAGAGACTCGAGGCGACAAGATGTTGTTCTACAGAGGAATCCTAAGGATAGCATGGACTGAGCGTGTGAGCAACGATGAGGTCTTAGAGAGGTTGCAAACAAGGAGGAGGCTTATACTTAACATCACGAAGAGGCAGCTGAAGTTTCTGAGACACATATTGAGGAAAGAGGACCTGGAGAATCTAATAATCACGGGTCGAATAAGGAGAAAGAGAGACCAGGGAAAACAACGCGTGACATACGTGGCGAGCTTTATTTATCAAGTGGATGACAGAACCTGGTCTGGGGGGAAGGAAGTAGAAGGAAGGAACTTGAGAGCTGCAAGGGATACTGGGAGGTGGAGAGCCATGATAGCCTTCGTCCTGAAAGGACTTGGCACATAAAAAATAGATAGAGAATAACCTTGTACCTATGTACCTTTCGTTTAAGATCCTGTCCTCGATATGACGATAACTACATCGGTAAGATGATATAAAGTACGTTCAACAGCAACGCCTCTGATCAGCAGGTATTGAGGAGCGTGGAACCACCTCTTAATTGCTGATGTTCCCAGGTCCACCCTGACACGAAGTGGTAGCACCTGATAGTGTCTCAGGTATGGGCAAATTGTTAGCCCCAAAATTCGGGTCAAGACACTATGAAAGTGGAAAAATAGTTTTTATTAAGATATTACCAGCAATAGATTTTTTTTCAAAAAAAGATATTTCCAGAAATACATTTAAAAAATATTACCAGTAATAAAAATTTTGTCGGCATTAAATAAACCCATTGAGATTGATCTACCATAAAACTAAATCAGACCATCCTTTACGACCACGTGGCCTACTGATTAGAAATGGAGTCAGCAGTATTTGATCAATGGTGATCTGTGTTCAAACTCCAGTGTCGGCAACGACACTTTTTCCAACAGTTTTTAAATACTTTTTTAGAAATGCTACTCTTTCGGAATGCTTAATATAAATAATTACGCATATGTTGTTGTTTTTTTAATTTAAAAACCTTCATGGACTTAAACTCGGAAAAAACTATAGCCAGCACAAGGTTGGATAGCTTTCTAGGATATAATAATTCTAGACGCATTTTGTTGCCATTCAATCTTGGTTCTGGATTGGAAGTTTTTCTCTTAATTTTTAAATATCTAATTACTTGTAATTCGCACTCCTTAATTCCTTAATTGTTGTTATTGTCCTATCACGTAAATAGTAATTTTTTCATATTCTCTAACAGTCACTAACCCCTTGCGTTCTAGTGGACTTATTGTCTTACTTGGAAGGAAACGATTTTTTAAAACTTTACGAACATCCAAATATAATCTAATTGAAACGTTGACCTTTTTATGAAAAATTTTTATAGACTCCACTTACAAAAATTATTCATTAGTTCTTAAATGATTGTCCAGACAGAAAAATCTCATGTCTCTACAGGAGAATTTCATAGACACTAGTAAATTTTTGAAAAAATCAAAAGTCATGCCTATCGGAATCACATTTTCTTTTTGTATGCTTCGATTTACGAAATATGCGTGAACTTACACCAAAATCTTATTTAATGATTGGGTGAAGTCCGTTTTTTTTTTAATATTGAAAATCAACGTCTCTTTCTTGAAATGGACTTCCCCGGTTTGTACTTCTCAATTGATTACGCCAAAAACGAGGACAATTCTGATTGCAAAAGAAGATCATGTTGAGCTATGAGAAGTTAGATAAAAACAGGAAGGGCGCTAAAGCTTAACACAGCGCAAACAGAAAGAGTAACGAAAACGAAAATCGAAAGTATTTCTGTATATTTGGAAAACAGCAAAGAAAGGAAAATGAAACGTTGCTGAAATAAATCAATGAATCAATATAGGCCGCAGATCCGATGCTTTTCAAATCATTGTTCGCGAATGAATAGTTGCCAGGACGCTTTAACAAGAAAGTAAACCAGAGAAAGTTTATAACTAAGTGTCTGAATGTCCCACGTTGCACAAGGTGAAGGGCTTTCATCCTATGATTCTGAATTGGGTTGAGTGGACGTAACAGAAGAAATCGGATCGATCAATGATTTGATTTTATATGCATAATCAAGTTATATCGGTCGATCAACTTCATAGTCCATCAACATGTTTTAGCCTACTAAATTCCGAGTAGTTAGACAATTAAGAAATCATAAGTGCTTGTAACAGCATATTTCAGAATTCCAAGAATACACACGACAGATATGGAATAGTCATGTCCGAAAAACTGTGTAAACGAATTGAGTGCGTCCAAATGAGTAGGAAATATTTCCAAAACAGGAACTCTGAATCCCTTAGAAACGTCAGAATGTGGAACGTTCCAAACACTTCAAAAACATCAGTGAATGGATCAGTTATGAGACATTTAGTATAGGCGATAAGGAAAAATGAACACCGAATAGGCTACTTAAAGGGTATTTCCGAACAACAACGCAGACTGCTAGAAAACTAAATATTAACATGAAATCTGGAGTCATGATCTTAAATACCATCGTCAGATCGAGACTCTCCTATGGAGATCCAGTCATGGATCGTATCTAACCGATATACTTTAAGTGCAATGATTGCTGCAAAGACAAGAAACCACGTGCAAATACAGAATAAATATTCCTATTAATGATGATGATGATGATGATGATGATGATGATGATGCATATCTTGATTTAAGAACATGAGAAACCATAAGAGCCATGCCACCTCTCATGGTTTCTGATATTGATTGATTGGAGGTTTTAAGATATACATGGTTTTCCGTGTTTAAGAAATACACGAAATATCCCGTTAAAATAGTTGGGCGAGTCCGACAGCGACGAATGCAATGTGACTTACTGCTCAGGAGTGGGAACGTTGACAACCAGAACGGCTAGGAGCCGAAATGCTTGCTCATCTTTTTTTTAAGTTTAAGGGGAAGGAAGCTAAGGAAACATATGAGTAACCTATTGAAACTTTGGAACTTTCTCAATCGGAAAATGTATAAGCATACTGGGTTACTTGATCTGAATATACTTGCAAATAGCCCCACCTGCAACTTTATGCGCCGATTTTATCGAAACGTGTCACCGTACAGCCGTCATGTAAGTGCCTTAAATGCCCTTATCAGACTCTTCCTGGGTAACACGTTAAACTACGTCCAGCAGCAAGGACTCTGATCAGGAGCGTGAAACCACCTCTTAATTGCTGGTGTTCTCAGGTCCACTCTGACCCGGGGTGGTAGCACCTGTTAGGGTCCCAGCTATGCGCAAATAGGTAACTATTACCAGCAATACTCTTTTGAAACAAGTTATTATCAGCAATACAATTTTGAAGGAAAGTTATTACCAGAAACAGATTTTTGATAAAACAAAATATTACCAGCAATAAAAAAAACTTTGTCAGCATTAAATAACCCATTGAGGTCAATATGCCGTAAAACAAAATAAATCAAACCAATCTAAACCAAAGAATACATATTCTATTCATACGAACCTATCCTAAAAATGTGGTCGGCATTAAATAACCCACCGAGGTTGATATGTCGTAAAACAAAATAAACCAAACCAAAACTTATCAGACTAGGTAACATGATGGATGCATTAAACTTTTGTAACCTAGCATCGCCTTCTTGTCTAGTTGGCTGATTGATTGTTTGATTGGGGTTTTGTGGTTTTTTGTAGTTGTTTAGCGGTATATCAACATCCATAGATTATTTAATATCGAAATCCAAATATTTTAAACAAAATTTTATGGCTTCAACTATATATACATTGAACGCAATTGTAAGCCTTCAAACACAGAAAAATGTATTGTTGGTTATTTTGCTATAAAATATATTGTTGGTAATTCAACTATTAAATGTATGACTGGTCATTTTGCTTCGAAATTGTATTTTTGATATATTACTATAAATATGTAGTTGGTAGTTTTTTAATATAAAAATATATTTCTGGGATTTTTACAATAAAATTTTATTTTTATACATTCAAAGCGTTTTGTTTTTGTTCAGGGGATCACTATTTGCTCATAGTTTGTGGCCCTAAATGGTGCTGGGTGGGTTTAGGAATAACAGTAATTAAGAAGTGGTCCAACGTTCATCAAATCCTCTCATCTCCGAGCAGAGTTTTTACTGCCGGATGTAGTTTACGTCATATTTAGGACTACATATGTTTAAATGCTGATCGAGTGAGATAGGGATATGCCTTTTGCAATAATGTTTATCCTGTGCAAGACCCAAGACCTACCCGAGGTAGAGGGCTATAGATGAAGATGTAAGATTCAGTTTGTTGACGTAATACCCCCTCGTTCAATAACAAGAACAGTACTAATAATAGAACATGTTTCAAGAACATAGGTGATTTTGTAAATCTTATCATAAAATGGGATAAAAATATTCTTCTATCGTTCAGTCTACTGACAGGGAGAAATGAGATCAGACGTAAGGATGCTCCACTCAGCAATTGCACCATCGAGGAAAGACGTACGTGGTGCGCATTCTGTGCGGAAATACATCGGCGGGTGTTGGCGCCATATGGAGCCCGCATCATAAATCTATGTGAATTGCATGAGTGGGTAGAACGCTTCAACATCGCGCACAGAGGAATACACCCAGAGAGTTGAACACGTCCAGAAGAACCACTTCAGCAAAAGTGACGGCAATCGTTGGCATCAGCTATGGATCTGCATAAGCCACAGTGCATGATGACGTATCTTAACGTTTTGTGCATTTTGGATATCGAAACAAGCTAGCGCCGCAGACATAGATTCGTGAGCAACAGGAAAGCCTCTTTTCAGAAAGAACGAAAAACTCGTTGAAAGATGCATCGCCTTTCAGGAGGAATATGTTTTCACGTGACATTTGTTTGACATCAGTGGAGATAAAGGTGTCATATGGAAAGTGCCTTTAGTTTTTGATTTACTTCCCTATAATTATATAGAAATAGAAAATTCAAGGACGTCCTGGAGAAGACGATAACTACATCCTCGTCCTGGGTAAGACGATAAACAACATCCAACAGCAAGGTCTCTAATCAGGGGGTTTTGAGGAGCGTGGAAGAGCCTCTTAATTGCTGTTGTTCCCAGGTCGAACTTGACCCGCGTTACGGTCCCACATATCGACAAATAGTTAAAACTCAAACTTGGGTAAAAACACTATGAAAGTGTAAAAATAGGTTCTAATTCCAATAATATATTTTTTGAAAAACTTACTACCAGCAATAGATTTTTGGAAAAAAAATACCAGCAATACATTTTTGAAAGAATATATTACCAGCAACACATTTTGAAAACAAAATATTACTAGCAATAAAAAAAAACTTGTCGGCATTGAATAATCCATAAGTTTGATATGCCGTAAAACAAACCAAACGAAACAAAAACATTCAGGGTTGTGGCATTTCAACAACAATTTATCTATTTATAGGAGTGACAAGAATTATTTAAAATGTAAAATAAAAAACACTGATAACATGAGAACAACATGGCAACCTGATCCCTTGCTCACAATTTCTAACCACAATTTATATACATTCTAAATATTACACAAGTTATATAAAATTAAAAGCTAAATCGAAATATCTGGTGCAACAGTAAAATTGTCCAGATTTTGTAAGAGCAAAATTGTCCATTTGTTCTATGATTCTTTGAAGCGTCGTAACTTATAAATGATTAAATATGTCTCAATGGAAATTCTCTGATGTTTTATAACACAATGTGATTATACTTTGATCAATAAGTAGGTATAATTACTCTCCAAGCTTAAGAAAAGAATCGTGATGAAAGCGATCCTTAACGAAAATGACATGTTAATCATTAATTCATCATACCTAAGGACTGGAAGCTCATGAAGGAATGATAAAAGTTTCATATATATATATATATATATATATATATATATATATATATATCCGAGTATAGGATTGGTGTATACGGAATAAATTCCAATAACCAAAAAATACTATTCTTAAAAGAGTGCTCAATACAGAGTAGACCAAATATAAAATAAATAAATTGATTGAGTTGGATCTTTTCTAATTTATCTCTTTAGCTCTAAGTTGAAATCATGATCCCTCTTCCTGTTGTAACATGCTGATCAAGTTTTTGTCTCTACTGTTCCCTCTACTTTCATTTGTAATATAAAATTTATATTTAAAATTTAAACGTACGATTCTTCTTCTCTGTGTCGCGTCCATTCAGGACATGGGCGATCATGGATCTCCAAAACTCCTTATCCTTCGTAACCCTTAGACTCTTTTCTCTTTTTACTAACGATCCCTCCCATCCATTCACACTGTTGTGGATTCCGAGATGAATCCGATATCAATGAATAACAACTGCCCGGAATGGATGAGGAAAATAAATGTATTAACGTAATTATACAAACTGGTAATACGGATTAGTAGATCCAGGAATGCGGGTTAGTAGCAATAATATAAATACAGTCTTGGTATTGAAGTATCGCGGCATGACTCCTTACTGAGTCTAGGTGCTCGTGACAGTGACTCTTGTGCCAACCTCCTCTACTACTACTCTCCGAAGAAGATATACATGCACTGGCGGTAGTATATGTATACCTTGGGTGAGTCCATTTTTATAAAAAGGGGAGACCCCTTAACACACTCAAACTCGTCAGGTAGGAGGATCTCTGCTTTCCCCTATCTCTCATATTCACTATGCCCCGCGAGGGTTAAGTTTTCTAATCACTTCGTCCTGATTATAAGTTCAAGAAATTTCGGCTGTCTCTTCCTGATACTGAACATAATTGTTCTTTTTTGTTACTGTTCAGTTTAAGTCTTCCCCTTTGCTTACTCGTTCCGTCCATGAAATCTTCTGTACTTTCTTTAGAACCACATTTCTGCAGCCTCTATTTTTTATTCTTTGTCCGTGGAGAAATTGTCCACCATTCACTGTTTGTCTTTTATATGTAGTGTCTCCTCAATCACCCCACACTGGCCTCATATTTGCAGCTCTTAGTAATTTTTGCTTTTTTACTATCATTAAGCTCGGATTGAGGAATCGGAGAGCCGAGTTCGAATTCCAGTCGAATCCATTACGTGCTAATACCCTTGGGAAAGGTATGAATCTTCTTCTTTACCCTAGCTATGGGTACATAGCAGGATAGATCGTGTTCTATAGCCTTGGATGGCAACTGGTTTACCATAGAAAGAAATGGTAACCTACTGCGGAAAACATCTGCCTCGTCAGTCATGTATCAAAAGATACATGATCGCCTACGCGTGTATCACGCATGGAATATAACTGACTGACTATTATTCGCACGCATTGATTTCTTGAGCGACGTTTCTGTTGCCTCCAGTGTTCTTCTCATCTGTAGGGAGATTTTTATCATTCACTGTCATATAACAGGATGTTGGTTAGGATGATGTAAACTTCTCGGTCCAACATTGGTCCTCGGAATCCGACCAAATTATTAGGAAATAGCTTTTAATCCCATATTGAAGGAACTGAGGAATAATCAGCAAATCAGCGTACTTTCATTTTCCAATAAATTAATTTTATCCTCTTACGGTATAATATTTAACTTTCGAACGGCATCATTTGCAATATTTTAATTTTACGTGATCTCCTCTGTGTGACATAAACGACAGCTCACAAAGACTTATCTGAACTGTTAGGTAAGCTTGAGTTACTTAGAAAGAATAATGCAGAACATATTCTGGGAGTATGCGCATTGCGCATGCATGAGGATAGAAAATGAATTCAGTAAATACGCAAAAATATCATAAGAACATTAGACATGCAGATGACACAGTGTTGATAGCAGAAACAGAATGGAATCTAATGGAATCTCTAGAGAATTCATTGTAAGAAAACAGGAAGAATGTACTAAACATTACCTTTAGAAGACGAAATGTATGGTTGCCAGCAAACATTTCTCGCCAGAATCTATCTTGCACATTTAAAAGTGTATCATATGCCACCTGCTGTAACAGCTAGTCTTTTATTGGTACTATGTATTCAGAGGTTCATGATAAAATACAAAGAAGGATATGCAATGCTAAAGATACTGACCTTGCATCACGGCTTCAGTCAATTTTCCACCACTCTCAGGTAGGACCATTGTGCCTTTTCTGTAA
>OZ038482.1:51383761-51406261 GCA_964036315.1 Acanthosepion esculentum | reverse complement strand
TGTATTCGACTCCTTGAAGCTTTTATAATTTGTGGCATTCCGCACTCAATGAGAGATTGTGCGTCCTACCAAACTTTCAAGAAATTAACGGTTTCCAAAAGCTTTCTGTGAAACAGTAAATATTGCTATACGTAAGAGTATAAAAACTTTAGTTTAACTATTTGGGAATCAGATGATGCATATTCGTAATAGTGCGTGCGTGCGAGTGTATGTGCGTGTGTATGTCTGCGTGTTTTGTATCTCGTAGGCATTCTGTTTGTTAGTCTTTCGCATGTTGATCTGGAAAGCCTTTACGGATAAACCGTTTGATTGAGGTACACATATATGAGATTCATAAAGAATGGATTCAATAATATTTTACATTTTAATTATATAAAATTAATTATATTGCATCGCTAAAATTTAATAGCTTTAATAAAAGTGAAACAGGTTACATTGATGAACGTTTCTCATTTATTATCCTGAAGATAAGAGACGCTAGAACAAAGAACAGAACTACTCCAGCTCCGAAGCAATATTTCTTTATATATATATATATATATATATATATATATATATATATATATATATGTAGTCTTAAAGTGTGCTATATTTATGGGATAAAGTGCTCAATATCAGAGATAGGGCGTGTGCAAATATAAAAGTGAACATAGAAGTCAACACTTAGAGGCGACAGTCTGTTTCATGCTAGTGCAATCGTCAGGCAACTAGTGCTGTTATTTTTCTCGGCTATATATATTAGATTGATACTAGATATAAATAGCCGAGAAAAATAACAGCACTAGTTGCCTGATGATTGCACTAGCATGAAACAGACTGTCGCCTCTAAGTGTTGACTTCTATGTTCACTTATATATATATATATATATATATATATATATATATATATATATATATATATATATACACATACATATATATATATATATTTTTATATATATCTATATCTATATCTATATATATATATATATATATATATATATATATATATATATATATATATATATATATATATATATATAAGTTTTATCTGTAAAGGCTTCCCAGATCAAATATAAGAGAGAGGGGGCACCACGAGGCGGTGTAGTGGTCAGCAATCTTGTCTTGATAGAACAATTACAAGAACAAGTAGTGAGTTCGATCCTCACTGGGTACCCCATACTTTCGGCCATGTGCTACATCTAAGCTATGCTTGGAAAATCACTATATATATATATATATATATATATATATATATATATATATATATATATATATATATATATTGCACTAGCGATTGATAGATAGTAGGCAGACTGATATCTTTAGCCGTGTTTGGCAACTCATATAGGAGAGTAACAGCCCCAAATTGAAATGCAGATGCGTGTTTTGTGGAGACTACTTTGCGCATCATGTTAACTATTTTTCTGTATTATATTCTTACAAAATATGTGGATGATTCTACACAAGCCTTCCCGAGTAAAATTGCGTCATATATGCCAGGTTGTCTCACTGTTCAGTTATAGGAGCTGAACATTTTGCATTTATAGATATCATAACCAATGGAAATAATGTTTTCTGTCGATCGTATTGTACGGGTGTTAATTTAAGTGAGGTTAAATAAATAAATTTATTTCCACTGTAGACATACTAACATACTTACAGATAGACCGATATATCAATTTAAACACTTCAAATATCTCGGCGTATGAATCAGTTATAACAAATTTAGTAAAGGAAATAAGGGAAATGAATATAGACAAGGCTGGGTTAGGGGTATTTTCACCAGCACGGCAAATTGTCAGAAAATCGGAATATTTACTTAAAAATTCCTATCATATTCTTAAATTGCTTAGTCAAATCAGTAATTTCATTGGATATCATGCGTGGCGTCAAACCCATTCAACCGATACCCGGATATAAGAGAAACCGGGATATAAGATAGATTTTATCTGGTCCCAAATTAGAGCCTGTGTTAATGTATATATAATAGACCAAACCCGGATATAAGAGAAACCAGGATATAAGAGACTTCTTCTCCGGTCCCGACAACTCTCTTATATCCGGGTTACACTGTATTTAAACTGTCTGCTATTTGCAACCGCATTCTAATATCAATGTCTATCAATTGCTTTGAGCGTGTGAAGAATGTGGGTTTTGGTGAAGACAATTCTGCTTCGAACCTCGTGAACTGGTGCTAAAGATTCACAAGTAACTGGGAAAAATAACAAGAACCACATCACTTGCGGAATTTCAACAACAGAAACAACACAAGTTGGTATCATATGTAATTCGAAGAGAAAATTATCCACTGGGTCATATTGCCTCGCTCTGTCTTTTTTACAAATATTTTCACGGTAATTGCTCCGAGGAGCTGCTTTCGCTGGTTCCTAGGCCTCATGAATTTAAACGTGCTACGAGGCTGGCATCCCGTTCCCAACCCTTCACCGTTGAAACTGTTAGATGTAGACGTCTCTTCTACTCCAATAGCACATCTCGCCTGTGCAACTCCCTTCCTTATTCCTGTTTCCCTGACAAATACAATCTCCAACTATTTAAGTGTAACGTCAATCGACATCTCCAGTTGCCTTGATCTATCCACTGCCCTTCTCCACATCCTTTCACCTTTCATTCCAATCTGCTCTCGCTCCAAATCTTCTGTAACCCCTTGCCTTGATCGATCCACTATCTTTCTCCACATCCTCTCCTTTACCACTCCTATCTGCTCTTCCTCCAAACCTTCTGTAACCCCTTGCGTGCTAGTGGCTTCCAGCCTTGCTTGGGGTGATAAGCTTAAAAAAAAATATGTCCACTGGGCCACGTGGATAAAAGCGTTGAGCGGATAAAATGACTTGAGCCAAAGTTTTGTGAGTTCAATACCTGGCTACTGCAGTGGTGAATAAAAACTTGGAGAGCTGAGTTGAAGGAAGATAGCTGAGAACCAATCCTAAATGATAGTGGGACTCCTAGTTCTCCCTGAAGCGACTCACTTTAAAGATTGCATGCGTTTGTTTGGAAAACAACATTGTCTTAAGCCTCTTTCTATTTTTGTGTAATTATTTAATTCATTTTTTTAATCCATATGCAGGCAGTTTGCTTTCTGCATAAGTTCAAATTTATTCCAATGTATTTCACAAATAGATCAATATTACTTATCAGTTCAAATAGTTTTTTTCGCCGAACCTTATGAAAAACTATGGCATAATTTACAAAGCAGATGTATATATCCTACTACACTTGTATTTTTCTTGCTGATATCACTCTGAGTATAAATATCGCATGACATGTTCCAGCCTCCTTAATGAAACCGCACTGATCTTGTCCTATTTTCGGTTTCGGTTTGGTTTGGTTTGTTTTACGGCATATCAACCTCATTGGGTTATTTAATACCGACAACATTTTTATTACTGGGAACATATATTTTTTTTTTAAATGTATTGCTGGTAATAATTTTTTTACAAAGTATTTCTGGTATTTTAAGCTATTTTTACACTTTCATGGTGTATTGACCACAGTTTTGGGGTTAACTATTTGCCTATAGGTGGGACCATAACAGGTACTACCACCCTGGATCAGTGTGGACGTGGGAATATCAGAAATTAAGAGGTGCTTCCACGCCACTCAAAACCTCCTGATCAGAAGCCTTGCTGTTGGTCTTACCCAGAACGCGGATGCAGTTTACCGTCATACCCATGACGCCTATTGCCAGTTTAATTCTACTCTGTGATCCATACATAACAATTTCAATATTTTTATATGTGACTAATTTGACAGATTACCCGATGAAACTTGCATTCATTTGCATATGGCTTGTTTTGCAGTGCTATGAATATTGATCTGTTATGGTCATCCGTTATATCGGCCAGGAAACGAAACTGCCGTCTTTTAATCATTAGAGAGAAGCTTTTTTGCCTACAATCCGCATGGTTTATATTTTACTTATTAATCAATTTTACACACACACACACACACACACACACACACACACACACACACACACACACACACACACACACACACACACACATATATATATATATATGCATGAATGATAAAATATAGTTTTAAGATATGCTATATTTATGGGATAAAGTCTTCAGTATCAGGGATAGAGCATGTGTAAATATAAAAGTTGACATTGAAATAAACACCTAGAGGATTCTGACTGTTGACTTCAATGCATGCATACACACACACACACACACACACACACACACACACATATATATATATATATATATATATATATATATATATATATATATATATATATGGCTGCGTGTGTGTGTGTGTGTGTGTGTGTATATACATGTATGTATGTGATAAAATATAGGTTTAAGTTATGTTATATTGATGCGTAAACGCACTCAATATCAGTGACAGAGCGTATGTAAATATAAAATTGGACACTGAGGTTGATATCAAGCCGGAATGACCTGCAATCTGTTGTTAACTGAGACAAGGAATGGCCTCTTATTTTAACGGCTCCGAAGCGAAATGGCTCTCCTTTCATCGTCTGACAGAGCATTTTATGACTTCACTCAGGATGCTTAATGTTAATCTCCAGGAGAGTGACTCATTGCGCCTTCTCGGACTAACGTCTTCAGTTGTCATGACGTGGAACGATTATATCGAATCAGTTTTTATCTCTGCTGCTAGAAATGCTGGTTGTGTTAGGAAATTATACTCGCTAGAATCTTTTTTTACATATTTATAAGGCTAACATTCGACCTTGCTTTGAATATTATTGCTACATTTGGTCTGATGTTCATGCTATATACTTAGAGATTCTTGATAAAATCCGAAGAAAAATCTGCAATGTTATTGGTCCTGAGCTTGCATCTTGGCTTTATTTAATTTTCCACTGGCTTAACGTAGTTTCCCTGTGCCTTTTCTAAAAATATTTTCACGGTAATTGTCCTGATGAACTTTCCTGTTTGGTAGCAAGATTTTATGAAGTTAAACGCAATACTAGATTTTTGGCAACATCTCGTAATTTTACAGCAGAAATGGCTGAATAAAACCGTAAGTTCTATGCTAATAGCTTCTTCTCTCGCACTTATCGCCTGTGAAAATCTCTTCTGCTTTCCAGTCAACTTTGACCTTCAAAAATCTAAGTGCATTTTCAGTTATTATATTCTGTTTTCTATAATTTTTGTTCTTTTCTTGTTCTCACCCTTTTTTCTTATATTCTCTCACGCCACGCTTCTTGGTGGCTTCGTTGCCTTGCTTGGAGGTGAAATGAATAAAATTATTTGTGTAATGAAATAATCTAAGGTGATTTTTTCTCTTTTTATAAACAAAATCACGATATATTTTAGATATAATTAAATCATTTAACCTTTAGGATTAATGTGTCTGAGAGTTTTTCTCTCCGCCGATGTGTGCATTTGAGGCCTCCATATCATATTATTCTCTTTTCTCACCTGACAACAAGCGAAGTGTAGTCAACCAGCCGTTTCCGGAAAGGTGAGGAAAAGAAAGAAATCAAGGAATTTTTGCTACGTGTGTCATGTCTCTGAGGTAACATTACACCTAGCCCACATGTCTAGACTTCACTCCAAAATGAATCATCATTATGAAATTACTATAAATTATCTACCTACATATCTATTCCACTCTCCACTTATCTTTCTATATCTCAACTGGTTCATATCTGTGTCACATGGAAATATTTAAAACGAGGCGTCACGACTCCAATCCTCCTTATTTAAATCCATGGTAAACCGCCCATTAATGCAAATTACTTGGCGCTGCATTATCATGTCTAGTAGCAGACGTTTTACGTACATAACGCGTTAAGTAAGGAAACATTATATACAACAATTATCTAATTTTTCAATATTATCTCATTTATTCTCAATGGTTTTCACCCAATGATTCTTACATAATAACGTTGATGTTGATGCTTGGTTGAATTTTTACAATTAGCCAATCGTTGTTTATTTTTTTAAATGTTGAATTAAGCATGGAGAACACAGTGAAGATAGAACTCACTACTCAGTTATAATGGTCAGCCAGATTTACTTCGCGAAATACTGCGAAATGATCTTAAGGATGTAGAGATAACATTATATAGAGAATTGCAAATCAGAAATCGAACAATCATTTCTTGTGTGTCATATCTCTCCAGGAAGTTGACGAACATGGCTCTCCGCGATTATCTCTCCTTTGTAATTCTTAATAAATTTTGTCTTTTTGTTATATCTCCTAAAACTTTTTCCGACATCTGTTCACTGATGCTCGTCAGGCAGGCATTGCATTGTTTCCACTTTCTCTCTTGCCTCCATTCCTGAGGCTATCAAGTTTTCCAAGCGCTCTTTCCTCATTGTGTGATCTAGACATTTCAGCTGTCTCTTCCTGATGTTAAGTGTGTGTGCCCTTTTTAGCTTTCATTTCGTCTAAAACTTTGTCGTTGCTCGCATATTCAGTTCATGGTTTTCTGAACATTCTTCTGTAGCAGTAGCGGACCTAGACTTTTGGAACTCTGAAGCTTGAACAGATAGGGAAGCCTCTTCGCAAACAGCAACAATAGAATCAAGGATCCAACTGCCAATATGGCGGCTATAAATAGATTCTGGCGAGCTTAATGAGCCGATACAACGGGAGGTTCGGGAACTGCAAACAATAAAAAAAATTGAAATTTAACCAATTACTGAAGAAATATAGGAGAACTGATATTACATAACAATATTGAAGTTATTTGGTCTGCTCCTAAAAATTGGGGAATATTTTTTGGTTACAATTATTTTAGATTAGCATTGACTAGACTTTCCATAACCCAGGAAAGTTTTAAGCAGAACTCTCTTCACAATTGAAATACACTCTCGGACCGATTCCTGATTTCATAAAGAGGTATCTGCACTTTGTTCATGTTTACAAATGTCAAATTTGAAATTGTACACTGACTGATTTTGATAAACGACTTTATTAGAATGAGATGCAGTGAATTCTAATCTATGATTTTTTTCAAAAACATTTTCCACTATTTTTGTTTTACGAGCGGAGGAGTTAACCTAAGTAGTGCCATCAAGCCTACTGATCCGCCATCTTGTTTTTCCCACTTGTAATATTATAGTATTTACGAGATTATCATTGCCATGATATTACGATTGAGTTATTTATATTACAATAACGTCAGTTCTCATAATATATTCCTATAACTGATTTGCGTGTATATTCGCCTTCTGCAATTATTTAAAAGATAATGTACAAAGCGTTAAAAACACAATAATATGAAGTCATAATACAGAAAGACAAGATGAAAGTGGAAGTTTCAAATGTTTAAGTGCAAAAATCCAGGCGCATAATGGAAATACAGAATGTGACCAGTGGGGAAGTATATATATATATATATATATATATATATATATATATATATATATATATATATATATATATATATATATATATATATATATATTCAAATATCCAAATATCGTAACGGTCCGTGTTCTTGGTAGTGGATGCGTACTGCTGATGAGTCTAAAAAACACGAAACTTCCGACCATTTCTTTCTGCATTCTGTTGAGGATTTTTGTTCAAGATTCGATGAATTATTATGAGAAATAATTCAAATCTCCAAATATTTATATCACACACACACACACACACACACACACGCACACACGCACGCACGCACACACAACTACATATATACATGTGTGTGTGTGTGTGTGTGTGTCTGTGTGTGTGTATGTATGTATATGTGTGTGTGTTTGTATGTGTATGCGTTTGTGTATGTATCTAAATGTAGTAGGAAGGCAAGTATGCTAGGAATGATTTAGTCTGCACCTCGGGCAAATATCGTATTTCGTATCTGGGTATGGTACGATGACTTCTGAATCAGAGAATGGAAAAAATATTATGGATACTGGTTTTGGTTGATTTTCCATCTGTTTATATATATATATATATATATATATATATATATATATATATATATATATATATATATATATATATATATATATATATATATATATATATCCGCTTTGAAACGGCTGTTCGCTTCTTATTCGCTTGCAACGTTATTCTGGCTGCGAAAACGTTTTGATTTATTGGTCGAAATATCTATTTTCGAGATAATGAAATTTTGGTCTACTTGGTATGTGTTTATTTCTTTTCGTACATTCTGGTTGTGAAAGAATTATGATTGTGAGTTCGAACTATGGCGTTCTTTACTTGGCGATTCTATCCGTTTATTTTCAGAGATGGTGAATTTTTTTCGTTTATTTACTCATTTTTCTATCATCATCACAATATAATTACTTAAAATGATTTCTTTATCTACGTATATTCAGTCTCATTGGAATCCGGGAAATGCCTTTATTAAACTTAATGTCTCAGTAGTAAATCCGTCATCTTTGACAAAAAATAACCTCGCCGTATGTCTCGAGAAGGACCTCAAGTCTGTGGTTGACTGGAGCAGGAAATGGCTTGTAAACTTTAATGATTCTAAAACGAAAATGCTCTCAGTTACGCATCATAGAGAACACCCCCTGTCTCATATCATGTTGGCTGATGCCAATTTCCACGAGATGTACTGAATTCTTGGCCAGTTTTAATTTTAAATAATTTAAAAACTTCATTTTTGCAGTTAACATGATAAAATATAAGGCTACAGTTAATGAGTAACGCCGTGTGAAGCATCCCACCTCTTTAAACACTGGGTAATCAGCAATTTAACATACTGAATACGGGTTTCTTATCGGGATATATGCTGTAAAACTATATGCCATTTGATTAATAAAATTGCTTATATCTACTTATGTAATTAGCACAATGGTAACGCATACCAATTCACAGTTTTTCAAAAGTCACGTGGATTTCAGCAACTTTAGCTATATTTAAGATTCTGCAATAATAATGAGTAATCAGTTTGTCCTTAGTTTGGTCAATGATTTATTATTTATTAGCGAGTGGATTTTAGGCTGAGAATTTGTTATGATTTACACTATTTATATTTGGACTATTGTATTGATCCTTATTGTTGTTATCACAACAATTCGGTCGTTATGTCTTCATCAGGTGCATATCAATATGATAAACCACAAGGAATTCTGAACTGAACACTTTATTTAATTAATCTACGTGGGTAGATTGTTCTTGTTCCACTAAGGATATATCATCTAGTTCTTATTTGTAGTACTGTTTAGTTATTGCGTTCGAGTTACGAAGTACACCCTGCCACTGAGCGAGGGATTGAACTCGCAACTACCAATGTCAGAAAATGCACGAATCAACGCTTCAACAGTTCAGTTAGAAATTCTCTGTAGGTTACTCAGATTGATATACATTTGATGACGACCGGAGGGAAAAAAAACTGAAACTACAAAGATGAGGACAATAGTCCGAATATAATTAGTGTAAATATCACTTGAACCATTTGGCCGAAATTTGAAGAAATCCGTGCCACACAAAGCAAAGGTAAAACAACAACAACAACAATATTATTATTATTATTATTATTAATAATAATAATAATAATAATAATAATAATAATAATAATAATAATGAAAAAGACACAATGTTTAACAATGTTTAATGATATTTCCACAGTGTGTGCTTAACAATTGCATCCAGATATAAAAATGTCTTTGTAAAAACACCGCTTGTCACTTGAGACAATCTTTTGTACTGGTAATCAAGCTTCAAAACGAAGGAAACGTAGGATGCCTGAATGGAATACAGCATAAGCGTGAGTAACATGATGGGGATCGTGTTCATCGTAAAAATGTCCGTTAGATGATTAGTAAGTAACAGCAATTAAGCAAATAGTTTAGTATAAATCTTACGGAACTCTCACGGACTTTCGTTCATTTCACCGGGTCCAAGCGTTAATTTGCATATCTAATAGTTTTCATGAGTTTTAACGATTGAAAGTTCTCTGGATTCTGAATATTTTTGTCAGAATTGGGAGCTGAAGATATTCGTTGAAATTACAATCGTTTGTAATATAATAATGTTGTGATGTTAACTAATACTCGTTTCATTATCGTAATGCTCGTTATAGTAGAGACTTTGTAATTGCAGATACAACTAGAATACGCCGTTGAACAATACTGGTGTCAGACGGCTTCGAATAGCATTCGCGCTAATGGTACTTGTTCGATAATACTCGCCCGACAAGTAACTCGCATAGTGATCAGAATAGTATAGTGAATGTTGTAGAGAATAGCGGTCCGTATAGTAATAGAGGTTAGACTAAAATGCGATTATTTAGACGTCACGTGACTTTCTACTTATGCATTTCCTCTATGGTCACGTGGTCTACTTATTTCAATAATGGGGAAAATGTGTAAAATAGAAATGTAGATCACTTGTAACAATTTTATGGGACATTACAATACACACAGATAGTACAATTTACGTGTAAAAGCAAGCCGTTTTGGCTACTTTTTGAACGTTAAACACGGTTATTTGAAAATTTGATTTGCTATTTGAAATCATTAGAAAACCAATAAAATTATTGAAAATCGATATGGTATCGATCGAAAAATGTTGATTTTGACAAGTATCAACTGTTTTCACAAAGTTATATTGCAAATATTAGGTTTTACAAACTTTTGAAAAATATTGAAATTTACGTGTAAAAGCAAGCTGTTTTGGCTACTTTTTGAACGTTAAACACGGTTGATTGAAAATATGATTTGCTATTTGAAATTATTAGAAAACCAATAAAATTATTGAAAATCGATATGGTATCGATCGAAAAATATTGATTTTGACATGTATCAACTGTTTTCACAAAGTTATATTGCAAATATTAGGTTTTACAAACTTTTGAAAAATATTGAAATTTACGTGTAAAGTAAATCAGACATCGTGATCAAAGACCACAAAACGAATGTGCTTTGTTATTGACATGGCTGTACACGCAGATTGTAATGTATCTTTCAATATCTTAAAAATAAATCTATCAAAATACAAGGATCTTGACGTGGAAATCTAAAAAATACCATACAATTATTCCAGTTGTAGTTGGACCCTCCCTCCGGATTCATTGGAAAAGATTCCAATTGACTCATTGAAGAGATTCCTAGTATCCCGTGTCATAAGAACTACAAAAAATGTATGTACAAGTACAGCACACACATTAGGAAGTACGTTATCAATATAAAATATGTTATCTTAGGTATTTTTTCTATTTTCACAAAACATGCTCAGTGAAAATGTCAGGAAGCCATTTCTGAACTTAGCTCTCTTGTTGGGATCCGGAAGGAAATGTTATGCAGCAGAAGTCCAAGGAAATAATAATAATAATAATAATAATACTAATAATAATTTATTTAATGCTTCGAAGAAGTAAGACAATGTCAACAGAAAAAAAACAACAACTCTGAAATGCAACAGCAAGGCTATATACAAAATATTTTGAAACAATGACGACCGCGAAGATGGTTGTCGTGGTTGTGGTGATAACGGGGGTGATGGTCGCAGTGGTGTTGGCGGTGATGAATCAAAAACTGTGTGTCTTTAAATGCGTTGAGTCGGTGATGGCGATGGTACTGGTCGGGAAGTATCTCATCGATAAACAAATTCTCCGGGAAAAGGAAAACGTCAACTGGGTATGATATACTCGTGTGTTTACTCAGTCCGTTCCCACGTCGGTCCTCGATGCCACCCCCGCCAAACCTGTGACGTCATTAAGCAAACATGGAACCCTGTGACAATTCCGAGACACACGTCATTCACATGTCCATAATGACAACCCATTTACCGGGTGACTCTCTTTTTTTTTCATTCATTTATTTATTTATTTTTTTTTTTTTACTTGTCTCTCACAATTATTTGCTTTATACAGTTTGAATGACTCAGTTTTTGTTGCCATTGCACGTTTTTTAATTTTTTAAATTAATAAGTTATTTATTTAATATTTTTTATCTTTTGTTCTAATCTTTCATTTGTTTTATTATTCTGTAAATATCTAATTTTGTTGAGATATCCTTGCATACACTGTGGGTGGCCGTCACACTAAAAACAAATGGGTAACTGCTTTCTACACTATAATAACTGTATGAAATCTATATCCAGATTACTGAAAACACTATATATATATATATATATATATATATATATATATATATATATGTGTGTGTGTGTGTGTGTGTGTGTGTGTGTGTAATTTGGCAGCATTTTCTTTTAAACATGTAGTATTGAATGTTAAAGACAACATAGTCTTGCATATTTTCTTTTGAATTTTCTCATATTCTCTAATGAGACTTTTTATTTGAAAATGATTTCGAAATATGTACTGTCCATACGATGACCTAGCGCTTTCGAACATCATTGTTCATCTTCAGGGTCAATATTTTTAGTCAAATTTTATATATATATATATGTGTGCTTGTGTGTGTGTGTGTGTGTGTCTGTGTGTGTGTGTGTGTGTGTGTGTGTGTGTGTGTGTGTGTGGTGAATGCGATACTCACTGTATGCCCCATACTTTCGTCCTTATGCCACATGTTAGCAAAGCTTGAAAAATCACTATATTTATACATATGAGGAGGGGGAAATTTGAGATATAAATAGTATATATATATGTAAAAAGACAATAGGAATCGAAACAAAGGAATTTTTTTTTTCTAAAAGTTTGCTTCATACAACAATTTATCAAATGCATTAGTTATACATAGAAATAAGTTCAACTACAACGTCGTTCTAAAGAATCAGTCCTCTGAAAAGAGAAAGTGAAAACAAAATACACGGAAAGTTCCTGAGAGTGTCGTTATCACATCTTGCCAAAATATACATCTGCGCATCGGATTGTTTTTCTTTCATGTATCTCTTTTCCTAAAAGATATACTCCGTTCCCAAGCTAACATAGATGATCAATAAATTTCATTAAGAAAGTAGTTAAATGAAAACTCTTCTGGTGTTTAGAACAAATAAATATATAATTTAATTTCTGAATATTTTGCATGAACAAAATCAGCAAAAACATTAAGAACAGTTATGCTTTTCGTTTATTAGGATTTAAATTACATCATTGAGTAATCATCACTGTCTACGTTGACATTTACTTGGAGAATACTTATGAGTATTCCTAAATTTAAAAAGGATATCGAACGATATTTTTATTTTGTTCATAAATACTTGTGGCACAATAAAATCCTTACATTTGACTTGATAAAATCAATCTGAGGACGAAGCGTGTCTGTCAAGAACAGTTTTCCTTTAGTGTTTATTCATAAATATATAGCCCGCAACCATAGTCAGTACATCTGCAGTCGACCTAGAGACAGAAAGGCATATTGCTTGTCTAAAATATGGCCATGTGATGAGAAATGTTTACCCAATTCAGCATTGATTAGTGTATGATTTTTCCTCAAAAGAAGCTAGAAGGTTAATCAGCTGCTAGTCAGAACATATATATATATATATATATATATATATATATATATATATATATATATATATATATCTGTGTGTGTGTGTGTGTGTGTGTGTGTGTGTGTGTGTGTGAAAGTAGAGGTAAAAGTGAACTACAATATAAGTTTTGATTGTATATATGTCTGATGTGATGTGCTCAGTAGAATGGCTATTGTATAGAAAAGTAAGCATACATTCATGTTACAATTTTAAGCTGATTGTGTCTAAACTTTAAGATTTTTATTATTTCTTTTCATAATTTCCTTCATTGACGTTACATTCGTGTGCTGATTTGCATATGCGAACAAGAGCGGGCTTGCACGCACGCCACCGTTAGATGTTAGAAATATATCCAAGAGATAATTGCAACGAAGACAAAAAAAAAGAATTTAGTATTTCGTGTATATCTTCAATTTTGCCGACAAATCTATCTATCTATGTATCTATCTATCTATCTGTCTATCTATATATATATATATATATATATATATATATATATATATATATATATATATATATATATATCTTATTCTGTTCATATCTATCTATCTTTCTATCTATCTATCTATCTATCTCATTCTCTTCATATCTATCTATTTCAAGGAATTCATATCTATATATCTCAATCTGTTCATCTCTCCCTTTCTTCCTTTCACTATCTCTCTTTCTCTACACACACACACACACACACACACACACATATATATATATATATATATATATATATATATATATATATATATATATATATATATATATATATATATATATATATATATATATCCTGCGTGTACACACACACACACATCTGGATATATCAGTTTAATAATGTTTATCTATCTATCTATCTATCTATCTATCTATCTATCTATCTATAGATAGATAGATATATAGATAGATAGATAAACATTATTAAACTGATATATCCAGATGTGTGTGTCTATAGATAGATAGATAGATAGATAGATAGATAGATAGATAGATAGATATATCAGTTTTTTGGGTATTTTTTCTATAGTTAGGCATCGGCTTATCTCGCGTGATAAATGTAGCGCACTGTCTGATCAAAATTCAGTCCCTAGGTGGTGAAACTGGAATGATCTCTCCCGGGCGCAGCCCCGGGTGATGACCTGTCCAGACTACATGTCTCTCGCCAATCACCGTACCGAAAAGATCTAAAGGAATATAGGTCATTAGATTTGGTCACGGTTTGGTTGCAGGAGTTGCCGGAAAGTTGTCATTGTTGACAGCCAACTGCCTTCGGACCTCCACTGTTTTTTTTTCTCTCTGGATATAATTCCATAGTCTCTTACTTGTTTGGATATGACTTCAAGGCTGCTGAGGTTTAAGATCAGGGTTTTCCTTCCCCTAAATGAACTGTCTTTCTGGACTGCCGAGCCCCTAGTCGAAGCTGCTGCTTATGAGGCGCCAGTTTTCCGTCTTCTCCCATTCTCCGGCTTGGAGCTGAATTTTGAGGGTATTTGAGACACTCGTCACGGAGGCATTATATAGTCAGTGGGTGCTTGGCCGTTAAACACCCCTGGCTATAACAGCCCTTGGGGCATATATAATGTACGTATATATATATATATATATATATATATATATATATATATATATATATATATATAAACATTACGTTTTTTAGGTCTAAAAAGTTAACGCTTTTTTTAAATATATAAAAATTTAGGTATCATCAGTACTAGAAAGCAAGATAAATTATGAAATAATACATAAATAAATAAATAAAAATATCGAATGTTTTGTTCATTTTAGAAAAAGATAGCGAAATCAAAAATAATAAGCCTAAAAGAATGTAATCCTAAAACACTAGGAGATAAAAAAAGTCATTATTAAACATACAGTAAAATAAATCATACTACCATTTTGATAGTACTAATTCCTAAACTACCAATTGATTCAAATGAACGCGAGTAGAAAATGCGAAGTGGATAAACACAATAAAAATAAGTAAAAAATAAGACAAACGATCAAAAACAAATAAACACCAATGCAATTTTGCTAGATAGCTACAATTTAACTGAATTTAGTGATATAGTTGACTCCAATGGTCAGCGATATAGCTCGACTTCTGCTGTTAGCCCAGGATGACAGATTCTGAATTTTCCAGGCCGGCTGTTACTCGGGATTTACTTGACCTGCCACTGAGCCAGGTTGTGATAGAAGGTCAGTTTTCAACGTGGGGACCCGAGTGTTTCCACGCCGGCTGCTGGTCTAAGCTGGTCAAAACTCATCTAAGCTGGTCTTAGCTAGTCATTGCCTAAGATGGTCAGAACTAGTCATAGCCGGACATACCACCGCTACGGAACAGATGTCACGCAAAGTCGGGGAGACCGCAAAAGAGGAGAGAAGTTCTCCTGCTGGAAACAGATACTACATCTGCAGCATCCATCCCGACGGAAAAAAATACCTTCTTCTCCCCTGCCAATCCATCAGGAGAGAAAATCTCAGACTGACTATTACCCTTGTCTAACTGCGTATCTTAGTGAAAATGTTTTCCCCAGTTCACTGTTGCATTCATTTCGTAGTTATATCTTTTTCTCTGCAATCATTACAAAATACTATCCTCTCTTTGTATTTATCTAGTGTGCATATACATACATATCTTTTAAGTAAAAAGTTTCTTCATAATAATATTAGAACCGAAAGGATGTAGTCATTCATACAGTTCCTTCAGCCGACACGTATATGCACATTGTAATATATGTAGAAACGTATATAAGTTATCAAGAGATGCACACGCATAGACAAATATCTATTCCCAAAAGTTTATATTATTCTATGTATTTATATATCGATATGTATTCACAATTCAAGTCTGGTTTTTAATTTGATTATGTGCAAAAACGCGACTGTGAGTTAATATCTTTAAGATGAGACGTGTAAGTGTAAAAGTTTACACAGGTTTGAAGACACTTTAACAAATCTACGTGGGTTTAGCTCGTCAATGAGAGCGTTCTGATAGTGTAATCCAACCGACGGAGACAAGGAGCACAATTCACTGACGAAGTGCTCTTGGAAAGTTAGAATATATGATCAAAAAGGAAAGACATAGAACGTACGCAAAATTATTTAAACAGAAAATTTCCAAATATCAACGAGAAGGAAAGAAATAATATTCTATATAAGAAAAGAAGAAACATTTGTATTAAGAAAGATTGGGGACTTATTTACGAATTAACGAACATAGCTAATGAGTTGAGAAAAGAAAAGTGGTTATTACAATGGAAATGAAAATATATAATTGGTTGTTAGAAATAATAGATATAAAGGAATAAGATGAGGCGCCAAAAAGAAGAAGGAAAAGAAGAAATAAAAAAGAGGAGGTATAAGGAAAAGAAAAGAAGTTCAGAAGAAGTAAAGCAGAAAAGGTAAAAGAAAAATGAAGAATTAAAAGCAAAAGAAGAAAATAGATGAATCTGTATAATAATAATAATAATAATAATAATAATAATAATAATAATAATAATGAAAAGATGAAGAAGAAGAAGGAAAAACGAAGTCGATTAAATGAAAAAAGAAAGAAAATAAGGAGATAGAGTAAAACAAGAAGAGGAATCGTGGAATAGAATTCATGAATATAAAACAGAAGAAAATTCAAAAACAAAAATTAGGAAAAAATAAAAATCTTAGAAAAGTGGGGAAAAGAAAAAAAAATGCGATAAGAAATCATTTTGATCCACTCGAAAAATATTAGACGAAATTATGACAACGAATAAACAGAAATTACGCGAAATGTAAAAAAAAAAAGAAATATTTAAAAAAAAATCCTAACAGATCAAAATAAGGATGTCCCAAGTCCCATCGAACTGTCCGAAGAAGACTTCTGAAAGAACCTTGTTGGCTTCCCGCCTCATTTACCGCGGCTTTCGAGAGGACGACATACCGTTGCATAATTTTTAAACTAAACGTACCCGAGGCTCAATGAAAAGATGAGAAAATCTCTCAAATAAATGCCACTTTACACACTCCACCCACGTCTCCTCCATAATTTGTTTATCAAAGCTCAATGCAAGTCTGTCTAACTGTTGGCAAGCGGAATGTTTTATTGAGCAAATACGGTGTTCATATTTACTCAGCTTATCCGAGTATGGTACAAGGCTTAGAAGAAACGCCGCTGAGATAGCTGTGTATGTCAAAAAGGGACGATTTTGGAAGGGGGTGATTTCAAAATTAAAATAATGTATAGAAATTATTATTCACTGGATAATGCCTGTATTTTCCACTTCACAGACCCTTTTCCCGCAGAAGAAACGTTGCAAGCCTCTCGTTGTTCTATCGTTATATCCATGGAGCGTGTTCTGACAAGCTACATCCCCTAGTCCCATCAGCCCTGATGTTTACAACTGGGATGTACAAGTATGATCCGTTCCCATTCGCATTCTATCAGGAAGAAGTAAGTATCACTCGGACAGCTTCTTCCCAAGAACTGCTCCTTGCGGAACAAGCTCCCGTTAGGATGTTTTCCCGATCACAACAATCTTGATCCCCCCCAATTGAAGTTTACAATTAACGGGTATATTTCCTGCATAACACCATGAATTCTTCCCCATAAATTCTCTTGCCCTTCCATAGTAGCACTCTACCTTGAGTGTCTCTTGGGTCTTGCACTGGATGAATTTTAGCACAAAGATCATTTGCTACCTGCTGAGAAGATTGTAATACAAGAATCACTGTTGAATCCGTCTTCATGTTCTTCGAGGGGAAACTGATTCTAACCAACCTAGTCACTACCATTATTTTCCAAAGACAAAGGCTTCCAAACCTTTTCTTTTTTTAACTCACAGAATACGGAACCTATAGGTAAACATCCGCGGCACACTTAAATAATGATGATGAAAAAGCAGAGTAAAATAAAAATATATTCTTATGATTTATTTATTTATTAACACAAACAAAACAATTAAACTATATAATAATTATCAATGTGTATTTATTTATATATTTTGTGTTCCATCTGTAGTGGGAAAAAGGAAAATCGACTTAAGTTAGTAAACTCATGAGTGGCCATTTTCCTAATCATTTAAATAATCTATACAAATAAAACATTTATCGGCACTAAAACAAAACTTCTTCCCGAGCAAAATGAACCGCTTGATTAATTAGTTATCTTACTCCTATATTTCTTAGATTGCAGTCCTAATTGTTCAAGACTTCTGTGTGAGACACTCACATACCTTTTTTGCTTCATATTAGTATTAAAATAAACTTTGTCGTCGATATCTTTGTTTTTCGTTGCTATTCTTTTTTATTCCGATAGATATTTCCATTTCACTGATATATTAAATACATGAAATTTTTAACATGAAAGATGTTGAGCAAAAATCGATTTATATAATACCAGGTATAATCAATTAATCATAGATACCATTAAACATGTAAATATATAAAGGGAAATGATCAATTAAACGATTCATTGGCCTCTATTTTAATTGTGAATTCTTTATGCTTTATTGAATTTCAATTCATAGCTTGAAGACATCTGTTATATTTTGTTGCATTATTAAAACTTTATAACAATTACCGTTATTTTGTACAGCATGGGGACACTAGTTTATTATAATTTCTAATAAAAAGATAATAACTGAAATTTACAAAAAAGCCTTATCTTTCTGTTCATTTTTAATCTAACATTTAATAAGATATCTGAGCTCATAGTTTTTTTTTTAGAATATCTTTGCAAGTTTGAATTTTGGACAAGCCTACATTTATATCTTCTTACAAGGAATCTAAAATATTTTTTATTGCAGAAAAGCTTGCTTCGCACCAATATTCTGTTGAGAACAGGAGTTTTACTGTTACTTTTTTTTAATATTTGGAAATCCATCCTTAACTAATAACCAAAACGGTGTAATATTAATTAATGACCTTTAAAAATTTCCATTGCAAATCACTGAGTTACACTTTTTCCAACAGGAGTAATTTATATTTTTGAGGGCTAGTCCGGGAAAATAATGGAGCCACTCTGACTATTGTAATAGTACTTTTATTTATTTGTACATCGTGTAAAATTGTGCAAGCCGACCTAATGAGTTAGTGGGTTGAACTTGAATAGATGTCATAGTATTGTTACCTTGTTCTGTGTAAGTTTGAGCTTTTCCATTAAAAGGATATCACACTGTAGATCAATGATTGCATTACTTATTATGCCGATACACACTTCACTACGAACACATCCTTATTCAGTGTTATTATGACCAAGTGTAAATCTGTCACCTCATTTCATATCTCTCAAAGATGACTAAAAAACGACCAACTTGGAGAACAAAAGCTCCTCCGTTATTTAGTGCTATGTGTTTTGGAGTTCTTTCAAAAAGTTGCTAAGGGCGTTTCTATATCTGATTAATTTTTGTGTAATAGTATTAATACGATATTGTTCAAATGACTTCGACCAAATTAAAATATTTTAAATGCTTGATAATTAATAGCTTATAAGCAGATACCTTGGACATCCTGACATGATGTAATAGGTAGCAAGCTTGTCTCGCTAGAACAGTTAAGACTGCGTAATGCGTTCAGTGCTCACTAGGAGCCCCATACATTCGGCCTTGTGCCATATCTAAGCTATGCTTAGAAAATAACTATAAGCAGTTGTCTCGAAACATTTTGTTTACAAATGAATCATTGTCTTATTAAGATTATTTCCACACCCAATTATTCTATTTTATAAAATCATTGCTAAACGAGATAAGCAAATGTAAGACTACCTTAAAAATGGATGTGAAAAATCTTACGGACATCTGGAGTGTGTTTTTTTTTCTTTTTGTTTAATATACAAATATTTTTGCCACAGTACCGTGAAGTGAATATAGCCAATAATTTATAGCGGAGTGCAATTCTGAATTTCAAGAAGGAGCTATTTTTAAACAATCTCTCAAAGATTCAATACACCGGAAGTGCTATCGATCTACAAAGATGTCGTCGCCGTAGGACCCTGCAGCATAAGAAGTTTGGGTTTGATTTGTTTAAAGGCATATCAGTCGTTTATGGGTCATTTGATGCCGAAATTGTATTTTCTTGTAAGCTTTGCTAATTCTTTTTCCCTAAAAATGTATTTTTGGTAATTTTAACTAAAGTATTTTCATGTTTTGACCCTAGTTTGAATGTTTATTATTTGCCCATAGATTTGAACCTAATAGGTGCTATCGCCATGAGACATGGTGCACCTGGGAACAAATCAATTAAGAGGTGGTTCCACGGTAAACAAAAGCTCTCGATCAGAGGCCTTGCTGCTAGATTTAGAATGGTGCGGAAAAGGGATTAGGGCAGCAAAATCTCAGCGAAATGGAACTACAAGAGAAGTGGTGGGTGAGTGAAACCGGTTCTGTTTGGTTCCAGTGGATAGAGCGAGGGAATCCTTTGACAATATAGATTGAAAGTAGGTATTTCATTTAAGAAACCAGCATTAACCAAAAAGCAACTGAATTCTTGATTATTTCGGCGAAAGCGATGTGAATAATAGAACGCAGATTGTTACTAATGAAGAGAGGATGGAACCACATTCAGATAAACGTGAGCAATTCGAAAGACTTACAGCGAAGCGGAACAAGCCACAATAATCGACGAAAACGGTGAATTTGGACGAATAAGAATCTGAGGCAAGAAAGTTGGTTAGAATTGCTGATAACTTATATAGTAAAAGATATATACAGTTACTGAAAGACTATTTCATGCCAGACTTAGCTGAAGGCGAGATCATGACAGATTATTTGTGCCACAAATCGTTTCTAACAGAAATGAGTTCGGCTAAAGAAGATGCCGTCGTATTGAAAGCTTGAGTCATGATGAGAATGTTATCGAGCAAAGGTTCACTGTACTAAAAGGAAAACTTCGTTCGAAGAATACACGCAATATTTTGGGGGCTGAGTCATCGGGGATGATAGCTCATACATGTGAAGATTGAGGAAAGAGTTATATGCCTTCCTTTCCAGGCGCATTGGAACAATTATTCAAATTCTTGGAAGCCGCATGAAATATTTACTCTGTAATATAAACTTGACAGGAAAATTTAAGCATATTTGTATTAAATATATTTCTCTAATATTGTATTTAATTTTTGAAGATAAATAATTGTCAGTTTATCGTCCTGGGTATGACGATAAAATTCATTTAGCAGCAAGGCCTCTGATCGGAAGGTTTTGAGGTGCGTGAAACCACCTCTTAATTGCTGTTGTTACCAGGTCGATCCGGGGTGGTATCACCTGTTAGGGTCCGAGCTATTGACAAATACTCAACCCTCAAAAAGGGGACAAGACACTATGAAAGTAATAATTATATATTTTTTTTTATAATTGCAATAGATTTTCATAATAAAAAAAAATAACAGCGATACATTTTGGGAAAATCAAATATTACCAGAATTGCATTTTTGGAAAAGAAATTACTAATGCCCCCCCCCCAATTAACCTCGGCTTAAAATGACCCATAAACCGCTAAACAAACAAACAAACAATAATTGTCAATTTACTTTTATTATTTCGAACTTTTGTTCACATCGTGATTGACATAGATATTCGTATATGTCCAACGTTTCGACAAAGTACCGCCAGGCTATCATCAGGTATCCAGTGTTTTTTGGCTAATCTCTATCTATAAAAAACAGGATGTATGTGTGTGTGTGTGTGTGTAACGAATGCACGGCCGCAATTTTCGACGGATTTGCACCAAAATTTACATGAACCTGCTCCTAGTTAGTGAGAAGTCCAAGCCCGACTTTGCATTTCCCAACTCCCATCAATAGTGGAAATAATCGATTTTTTATGCTTCTATGGCAGTTTTCATGTAGTTTGCGGCCCTTTTCTACTGACCAGAGTGAGAGCCTATAGCTGGCTGCCACGAATAGGCAGAAAGATTCTATTGGCCAGCGTGTGAGCCAACAGCTGACTGACACGAATGTTAACTAGGATGCTAGCATGCAAAAAAAATCGATAGCTGCATTCGTCACAAGTGGGGAAAATTTAAATCTTCATGGCACTTTACTCCAATTGGCTCATTCGCTTGCTTAAACTCAACGTTGATTCTGATTCCGCAGAACTGGGTTGGGTGTCAAAAAGTATATGTTGTTAACATTCTTTTTTCATTCGGTTTTTCCAGTTACGAGTCTTTTTTTTTAAGCTGATCGTTTTGTGT
>OZ038482.1:51366261-51378761 GCA_964036315.1 Acanthosepion esculentum | reverse complement strand
AAATGGCAGGTTCCCTGTACCCCTCCAGTAAGTACCTAACCCATTTTTCTATCCATTATATTTACGAGAGACAGATAAGGCAGAAGATGGATTACTGCTGCCATATATGAACAAGAACTGCCCAGTCATCACTTTCCAGCCTTGGGAGATCCTACATCTCTGTGAGTGACGAATTATTTCCTACAACTCTCCCACAGCCGAAACGTCACCAACCTCTTGTTGCTAAATCCATGGAAAGTGTTCAAAACGAACTACATTCCTTAGTTCCATCAGTTCTAACCTTCACTGATAAGGCCCGCCATACCTCGTACATTGTAGAGAATCACCCGCTTTCTATCCGTATTTTTTTGATGAGATATAAGCCCCACAGGACCAGCGTTTTCCCCAAAACCGCTGCCTTGTGGAACCGACTCCCAAGCGGAAACTTGATCAAGTATAGAGTTAACTGTTATATTCTCCGCATATTCGCATAAACTGTGCCTCTTATTCTGTAACCTCGGGTGGCTTTTGGGCCTTGTGAATATCACTGTAAAAGACCCCACTGATAGCACCTTATAAAAGCTAATTTCTAATTGACTAGATTTGCCTTGTCGATGAACGCCTTATTTTAAAAATAAACTGTCTCTTTTTCTCGAATCTACATTTTGAAGTGCGCTCTATCTTCATTGCACAGTCTGCATATAACGCCAGTTATGATTAATGGACAATAATGTCTCTTATTTCGCAAATTGTGAATGTTGTTTCCAGTGACAGGTTCTAGGTACAGGTTTAATTTATATTTGGGAGTGGTGAATTATTTTGCCATTGCTTCAAAAAAATCACAGGTAAAACCCGGTCATATACTTCAGGCGATGATTAATTGCCCAAATGAATTCTCAGGTTATTTCTTAGACTTATAAAAATATTTATGTTGAATTGTTACATCAATACATGATTGGTACCGAAAAAAAAATGAGGTCGAATCATCGAAATCCTTTAAGGAGTTTTTTATGAGACTCTTTTTTTTCTTTTTTTTTTACTCGGGAGACAGTGTATGTATTCAAATGTAGATTAAAGTAAAAGACTTTTTTAATATAACGTGTCCCTTCAGAATGAGGGCGATCATCACTCTCCACATTTATTTTGCAACTATAAATAAATAATGATTTTTTTTTATCGTTACTCGTTTTCCCTGTTCTGTCATCCATTTACAATAAAAAAAAACAATAAAAAACATTAATTAGGCGACTTTCAATTTCCCCATGTTTCTCCTTTCAGAGAATGTTACATTTTCTGAACCTTTTCTTTTTCATTAAGTATGCTGGAAAGTTCTGCTTTCCGATACAAAATAACAGTTTCCATGCATTTAATTCCGACTTACCATATTCTAAAATGTTCTGTCCGTTGTATTCGATGCGTTCTTTCTTAGAACGATATCGATATTGCTCTGTCATCTTTATCCTGTTTTTTTATTACTTCACTCAAGCAAGGTAATAAAGCCACTAAGACGCAAGGTGTTGCTAAATGTGAAAAATATGAGAAAAAGAAAAGCATTATTAAGGAGAGAGAGCAATAAAAGTACAGGTATAAACAAGACAAGGAATAACGATACTTATTGAGTTGAAATTTTTGAAGATCAAAAGCAAGGTGTCGGAAGAGTTTTCCGATAAGTACGAGAGAGGAAACTGTTCAGATAGCATATCACTTACCGTTACATCTAACCATTTCAACGGTAAAATGATGAAAACTAGCTGCCAATCCATAACTGCATTCAAACTCGTAAAATCTAGGTAACAAAAAGGATAATATCTATATATGTTTACGTATCCAGCACAATAAAAATGCGTTGTGTACGCAAGAATGGGCTCGTTGGATATAATTTAATGGTGTTGAATTATTCATTAGATATATAAATTTACATTATTTTATTAAAGCCCATAAGTATCTACAATATACATGCAATTATACATATTCACATACATAGTGCTCAATATCAGAGATAGAGTGTTTCTACATACAAAATTGGCAGTGATGTCAACACCGAGCGGTAAGAGTTTGTTTCGTACTTGAATGCAATTGAAATCATGTATGAAAGCTATCAGGCATGAAGATTGCGTTCAATCTTGTACGAGACTGACTGAATCCTGGTGATGTGTGAGATTTTCTGCGTCCATGTGTGTGCGTGTGTATATATATATATATATATATATATATATATATATATATATATATATATATATATATATATATATATATATGCAAAAGAGATTGGGTAGCCGCCCTATAAGACATGCAACCTGATCTTACGGCTGACCGATCGTATCCGAGGTTGCATGTCTTATAGGGCGGCTAGCCAAACTCTGTTGCATATTTGTGTTTGCTCAACACCCAGAGGCGACCTGTGGTTCATGCAGCAGCTATACTGTGCGGACCTTAAGGTTTCTGAGATGTAGCTCAAGCACATTCAAAGCCTCGGTCACGATGACTTGTACTACCACAGACTACACAATTTCACTGAAAAGGTTTGGGCCAACTCTTGGCATGATTCACACGCTATGATAACATCCTCCCAGGCCGATTACATGTAATAACAAATCGATCTTTGTTATGTTTGAATCTAGTTCTAAACACTCATTCACACGCCATGTATATCTATCTATCTATCTATCTATCTATCTATCTATCTATCTGTATATATGTATATATATATGTGTATATATATATATATATATATATATATATATATATATATATATATGTATATATGTGTATATATATATATATATGTATATATAGATGTATATATATATAGATAGATAGATAGATATGTATATATGTATATATATATATATATATATATATATATATATATATATATATACATATATATATATATAGAGAGAGAGAGAGATAGATACAAGATTTAAGAAAGAGCAAATATTTTTATATATAGTGATCAATAAGATAAAATTTTAAAATAATATTAAAAATAGACCGTTAATAATATCATATGTAAATATTACTTAATTGATATTTAAAAGTTAAGTAATTTTTCATATAATATTATATATATATATATATATATATATATATATATATATATATATATATATATATATATATATATATATATATATATATATATATCAAGGTAAGATGAGAAGGAACAGAATACAATTCCAACGTTCGTAACATTTAATTTAAAAGACGGTTCAGTACAAAGTAGATGGCTACAAAATTGCACTCCTGTTACGATGAGTATGGAATGCATTTCATCAGGTGAATGTAAATTACTGGAGAATGAACGATTTATCTAGATTGAAAAGAAAAATACAGCCTCTTTTACAAAAAAAAAGGTGGGCTTATTAGGTTTGTGGGGTTTACTCAGATCAAACAATTAAATATGACCTACGTTAATTTTGAACTAAGCGAAGAAGCAATAACTATGAAATTATTTTGCATAAATGGGTCTTGACCCGCAAATTTGGCAATCAATCGAAGCCGGGACGTTAAACAGCAGTGTATGTCAATGGATACATTTTTTACAAACTATTCAATGTCATTTTCTAACAAAAAATGAGATGAAACCGTAATTTAACAAAATGCTAAACAAGTTATATGCTTTGTGAGTTTCCAAAAAGAAAAAAACAACTTTTATAGCTGATTAATACATAGCTTCTTTAAGAAACCAGTAAATAATTTAAATGTATAGAATTAATTCGTAAAATAATATACAACTGTTGAATAGATATTCTTTATATAAGTTGTCAATAACAATAACCAATCATTGCAAAATATAAAAAATACCAACCAAATACCAATACATCCGTAGAAGATGTTACTAATACTACCAGGAGATTAATACAAAATTATATTAAATCCAAATTAATCTTACAAATAGAATGATAAGCCATATATGGTGCAACACAGTTCAACTAAAATCTAAGAAAAAGCATTGTAAATTCCAAGTCTATCTGAATTGTAAGGTAAAAGATAGACTGTGTTTACAATTCACCGTTAACTCAGATCTTTGGTTTCATAAAGCATTATTATCAAAGAACCTGATAATTTTCAAAATATTCAGAAAGGCTAAACTTATGATGCAGACAGACATAAATTATAAGTATAAAACTGTTCCCGGAATCCATTAAGCTCATTATAATTGACATGTCTGCTGATTAGAAAGTTGGTTCACTCTGTCTTGCGAGACAATTTTTCTCTTCAGAATCTATCCTATATATTTATAAGTCACCCTTTCGTCCATGTTTCAATATTGCTATCACATCTGGTTTGATATTCTGCTATTTATTTAGAGATTCTTGATAAAATACAACATAGAATTTGCAATATTATTGGCCTTGACCTGGCATCCCGGTTTGCTTCACATTCCCCCCGCCGTAATAGAGCTTCCCGTTGCTTTTTCGATATATACTTTCATGGTAATTGTTCTGACTAACCCGCCCCCGTCGGCGTCATACAACTTTTACATATAGAAACTAGTTAGGACTTCAAAGAAATCATGACATATTATAGTGGCTGTGGTAAGAAGGGCAAGTAAAAGTGTGTTGTTTTTGGTGTAATGAATACTGTGATATGTTTGGGTCAGTAATTTTGGCCAGCTAAGACAGATTGAAAAACAGCTTTCCACTATCCCTCTTTTTGGCCTTGTGCCACACTTGTATTTTTCAAAATAAATATCACTATTCTCTATGGTACATACAATGAATTTAAGATCAATACAACATTGGCGGCAAGGTCTCATCATTTTACAGTTTAAATGAATAGAAGGAACCGTAAGTTCTACGGTAAGATTTTCTCACATCGCACTTCTTCCTTGTAAAAACTGTCTCCCGGCTTTTTACATTTCAGTCAGATTTGACCTTCAAAAATGTACATGCATTATCAATCCTTTCATTTTGTCTTCGTAAATCCTGTTCTTTTAATATTCTACTCCCTTAATAGTTTTTTTCTATCATATTCTCTCACTCCCAGTAACACCTTGCCTCTTAGTGGTTTTATTGCTTTGCTTGTGGTGAAATGCTTTAAAAAATGCATATGGCGAAACACAAAAAACCTGTTTAAAGTTGATACTAGAAAAGTATATTAAAGGAATATTTTAGTACAACATGATATCCGTACGGATTTCGCACATTAACTAAGAAAGAGATTTAATCTCGTTATCTCTAGTGTTCCCGAATAACGTCAATTTCAACGCATCACTGCTTCATTAATGCTATACAATCTATTCCCATTTCTAGCATGAATGAAGCAAACGTTTAGTCGATTCAGCTAAAATGAATCGGGCTTTTTTTTGCCATAACTCTTTTACTAAGTACATTATATCATTTAAGTTTGAAACGCTCTACTTGCTTAATTGCAAATGTCTAACCACCGAAATATGCAATTGAAATAATAAAATGTAGGCTCAGTACATTGAAACGTTGTTTCTCGCTTGTTCAGTGATGCTAAGTTTTGTCGTTACAGTAAAGTAAGTTAACTTTCTACAAGGTTTTGCTTCATATTTTTAACGACAGAATACAAGAATAACAATTCAGAACATTCTTCTTAAATATAGGCAATTTAAAACTTCGAAGTTAAATAAGAGTGTTTAAAACAGTAGGCTCGATATTTTATCTTGTGTTGAGTTGTTTTTTACTGACAACCTCGGACATATATGTAGTGCCAGCATTCATATACATATATATATATATATATATATATATATATATATATATATATATATATATATATATATATATATATATATATATGTTTGGTCTGGTCTGTATTCTATTCATTGACCTCTCTATGGATCGTTCGTTTTAATATTGTATATTAAAAAGAACCACTTGGATAATTCTTTCCACTTACAGATATGAAAATTATTTGCTATCTCTCTTTATATATAAATGAAAAATTAATTTCGGTTGAGCTCTTTGGTTTGAGGTGTGAATTTGTAAACAGTGACTATTTAAGCTAATATTGCAGGACTCTTCGGCAGAATTGAGTCACTGTCAGTCACTGTGTGTTTATCTAAATCTAAAAAAAATTAACACGCTAAAATTCACCTTCATTCCTGCCGTGCACTGACGGCTTAGTGGGAGAAGTTCCGACTGAGGCAAATTCAGTCGGGTTTCGATCGGACGTCTAGTCACACTGATGAGCTGTGAAACAGCGAAACAGTCTGTCTGTGATGACATAAATATATATATATATATATATATATATATATATATATATATATATATGTGTGTGTGTGTGTGTCTGTGTCTGTGTGTACAGATATATATATGTATATATAGATAGATAGATATGAAACAGGATAATTTATATATGTGTGTATGTGTATATATGCATGTATATATATATATATTTATATATACATACACACACACAGGCACACACACACACATATATATATATATATATATATATATATATATATATATATATATATATATATATATATATATATATATTACAGACAGAATGAGAGAGTATGTGTTTGTATATAATATAATGTATATATATATGAAAAATTCAGATATAAAAATATATCTGTAAGGGACAATATTAATAAAAACAAACGGAAAACTTGTTATCAATTAACGTCTTCCATAGTTTGCTTCCTTTCGAGAGGTTTTCGAATATATTTTAGAATGTTCCTAAATTTAAACTGGAAGTCGATTTTTGCACGCTTTTTCGAAGTACCAGGTCGTTTGTGTACAAAGTTCGGAAGAAGTCTGAAATCTCCAGCGTTGATTTGTCTCCTGCAGCGAAGCGCCAAAAAAAGCGTTCACAAAGTTCGTAGAATATCAGGATACCATAATACGTAAGTGCAGTGCAGAGCATTAGCGATGTGAATGCCGGAACGTCCATGAGTGCCCTTGCCAGAAACCGCCATATGTCCAAAGGCACAATGCGCAATGTGGTGCATTCGAAAGAAGTAATACGTGATGAGGAAAGAGCAGTTCATGTCGGCACAGACAAAAGAATAAAAGTTGCTTCGAGGAAATCGGTTACTGAATAATTTGGGACACCCAGAAGGAATTGGCAAGATCTGATTTTTTTTTGTATTTTTTTTTTCAGAAGAAAAACATTAGAATCAAGACCCGAAACGAGTTGGAAAAATGACATCTGGTTATGTGTGAAACCTTCTTATTTCTCCCACGTTATGCACCCCATGTTCCCCGCTTCTTGGATAATTTTAGGAGTGGTGGGTAATGAAGTACACATCATGCAACCTGCTTTTTCTCAACAGATTCTCCGGTTAAATACTGCTGGCTACAACGAGGTGCTGGAAACACTTGTGAAGCCACTGATAGACCTTCTATCTGATGGAAAATAGTATGGTTTTTCAGCAGGACTCTACACCCCCTGTTCACAAAGCTGCGGTGACCCCAGCCAACTTGCAGAACTACATCACACGAAAAATGTGGCGACCTAACTCGTCAGATTTAAATCCACTTGATTAAATATAGGTAATGTGCGGCGTTGTTGAACAGAAGACTAATCAACGTTCAGAAAATAAAACTGATTCCCATAAAGCCGCCACTACTCGAGTAAAGTCCTATACGAATACAGACCAACTGATGCTTGCATGTCAATGTTTCTGGTCACACATTGCAGGCATTTTTGCATCTGAAGGCAGTTACATCGAATATACATGTAATCTACCCATTACTGCATCTGTGTACAATGTTTTGTAACAATAAATTCGTTCGTAAGATGTGGATGTTTGTCTTACGGTCTTGAATGTGTCCTTAAATACTTTACGCACCCTGCATATATATATATATATATATATATATATATATATATATATATATATATATATATATATATATAACGTTACAACATTCGCTTTCTGAGTATGAGACCCGGGTTCGAATTTCGCCATGGTCGATTTATCAGGAAGGAGTCTTCCTGATAATAACGGAATGGATCGAGGTTGATCCCAGAGTGTTTCATATTTGGAAAGTGCCTGAAAACCCAAGCCGTGTGAGTGAAATTAGGTAGACGGAACTCTTGTGGGCCGTCGATAGCTGTGCTAGCACGAAGCCACAAGTCATTGTGGCCGAGAGCTTAAGCGTGCTGGCCTTGTTCAAATTGTTGATCACGCTAGATAACACGCTCACCTCCAGAAAATGTAACTAAGGTCTGGTCATCATAGTTACAGTATAAACCACAGGTGGTCCGTCTGGGTGTTGATCAAACACAAATGTGCCTGAGTGAGCGTCTGCAATTTTATTAATAACGACTGCGGTGTCAACATACTGCGGTTGAGTTTTTTTATTATGTTTTCGTAATTTTCTCCTTTTTAGGATTTAATTACATAGAAATTATTGTCCGAATATTTGGTCAGACTCAAGTATAGACGAAAACTTTAAGATTACAATAAAACATACATTCACTTTTATCAAGGATGATTTTATTTTTATTTTCAGTTGAATTTATGGATTATTTTATGTATGTATCTAGAGTTATATGAATGCTTTATTGAGTGTTGGCTTTTGCTTTTTTTTATTCTTTTATTAAAAATGCTTTCAGAGAAGAAAACAATTATAAGAACGTCAGAAAATTAAATAAAACTATTAAATGCAGTATCTTATCAGACTTTTTTTATGAAACTTTTGAGTTTTTTGATTTCCTTGCTTCATCTACTTTTTGATGATGTTTGTGATATCAAAGTCCATGTATTTAAAACTAGAAATTTCGGAAGATGTATGTTGGAGGTTATGTAATGTTTAAAATTCATGCAATTCCTGGTCCACCATAATGATAAATGCTTCTGTGTGTGTGTGTGTGTTTTGTTTTTTTTTTATTAAGGGTCATTTAATACCGAAGTTCAATTTTCTTGGGGGCATTATTAATGACATCTAAAAAAATGTATTTCTTGTATTTTTTTTACTATGAAGGTGTATTACTGGTATTTTTACTATAAAAATTAATGTTTATACATGTCGCGAGTTAAATATTTACCCATAGTTTGGACCCTAACAGATGCTACAACTTCGGGTAAGGGTGGAACTGGGAACAAGAAATAAAATGTGGTTTCACGCTCCTCAAAACCTTCCGATCATGGGCCCTCCTGCCAGATGTAATTCCTCGTCATACACAGGACTGAGGCCTTGATGTGCAGTAGCCCCAGTTACATATGTTCTCCATTGAGCCAACTCCATGTCGTTAGCATTATTCCCAGGACTTATCGGTGGCGTTGGTCTTGAGGCTCCACTGGAAGAAATGGGGCGACATGCCATTGATAGAGTTGCACATTTTCTATAGGGTCACCACTGATTACTTTAGTTTGCGTCAACGTGGGTACAAGTATATGTCATTTTTCTGATCATATTGAATCTCCGTCTCGCATAATACATACCGGAATCCTCGGTGTGTTTTAGTTAATTTAGAACGCATTTTGATAGGAAAATACGCTTGTCTTATCAGACACTAATTTCCCTCTACAGGTAACGTAAGACTTGGAATATATTCTCGCCGATTATCTATTCGATTGCGGACTGCGCAAATTTGAGCAGCTCAGCATCCTTTTGTTGTTTCTATTGTTGGTGATGTGTTGGACTCTTTCATATAGCTGCGGTTGAAACTTCCATTCTAGAGATCTCCCACGAGTTTCTGAGTTGAACGTCTGGGAGCAACTCACTCACAAGTAGCGATCCATCATGGGGATGGTATGGTTTGTGTCTAGTATCATTAGCACGACCTGACATCTCACTTTCTATGTTAAAATGGGAACTAAATTGTTAATGTTTTCCATACGCATGTAAGTGAAATGAGAAATAGGGCTCCCTCAGTGCATGGCATACTGAATATGTGCTAAAATAACTGACGTACGTATTTTCTCTTTCTCTGACTTTGTTTCTTACTCTTTACGCATATACTTTGACGCTGTAACAATATATATATATATATATATATATATATATATATATATATATATATATATTGTGTGGACTGAGTTCGTATCGATACAGTTGGGCGGTGGTGGGGGATTAGAATTTAACTGTGAAAGCTAAGAGTTTCAATCAGACGAAAGGCACGAGACAAGGGGCAAAGTAGGGAAGAAGTTTTACGAAATTAAACCCTAATTTTAACTTGATGATATTAATTTTGAGTTATATGGAGAATTAAATATTAATTTAAAATTAAGAGGAATAAAAAGAGGTTTAAAAATAACTTTAAAATATATAGATAAAAGGAAGTAAAGGATTAATGGAAAGAGAGTTGGGAAGATATTAAAATAGGGGAAAATTTATAAATTATAATTAATATAATGTAAAGAGGTTATAGGGGGGAATATAAAAATATAGAAATAAGAATTAGTTATACTTTCGACATATCAAATGTTAGACGGGAGTGAATATTATGGAAATGTAGTAGCTATTTAAGTTATACCTATATATATATATATATATATATATATATATATATATATATATATATATATATATATACTGTTACAGAATCAAAGTTTTAAATGAAAACACTTTAACACGTCAGACTCTAGGTTTATCAAATTTAATGGTGTGCTACCGTCCTTTGTTATATAAAGGCTCCAAAAGTTAAACATATTTTAAGCATGTGCACATCTATCTATCTATGTATCTATATATCCATATATATATATATATATATATATATATATATATATATATATATATATATATATATATATATATATATGGATATATAGATACATAGATAGATAGATGTATATATATATATATATATATATATATATAGACAAATATTTGAGTAGGCTTTGCGTTTATTCTTTTTTCGTCGACCAGCCTGAATCAGGCGGATTAATAAATAAAAACGACAACAAAGATTTTCAAGGATTTCGCTTGAAGTCACTATTCCGACTTGTTTGATCGGCAAAGTTCTTCGTGGCCGAGTTGAACTAAAGCACGCCTGATCTTATGACGACTCCATCTTCCTGGGAAGGGGGAAGTTGGTGCTTCGAATCCTGCCGGAGATTACATATGTTCTTTAATAAGATTTATCGAATATTCAGGACACTCGACGAAAACACATAAACATACTGTTTAATAAATAAACGGAATGTCTTCTCAAATACGAATATCCACTAAAAATTAATTTTAAAGTGATCCATAATTCTTAGGAAAACAAATATGTTTACGTTTCGATACAAAACTGAGCAGATATTTCATCTGCTCACACGTGCTTATAGTTGGTATCATTGCGGTCACTTGATCGCACCAATTTTCTTGCTACTGCTGCAGTGTAAACATGACCGCTCCGTTAACAGTGTGTACCAATGACGAACAAAGAGTAGTGGTTCGATTTCTCTAGTTGGAATGTGGGTCAGGAAATTAATTGAAGGATTTTGCCACAATACGAGGACAGTACACTGCCACGTAGAAGTGTGTATGAGTGGAAACGGGAAGTTTAAGTGTCCGGACAACTGTGACGCACGAAGAAGAAGCAAGGCGCCGGTCAACCTCCAACCACTGACGAGAAGATCGTGAAATGGGTAATAGCGAATCGGCTAGTTATCAATAAGGTTGCTTGTTGTCTGCAGTTTCGGATCATTTGCTCTTTTTTCTTCGTTGTTGCACATTGCCAGCGGAGTTGTCTGATTATACTACACTAGATACAAACAAACTGGCACAATGAAGCTCAAACCTCAATCACGTGACGACATTAGTACCAGCTATGATCATAAATGAGGATAAGTCATTGTGACAAACGTAAAGTTATGTTTTGACGACAGAGCGGATAAATTTAGCTTCGTATTTGCAAATGTAGAAAATGCAACAGAAAAAAATGCATGTCCACTGGGTTGTCACTGGAAATTTTTTTAATCCGTGTTAGGACAGGGACATGATCATCGACTTTAGGTCTGTTGGAATGTTGACAGCTTTGCAGATCAAATTTTCTACTTTTTAGTTTAATGAAAGATTTTCGAGCGGTACACTCAAATGTAAAAATATTTCCTGAAACGGCACATATCCTTTTCGCTTTTTATTCTTTTCTATACGGAAATATATATATATATATATATATATATATATATATATATATATATATATATATATGAGCATCAAATGATGCAAATGCCTCTTATTTACTTCCATTTTCTCTTTCTTTTAAGAAAGATTTAAACGTAAAATAATCACATTCAGCATGAGGAAATGTATTATATATATATATATATATATATATATATATATATATATATATATATATATATATATATATAATAGTTGGTTACTTCTATTCGAGGATATCCGTCTACTAGGGCGGCTAGTCAATACCTATAGCAGAAGCTCGTTCAGGCACATTGGTGTTTGCTCAACATCCACAGAGAACACATATGGTTTTTACTGCAACTATACTGAGTTGACCTTAGTTAAAGTTTCAGGGAGAGAGCGTGTTATCTAACGTGATCAACAATTTTAACAAGGCCAGCACGCTCAAGCTCTCGGCCACGATGAATTGTGGCTTCGAGCTATTGCAGCTATCGACGGCCCCCTCTA
>OZ038482.1:51353761-51363761 GCA_964036315.1 Acanthosepion esculentum | reverse complement strand
CACTGACCATGGGCGGTAGCACCTGTTCGGTGGTCCAAGCTATGAACAAATATTGAGCCCTCCTCCCAAATAAAAACACTATGCATGTATAAAAATACAAAAATACCAGTAATACAATTTATATAAAAAAAAGACCGCAAATAAAATTTATCTGTAGCTGAAGGCATAAAATTGCATTCAAAGTATATTTAAGTGAAGCCATAAAATTGTGTTCAAATTATTAAGATTTCGGCATTAAATGACCAATACAGGTGTTGATATACCTCTAAACAAAACCAACCAACCAACCAATTTGCCGAGTTCAAAATCCCATTAGTTTCGTCATCATCATCAACATCCCCTTAACTTTGGTAATCATAGGGCGGATCCGAATGTAAAAGCCACACTAACACTTTTCCACAACGGCAGCCATCAGCAATTCTTTTACATTCGTTATATTCACTTATGCCCAATTACCCACATCTTCTCCCCTCCAGTTTTGGGTTATATAGTAAAACATAATCTCTAAACCATTATTATGATTAGCCCCAACCCCGCAAGAATTTTTACAAACTGAAAATATTTTCTGGCTTTAAATAACTTGCAAAGGGTTGATAAACGGTAAAAATCAATCAACCAATAATTCGAAAATTATCGGAGGGGTATTTATCTTTGATCATTTGATTCTCTTGTGCTCATGAAAATAAAGTTCCAATGTTAAATTTAAACTACATTTTAATGTGTTTAAAAAATAATAAGCAATATTACTTAATAAGTTATATGTATTTTATAAGTCATGATTTATTTACTTCGCAAGTGATCGAAGGGATGTTTTCTTTTTGTTGATCGTTTGATTCTAATCTCAGTTTGGTGATCTTATGAAAAAAAATATTACAGAAATAAAACGACATAACAGTGGTGTTCGGAGTTCAGGATTTATTATCCACGGACAAATTTTATCAAATACACGTGTTACTGTGTTGGTAGGCGACTAAGAAAGAAAATGGAACAGCCTCTTAGATAAGTTAGTAAAGGAAAGCAATAAGAACACACGTTCGATTAATCGTGTGAAGATAGAATGAGTAGTCTTCAGGAAAACTAATAACCCGCCGTGCGATCAAAATATTGAAAATGTTGAAATCAAGCAGGTACAGATATTCAGTTGCCGGGTCACTATCGTATTGACTGGAAATGAGACAGGAAAATCCGAAGTAACACAGGAATAGCGAAATATGTCTTTTAGAAATTAAGCAAAGTATTAAGACTTAGGTAAATGTCCGCAGAAGCAAAGAAAAATGTGCTGCACTGCTTTGTAGTATATAATGTTCTATATCGCACTAAATTCTAAAACATATCCCAGATGAAGAAGTAACTTGAACTGTAGATGATGTTGTTCTACCGGGGGTGCAGGACGACACATCACCGCCGACTCAACACTGCAGACTTAACACCTCCGACTCAACACTGCAGACTTAACACCTCCGACTCAACACCGGCCATCTTAACAATTTAATTCTAGGTCAACTCACCACCAGCCTACTTACTGAATATAAAATATGTAAAAATTGTTCGAATATCTAATATATCCGCGTGTTGTCGGATAATCTTTTAGCCATTATCAAGGATCATTTTGATTTGTAACTGAATGTATGAAAAAATATACGAACGCAAGAAAAATTAAATAAAAAGTTTAATCGCAGTATTTGACAGGCGTCTTTAATCTGTGTGTGTGTGCATGCGTGTGCGTATGTTTATGTACCACATTTAACGTAATTCCCGTAAAATTGTGTGTGTTATCGAATTATTTTAGTACACACGGTTATTTGGTTGATTTTGTTTCGCGGCACATCAACACCTCTATAGGTTATTTAATGCCGAAATCCAAACACAATTTTATGGCTTCAACTAAATATATCTGCAACGCAATTTTGTACCTTCAATTAAGGATAAAGTGTATTTTTAGTAATTTTACTATAAATAAGTATTGTTGGTAATTGATTCATATAAAAATGTATTGCTGGTATTTTTCCTATGAAAATGTAATTTTTATACTTACATAGAGTTTTTTTTTGGGGGGGATGTTCACTATTTGCCCATAGCTGAGGGCCTAATATGAGCTACCATCCTGGGTCAAAGTGTACCTGGGAATAATTGCAATTAAGAGGTGGCACTGCGCTTCATAAAACCTCCAATCTCTCGCCCTTGATGCAGGATGTAGTTTATCGTCATACCCAGAACTAGATTGACACGGTTATACGTAACTAGATATGTAATTAATTATGTAAGAGAAAGTGTCAAATAGTAATAAAAAAATACTAATGATTCTTATAATTTTTACATTTTCTTGAATAAATCGGCTTCCCCAATACATCTACGAAGGACGAGAACAATTGCCTGAGAATATTTATCAAGTTGCGCGTGCCGGTAAAGTCTATTATTGATTTGTTTTTATTAGGAGTGGCTGCGGGGTAAACCAGAATTATATCCTCTATTTGCCCAAAGCCGTTTGATTCTGGTGCTTCCGGTGTCTAACAGAGTACCTGGAATTGAGCCAAATGGTATTGTTTCATGTATCCAATGGGACGAATTAGATTCACTGGACTTGTTGGAAATTAGGAAGAACACTCCCTCCTACGATTATATAGCCAAGGCTAGCTTGAATTAAACCCTGTTTGCTGGTGAGATCCATCGCTTCATGACGTCTCGTTTGGACACAACTTCAAATTTTTGACCAGCTGTGGAGTATCTCATCATTTGTTTCGGCGTTTATCTTATCTTGATCACTGTCAAAGTAGGCTTACCATATTAAGTCTTATCTATAATAGTGATAGGTTGGATGTGGAACAAGATCGAATATATGGAGCACCCAGTGAGGATCGAACTCACTACTCAGCAGTAATTGATCTCGCTAGAAAAGTTTGCTAACAATTTCAGCACGTTGAATTGTCGAGGTGGATTTCTGAACGTAGCGCCCAAGTCTAATCGGAAGTTTCTATAATTGAATATATATATATATATATATATATATATATATATATATATATATATATATATATATATATATATATATATATATATATATATATATATATATATATATATATATATATATATATATATATAACTATGCTCGTGTCGGAAAACCTTCGAACTCTTGATTTAACAATAGCCAAATCAATCACGAAGGAAAAAAAGGTTTTAAAAAAAGAAAGAGCCAGGAACATGAAAGTCTGTCGAAAATAATCGCACAGATACAGGTTCAAGGCCCAAAGAAAAAAAACCGATACGAGTAAACAACTAACTAAAGAGCTCAATACAAGCGTAGAGCAAACCTAGTCAAACCTAATGAGCCAGACACACCTACCAAGGTTTCACTTAGGCAGATCGTCAGAGCGAAACCTTGGTAGGTGTGTGTGGCTCATTAGGTTTGACTATATATATATATATATATATATATATATATATATATTTATATGAAAAGTAAAGTTAATGATATAAAATGACGAAATCCCTCCGCTAACAAAATTTTAAAGATGCATTAAAAAAACATATTTCGATTCGCATTATATTTTTTCGTTTCGGATGCTACCTGAATTTTACCAAAAGCAAAATAATTTCCGTGCCTGAAGATGACTGAATGTACAGTCGAAAGTACATTTACGTATTTAAGAAAGACCTTATACAGCTTATATATATATATATATATATATATATATATATATATATATATATATATATATATATATATATATATATATATATATATATATATATATATATATATATATATATATATATATATCCTGCCCAGTGGAGCAATTCGATGTGGTGTAATGGTCAACAAACTTGCCTTGCTAGATTAATTACGACTGAGTAGTAAGTTCTATCCTCACTCGATACTCCATACATCCATATATCGTGTCCAGTGTGTTGATAGTTGGATTAAGTGACAACATCTTCACACTGGGATTAGATTTGATGCGATGATGTTCGTCTTTGTATCATGCTTGTCTGTCACTAGCGGGTCCATTTTCTGTCTCGTTCGGAGCATACATTTTTCTGGTTTACAGTTGCTATTGTTGACAGATGGGCAATCGTACATCCTATCATTCGGGCGCAAACTTTTACTGCTAGGACACACCGTGCTGCTTCACCGGATTTATTTCCTCTGTGTTCCGAATGGAAGAAGGAAGTTCCATTCTGAATGTTTTTTGCCGAGAATTGATATTTTAGGGAACAGGAACCCACGTGAGTGCTTCCCCGAATGTTTGATCTTGGTCACTTAAAGTCAAGATTCAAACGTTCTTTCCACTGTCTCTTCTTCCCCCATTCCATTTTGACTGTATCCTCGAGATTACGCCTTCTAGGGCTAATGTTTCCATCTGAAATGAAGTGGAAAGTCTATATTGAATCCATTGCTAGGCCAGCTGCTAAGAAATTTGGTTCACTGTGTCGTGCGAGACAATTTTTCCCTCCAGAAATACATATCTATAAGTCTACTATTTGTTCATGCTTAGAATATTGCTGCCCCATGTGGTCCGGTGCCCCTGCTATTCACCTTGAGCTCCTTTATAAAACCCAAAGAAGAATCAGCAATATTATTGTCTTGGGCTGGCAGGTCGGCTTTAGTTACTTTCCCACTACCGTAAGACTGTCTCTCTGTGTCTTTTCTATAAATACTTTTATGGTAAATGTTCGGATGAGCTCTTCGCTATGTTACCTAGACTGTTTGAATTTAAGCGCAGTACTAGACTGGCGTCGAGTTCTCCTCAATATGCATTTGAGATGGCTAGATGTAGCTGTTAATTCTATGCAAACAGTTTCATTTCTCGCATGTTTCGCTTGCGGAACTCCCTTTCCGACTTCATGTTATCCAGCCAACTTTAATCTTTAAAGATTTAAATGTAATGTCAATCGCTATCTACTGTCCTGCTGATTCCACTTTTCTCTTCCCGCACATTATTAATGTTTCTGTTCATAATTCTTCCACACCCAGTAACGCCTTGTGAATTAGTGGCATTTTTACCTTGCCTGTGGTGAAGCCGAAAAAAAACAAAAAAAACTCTCGTAACTTGGATTGGGTATGAGTAAAAATAAATATCCCAGGATCAAGCGTTGTCCACTCTTTTCACGGGTCCATATCTGCAGTATCTACTATGTCATAGCTACACCACATTGCGACGTACAGGCGTATATCTGTTCGAGTCCATTTCGTTAAGGTCGGGTGTGGAACAATATCCATTGTACTGCTGTCTGTAGTTTTTGGTATCACAATTAAGAAAAAAAGATGGAGGTCCTCCTGCTATATATTTAGAGATTATTGATAAAACTCAGTTAGAAATAAAATAAGATTGTTCTTGACACACACTTGACGTATTGCATTCAATCACTTTATAAACGCCGTATTTTATTTTATATTATTCTAAATGCAATGTCAATCATAATCTCGTGTATATTTTATTTTTGTCCTTTTAATATTCTCTCTCCTTAATAGTGTTTTTCTCATATTCCCTAACATTCAGTAACCCATTGCTATTTAGTGGCTTTATTGCCTTTCTTGGGGTGAAATAATTAAAAAATACATATATAGAAAATATCTGGACAATAAAAGTCTGCCATATAAATTCATGATTTGATAAATATCTTAATTGTAGATAAAGTTATTATTGGATACATAGTCTTTTTGTGTGTGTTCGCGTTATAAATCCAAAGATATCCGAGCAAAAGCTAAATATTTCTACGCTATACAAATCTGGAAAAGTTTGTTGTCGTTTTTTTTTCGTTTTTTTTTAAACGTCCGGTATATCAAAATATTTTCATTACAGCTAACAAATCCGGTGAGACTGTCTGCACTGTTTATGATATGAATAAAAGAGGAAGACGACATCGTCAACAGATTAACTTTACATCAGCCCGAAGCAGATACAGAAATAAATACAATAAGTTTCAGATCTCATATTTGGCAGGAGTAAGAAATAGTTATTAAAATTTTCAACCATTGTTGTAAACGAAAAGAGACTCGGACGTCGTGATAAGCTCTGTATATCAAATCAGGCACTTCGCACGCAATTTACAAACTTGCCCCTTACACACACACACACACACACACACACACACACACACACACACACATATATATACATGAGTGGGGCTTATCTTATATATATATATATATATATATATAATATCTGGATAATATAAATGAAACAAAATTGGGTGTTTTTTTTATGAAAGTATTTATTTGTGTGTTTTTGTATATATTTATTTATTTAATATTTCATACCACCTAGGTCTTTCCTCAGAAATCTAATGAGATACTGTGTTTGTGTGTTTGTTTACAGCGTTTGTTTACAGCGTTTGTCGTGAAGCGTGCATGTCACGTGATGTGCAATGCGACTTTGTTTGAATTTTTGGCGGAAGACTGATGATAGTGTCTTAAATGTTGTTTAAAAGGTTTTTTGACCATAACTCAAGAAATATTTCTTAAAATATTATGCTATATATATATATATATATATATATATATATATATATATATATATATATATATATACATGTAAGTGAACATAGAAGTCAACACTTATAGGGGACAGTCTGTTTTATGCTCGATGCAATCGTCAGGCCACGAGTGCTGTTATTTTTCTCGGCTATTTATATATACGGGTCAGTGGTGCATTGTGGGTAGTCTATTTTGGCAGATATTTTACCGGAAGTCGTTTATTTGTTATATTTGTGTCAAATTATTTTGCTTGTTTTTATTTAATTTATTTTTGTTTTTTTATCCTTTATATTTATTTTATTTTTATTTTTTATTTTAATCGGTGTTTTTATTAACGTAGTAAAAAATTGTTTATATAGCTTATTGTGGGTAGTCTATTATGGCGGCTATTTTACTGGAAGTCGTTTATTTGTTTAATTATTTGTCTCAAATCGCCTCTAAGTGTTGACTTGTATGTTCACTTTTATATTTACGCACGCTCTATCTCTGATATTGAGCACTTTATCCCATAAATATAGCAAACTTTAAGACTATATTTCTTCATATATATATATATATATATATATATATATATATATATATATATATATATATATATATATATATGTGTTCATTTGTCTGCAAATTCGAGAGAACTGAATAAAGATGTTTTGTGGGGCGTTCGACTCAAATGCGAAAATTCTCTAAAATAACCGATTAATGATAAAATTCCATTAACTCCATATATATATATATATATATATATATATATATATATATATATATAATCAAATTTCATATGATATAGTAACCCGTAATGGGCCAATAATAAAAACAATAGAGTTTTCCCAACCATGTAATAAAAAAATGACCCTTTTGCAACCATAGTAGACATAACAATTCGTTCACTCGCTCAGTCACTAAATTTATTTTCAAAATCTACCACAACTCTAACTTTAGAATTCATAACCTAATTTACTTATTCGAATGCACACTATTCCAGAAAGAAAATATGAGAAAATCTGAGTGGTCCATTCACTAATGAATTAATATTTAGAGGAATCGGATCAAGTCGGCTCCCCACGTCAGGTCATTACCTGTAGAACAACATTTCCTCAGAGAAAAACATGATTTTAAAAGCTATGGCAAATTAACTATAATTGAAATAATAGAAATAGACAGAAAAGTTAACCCTAAAAAATACTAGAGGAACATGAAAACAAATGGATTTTGCGCCTTAATTCACTTTTTCCAGATGGACTTAACCACAAAATTAACAACACAGATAGAATTAATATATAATCCCGTAAATCAAGCCCTGTCCACATTTCTCACCCGTACAAGACACACATTATTGCAGATGTGTTGAGGTCTCACACATATACACACACTCACACAAATATATACACATACATATAATACACACACACACACACACACACACACACACACACACACACACACACACACACACACACACACACACAAACTAAAAGATAGCATACATTTAACACACACATCCATTTCCCAGCAACTAATAAATATGTCAAATTGACCAAAATGGAATTCTGAGTCTCAGGAAACACTCAGCCTCTATTTTAAAAACAACTTGAAAGAGGGCGTTTAACCAATTCATCGACTGACCAAAATTAACGCTAAAAATACAAATAAAAACTAAAAATAAATTCATTTTCTTCAGAGACAGTCATTCACTCCTGTATTTGACTGCTACTAACAAGCAGGGATTTTCCTCCTGATAATGGTCAGGCTGGCCGAAATTAGTTGTGGAACCTAAATGGAACAAAAAAACAATTATATACAACCCAGTGTGTCTGAAAATTTAAATTTTTTAATATTTTTATTGTTCAAAACACACACACACACACACACACACACACACACACACACACACACATACATATATATATATATATATATATATATATATATATATATATATATATCAAAAAGAAGTTGAAAATGCAACTGAAGTCTTTAAGAATATTCCCCAAGTCCACTTTTCTCATTATTTGTCTCAGAAATTTCACCTGATTTTTCCGATTCTAATTACAAATGTACTTATTGTTTACAATGTCCATGTTGCTCATATACTAAATCAGTGCTTTCCTTTTCGTCACTCTTCTATAAAACCACATTCCTGGGGCATAAATTATCTTTAACGTCCTTTAATTAGACTTTATACGATCTAAGTAATAAAACTACTATTGGAAATGCATACACAGCCTACTTACATTATTAGAACGTCTCTGTTCAAACAAGTGGCCAATAAGTTAATCGATGAGGAACAAAAATATAAATGGTATTAGGAATTAATTTGAGAATCACTATTACAATGCTTTACCCTTACACGTTCTAGCTTCTTTCCTGATCTTTGCCCCGACTTTCGACAATGCTTTCAAATCCGGCTCTCATTGACTTGAACGTTATCAGAGAAAAGAATGTGTTTTCTGAGGAACGCCAGAGCTGGAAAATATAAAAAGAAATTTGACCACACCTGCTCTGACCATGGTGTCATAAAGTCGGTGGGTAACGCTCAAAACTTTTCGGGCACTTGCTTCCAAAAACACAGCTCACAAAAATTTTTGATTCTTATCAAAGATATATATTCTAACGGATGAGAGTGCCGGGAAAATTACATCAATTTTGAAGGGAAAAGTGCTCAATATTTCTGAGCATATTAACTTCGATAAATACGGAGAATATGCGCCTCTTTGGCAGTGAGTATTAGACATCGTCTTTGATAACATCAGGTCGGCGACATTAACAAAAATCAACTTCGGAATGTATTTCCAGGAAGAAATCTACATACTGGGTTTTAAAGACTACTGGTCTCCCGATTGTTACTTTTTCAACAAGAGCTCTGAAGAAATCTTATGTGAGTATTAACCACTTAAGAACAATTTACTTGCTTAAAGAACTTTGAGGCGCTCTGAGAAATATTTTTAGCAAGCCTTTACATGAACACTTTTTCTTCTTTTTATTAAAGAACATTTCTTCTGCCTTTCTCTCTCTTATATTTTTTTTTATATCTCTTATATATATTTGTGTGTATGTAAATAAGCATTTTCTTCTTCTCTTGTTACACCACGAGCAGGAGTTTGAGTCGTTATACTTCCGTCTAAAAGAGAGAATTGTCCGCTTTAACCTTTCAACCCATTGCTGTTTTTATCGATTTTGTGACCTTCAACCTTTTAACCATTTCATGTGTGTAAACCAGAATGCAAATTATATTCACTTGTCGCAGAGGAAAATTAGAAGTTTTGGTTCATGAAAGAATCAGATACAAGTCGTATGTGATGCAAAGGGATCTAATCGCCGTGAAATACAGGAGAGCCAACCCAGTAGTTGGTAAATTATGTTTAAATACTAGAAGTAGATGTAATATTTGGAGCATATAGAAGAGTAATACATTTCAGATGCAACAAGGAAGGTCTTCAGTGATGCACTGTCTTCATAGCCGATTTCGGGTTTCGCATCATATCGGCTCCAACAGCAACCCCGACCTAATTCCACAAGATTCAG
>OZ038482.1:51331261-51341261 GCA_964036315.1 Acanthosepion esculentum | reverse complement strand
AACATTGTATTACGTGTGGGTCGCCTCAATCAAGAGGCAATCGTCATTTATTTTTCTTGTAAAATCATTTCCTGCTAATTTCCCATCCATTCATATCACACGCTCTATTCAGTATTATTTTTTGTTGGCTCTAACCCTCTATACTGCGGCAGTTTTGTGGATTTACTTTATGATTTTTTTTATAAAATTAGAATTTAGAAAATTCCTTTGTATAGTAAGAATCATTATATATGTTTTTTTCTCTCAGTCGTTGCACCTACTTGGGATAACATTCTCGGCTGACATGCAGTGGAAATATTATCTGTAATCAATTTTTAGGTCTGTTGCCAGTAAAATTGTTTTATTGTGTCATACTAGACAATTACGTTTCTCTCCGGAATCTACCATTCGTCTGTGATTTTTATATTACTGCCACGTATGCTCTTGCTGTATATTTAGAGATTCTTGATAAAATCTATAGAAGAATCAGCAATATTATTGGTCCTGACCTGGCGTTTTGGATTCGGCCACTTTCTCATTGCCGTAACGTATCTTCCCTGTGTATTTTCTATAAATACTTTCATGCTAATTTTTCGGATGAAATCTTCGCAATAATACCTAGACGCTATAAATTTAAGCGCAGTACTAGATTGGCGGCACGTTCTCATCAAGTCAGATTTGTATTAGCTAGATGTAACCGCACGTTCTATGCTAACAGTCACTTTTCTCGCACTTCTAACTGGTAGAATTCTCTTCCGACTTCTTGCTTTCTAGCCAGCTGTGATCTTCAAAAATGTAAATGCAATGTAAATCATTATCTACTGTCTCCTTGATTACTATTCTATTGTTCTCGCCCCTTGATAATGTTTCTATTTTTTGTTATTCTTTCACATTCAGTAACCACTTGTGACTTAGAGGCTTTACTACATTGCATCGTATGATATGATTAAAAAATATCTTTGTAAGACGATCTTAATTTGCGTAACTTATTCACATGCAAGTCTATAAACAGAATCATGCTTAACACATCGTAATTTTATTAATTAATTCAGATCCATTCATAATTTTAACTTTATTTCCTATCAATTGTATCTACAACCAATGACGGCGTGTCAGTTACAGAAAACGTCTGATACGAAAAAAAACGATTCTCTGTTCTGGTAACAAATAAAACGTTTCGTACAGTGTGTAGTATACGCCTGCTTGTTGCTGTTATGATAGAATAATTCGAAAAAATATCAACACTTCTATGATGAATCTTATGGTGAACGTGATCGTATTTTGTTTCGTTAATATACGTCCAGTTTTCGTTTTAAAGGATTTGCTTAAGTAAACTTATCATCCTTATTATTGTCAGTGAATTTTGCATTAATTTATCTGATGACGGTTTTCATGTGTTCAAAATAATCACTGATACATGCGTCTGGGAATTAACAAAAATCATAATTAAATATTTAAAATTAGGAAATATTTAGATAACTGTCAAAAAGCCACTTCCATCAAATTCCCTGAAATAACTATAACAATGAAAGATTTCCTTTATCAATTCTCTTTTACATACCAAGGTATTACTTATTAAACTAAAACACATACGTAACGGGTATTCATTAAAAACATCAATGCAATTTATTATTTACACTACTTATAAGTTTAATAATCGGCCTTATCTTTGTTATTCATATAGTTATTGTTATTAAAGAGATAACAACAAAGATGAGGGTAATTGTTGGTATGAAAAATCCATATCCCAGAAATTTAAACATAAAAATACAATTTATCTCTGAAAATGCAGTCAGTACCTAAATAGCTGACCGCTTGGGAATACCAAGTGCTGTAAGCTTGGATGTGCGGGTGGTGTAATGGGTAATGGCTCAGAATTCTATATTGGTGAGCAGAGTTCCAATTCCAATTGAATTACTTATATTGAATTACTCGGAAATACCCTTCTGAATGGTATAATCTATGGGTTAATTAGTAAAATTTGTATCACGAAATAATTATTATCTCCAAAACATCTATTACTATCTAAATATATTTTGTGGATTTAAATAACCTGCAAAAGGATGATAATACGTAAAAACAAAAGAATCAATCAACTGGATCCAGTTATTAGCGTTATAATAGACGAGAGTTACAATAACATACCAAATTGAGTTCATTATACTGACTTACGCCAAAATACCCTTGGGAATAGTATGAATAGCTCTCTTCTTCCCCCGCCTGCTATACGCTAATTAGTAAGATTTGTATCTTTCTTTCTTTCTTTTTATATGTCATGTCCTTTCATGACGTAGGCGATCAAGGTTCTCCACCTCCCTCTATCCCTTGCAGCTCTCAACAAGTTCCTTCCCTCTGCTTCCTTCCACAGACCACGTTCGGTCATTCACTTGCTTCAGCCCAACAGGTATGTGGCGCGTTGTTTTCCCTTATCTCTCTTTCCCTCTATTCGACCCATCAGTATATGATTCACCAGGCCATGTGTCCCAGAAAATTCAGCTGCCTCTTCCTGATGTTAAGTATAAAACTCCTCCTTGTTTGCATCCACTCTAAGACCTCATCGTTGCTCACACGCTTGGTCCATGATATCCTTAGCATCCATCTGTTGAACCACATCTCAGTCGCCTCGATTTCTTCTACATCTTTGAGGAAATCGTCTAACATTCGTTGCTGTAAAGACGGACAGGTGCCACGTAACAGCTCAGTAATCTTTTCTATGTTACCAATGAAAACATCCTGTCTTGCAATATTCTGCCCAGTTTTTTGGAATGTGTCCTTGGCCATCCCAATATGTCTCCGGATCTCAGTGTCGCACTTACCGTCCTCTGTGAAAATGTTTCCCAGATATTAATCTTCCACGTCTGCTTGATTCTAGTGTCCACGATCGGTAAATCGCATTCAGTCTCATCCTTTTATTGATGACCAAGCATTCTGTCTTCTTGTAGTTTATGCTTAGTCCCTTCTTCTCACTCTCCGTCGCTACCTTCTGTATGAGATTTTGCAATTTCTTTTCCATATCACTAGACAATTATTACCTACCAAAGGAATTTCTACAATCTAAATATATATTTCTGGCTTTAAATAACCTGCACCTGTTTGATAAGAGGTAAGAAAAAAAATTAACCTAGAAATCGAATGTCTTTTGAAATAAAATATGTCTCCCGACAGAAATCGAACTTGCACTCAAATTTTAATCTGGAAATCTATTCAAACTAAGTTTATTTTACCATTAAGACAGGGGACAGTCATAGCAATAGGTTCAATCTCGGTTACCTAGGTGTTGAACTCAGTAGTTTGAATACGGATGGGCTGTCATGAATCCCTGATTGAGCCAAACAAAAATCTGTAACATTTCAGTAATTCCCTCCATTCCGATACTTTGGATTAGAAATCATCTGGTATGAAATACTGTTAAAATCTAAAAGCTTGAATTTTTTTAGGGAAATAGACACGAACTGAATTAGTAGTATTTTCCCACTTTCTCAAAATTCCAGTCACCTGTAAGCTTGGATGTGCGGATCGTAGAATGGATAATCCCTCGGAAAGTAGTAATCGGAGAGCCGAGTTCCTATTCCTTTCGAAACGTATGAATCCCTTTATTCTCACCAGCTATGGGTTACTTATTAAGACGTGTATCACTAAGCCATTATTATCTAAACAAAATTATTTACTAACTAAAAAAAAATAGCTTTCTGTAGCCTTGAAACACCTTAGCCGGTCGTCCAAGACTTCCAACACCACGGCCGATCGATTTCAGACCTGCCCTATCCCGCGTTGTTATTTAAGTTTGATCATAACGAGGCCAAAACCGAATCGTCGCAAGTTTCTCCGTGTTGGGCTGGTCAAAGCAGGGCAAAGGCGTACAGGAAAAAAATAGCACGAATAAATTGAACAAAAAGTAAATGCTGTTTTTTTTTATGTCAGTTCTTCTTACAATAACTGGTTTTATCAGAGTTCGCATGCAATTAATTATCAGCCCAGCCCCATCTAAATCGGAAGTGATACTATTGTCGACCTGGCAAAAATCTGGTTTGCTGTTGTTGGTAAAGTTTGGCACAAGACTGAAGTCGGAGGTTTTTGTCCACAGATAATCACGTTGGCCTCTCTTCTATCTTTTTCCTCTGTCTCTCTCTTCTAAGCTCGGACTCAATTCCTACTGGTGAATTCGCCTCGCGCATTCTTATTTATGGACATAATTTTGGGGAAGTCGCTTCTCCCAATCTCTTATATCATTATCGCTCACTAAACCTCCTCAGTTAACATGGGTAACTTATCCATTACCCCGTCCTGTCTCGAATCACTTTTGTCCAGGTGAATCAAATCCAAATTCGTTAAGAAAACGAATTTTTCGCTTTAGAGCTTGCATTTGCAGCTGTGTGGCAATCGTCATTGCCCCTTAAGTCTGGTTCACTTTTCCATTGTTCAAACTGCTTGACATACAATTCAAATCGTTTATGTGTGAATTAAATCCTCAGTACCTCCTAAAGGTTTTGGAATTAACCCTTCTCGTTTCAATGTCTCTCAGCACATAACACTTTCTTCTGTTTTAACAAAACTTTCTTCTGTTTTGCCGGGGCAACGCCAAATAGTATCACATTTCAATAACCTGTTGGGAAGTCGTAATAAAAAATCCATCAATCAATGAATTCCAGTTACTACCGTTATAATTATATTCTTGAAAAATACTATGCAGGTTACATATGAACTATCTCAGTATACGAACAGAATGGTAACAGACCTCCTCGAATTGGCTCCTGTGCTGCAACCTTGAACGTGTTTGGTAATAGGTCTATCGCTCTTTAACTGTGTTGTTGAAATACGGAAAGAGTGACGCTGTGCATATATTTAAAAAAGAGAGAAAAAAAGTCGCACAGAAAATTATATTAAATTCTACGTCATAAAATCTTTTTAAAAATATTAATAAATAATAAAAAAAAATGAAATGTAATGCAGCTCTGTCTGCATTGAGAGGAATATCCTGAGAATGCTATCGCGCGAGGGAAGATATGAAAAGCTAAATAACAATACGCAAATGGCGCTGTAGAGAAACTGCACTCAGTCACCTTGAATGAAAACAAAAATTATCGATCTTCTTGGTTGTTATTACCCGGCCCGGTTCCCCGTCTCAGCTGGATTGCAGAAACTTCAACTGAAATAACAATCCTTACAGATAATTTCTATTTCCTACGTGCCTATCTATCTTACAAAAACAACTCCATCACGCAGGCGCCAGGTCACCAGCTTCCTGCGTCTCTTTGCCACTTATCCTTTTACAGATGTACCTCCACACCAAAAGCCCAACACACACACACGTACACACACACAGAGAGAAAGAGAGAGAGAGAGAGAGAGAGTAAGAGAGAGAGAGAAAGAGAAAGAGCAAGAGCGATCAACAATTCTAGATTTACATCTTTGTTTTATTTTCCCTGCATTTTCATAGCCTGTTCTTTGTCATCCGTTTTTTTTTTATTTCGTCTTCTCAGAGCAACGTTTTCCTAAAGATACGCGTTGGCCAATCCATGTCAGTACAATGTGTTTTGAAATCCATAAATAGAATAAGAAAAGTAATAGTCTCTAAAATCTATCCCACTACCTGCTTGAAACAACTGCCAATGTTTCGATAGGTGTTAGCTATCAATGATTCTATTTCGTTAAAAATCATGGTTTTTGAGTGCTGATTTTTAGTAAGTTTTCGCACTTTTCTGACTGACGTAATAACTGTTTCTAGTATTATTTCTCGCGATCGTCCCTTCTGCCATACGACTCAAGGTCAAACAAATTTCAAATAATCCATAGATGTCTGATATTTTCTTATTCTGCCAGAATCAGAGAGTCAGTTAAATGCCATACGTGATACACGCTTGGGTGATCATCTCTCTTTCGATTCATAACTGAATAAGCAGTAGCGTTTCCTGTAGTAGGTTGCTGTTTCTTTTGGCAGTAGACTGGCTGCCAACCACGACTATACGAACCAGACTGTCATGCTATTCAACTCATAGCTGGGGGTGAGAATTGGTGGATTCATACTTTTATAAAAGGGTATTTGTGCGTAGGTGAAGGTAACCATCCATAAGCTTTTGGATTCTTTCAAGGACGGAAATTGAGGACTGAGCATTTCAATGCTGCGTTTCTGGTCTGAACTGACTGTTGTAAATAAGGAGTCCGAAGCTGTCTGGTGTGGTATAAGGAGCCGATCATTATTGCAGGATTTTTAGCCCTGTATTTTATGCATAAATTCTACGAGATCTAGTGTGAATTTGAGTCTCAAAATGCAATTAATGCTGGGAAACTTATTCAGAGTACAAACATCCATCGTGACTACTGAGTTTGTAGTCAGATCGAGGTAGAATATATATTAGCTTGGATTGAAAATATTGAAAATTACAAGCCAATTTCCTCCATTACAGACCACGAATTTAAAGTCTTTAATAGTTAACTGTAGCACATCTGACAACAATCTGGACTTAAAATGACCTTGTGGTTAGCAGAATTAACCAAGAAAACGCATTGTAAATGTACCGATCTAACATTTTACTACGGTCAACCTTAAACTGGAATAATATACAGTGTCAAGATCATTGCAGATTTAATAGAACAATGAGATATACGAGCTAATAAAAGAAAAACTCGGAATGTGTAAATTACAAATCCAGAAGATATTAGTGGCTTCGTATGAAAGTGATCAATATTCTCGGTGCAAAATTTGGCTTTTGTACCTCTTCCCCATAATACAACACCTTTTTCACGGCTTTATCTCTCATTGCAGCTTGAGAAGGTCAAGGTGTAGTTGAATATATATATATATATATATATATATATATATATATATATATATATATATATATATATATATATATATATATATATATATATATTGCGTGATGAACAATCTGAACAAGGCACACGCAAACACTTGGTCACGATGACTTGCGACTTCGTGCTAGCACAGCTATCGACGGTACCCCAAGTGTTCCGTCTACCCAATTTCACTCAAAAGGCTTGGGTCAACTCGTGGTATGGTTTTCGTGCACTTTTAAAAGGTGTCGCACGCTGAGATCATCCTTTTCCAGACCGATAACATCAGGAAGACTCCTTCCTGACAAATCAACTGTTGGGTGTGTGGGTGTGTGTGTATTAGAACCTTGAATAAATTTTTGCTGATTTTTCATAAAAATTAAAGTTTTCTTTACAAAAATTAGTAAAAAAAGAACATGTCACTGAAAGTATTGTTCATTGCTAGCCATTACTTTTTTCCATCTTTGTGGCAGTATTTGAATTCCACGTCGGAAAAATAACACGTCTTTTATGGCTAACTACGAGTCGACACATATTTTGATATATTTATAAAAATGAAAGTGCTGCAGCCAGGCCACATACCATTGATCGGAATAAATGATAATCGAACGGGGCAATGTCTGGTAAATACGGCGGATCGGGTAGAACTTCCCATTTACGCGTTTCCAAATAGGTTTTCACTCGTTTTGCAACATGTGGCCTAGAGTTGCAAAATAATATTGTATTGTCTTTGCTCGTATAGCTGTCGTTTTTCTTCAATGCTCGGCTCAAACGTATCAATTGTAGTCGATAACTATCTCCCGTCATGGCTTCGGTCGGTTTGAGCAGCTCATAATAAACTACATCCAGCAGATCCCACCAAATGTAGAGCAGAAACTTCGAACCATGGATATTCGGCTTCGTCGCCGATTTTGATGCATGTCCGTGCATAGCCCAAGATATTCTACGCTTAGTGTTTTCCTAGTGTATCCACTTTTCATCGCCGGTCAAGATACGATGCATAAAAACTTTTCTTTTCTGCCATTGAAGTAGCTGATCACACGTGACAAGACACCGTTCGATGTCTCTCGGCTTCAACTCGTACGGCACACAATGTTGTACTTGCTTTGAATAATTTCTATTGCTTTAAAACATTTCGAAAATGTTGTGTGATCAACTCTTAATGATTCTGAAAGTTCAGCTTCTGCCTGTTCATGAATTAATGCCTCCAAATCTTCGTCTCCAAACATTTTCGGTGCGACAGAGTGTTCTTTATCTTCAACATCAAAATCATTATTTTTGAAGAGTCTACAACATTTTCTGCGTGTTGTTTCCAACAAGGCATAGTCGCCATAAGTCGCAACAAGAATTCTGTGTGCTTCAGTTGCAGATTACTTTTGAATAAAGTAGTGCAGTAAAATTCCGCGAAAATACACTTTCTTTCCGACATGATTAACGCTATGAAAAACAAAGATGTTTACACTTCGGCGAAATCACAGACACTGAACTTCAAGCTTGGCGAAAGTACTTTCTTATAGATGCGTTTCCAACAACACGCCAGCAGTTCTGGGAATGCCATCTGTTGGAAAACAGCGAGAATTTGTTCATGGCTCTAATATGCATACGCACACACGCACACACGCAAAGACATACGCGCGCGCACACACACGCATACACACACACACACATATATATATATATATATATATATATATGATATAACGATAACTAATTTTGTATAATTTTATATATTAACAAACAATATTAATAATTTTTGACGCGTTTCATCCGATGAAACCCGTCACAAAAACTTTTTTTCCAATTTGTCGTACTATATATATATATATATATATATATATATATATACATATATATACATATATATATATATATATACATATATATATATATATATATATATATATATATATATATATATATATATATATATATATATATATGAGAATGGGCATTGAGGTCAACTGCAAGTGGAAAATCTGCTTCATGACTGAATTCAACCATTAGGCCTCTAATTCAAGATATTGAACACTTTTGAACATAAATAGAATGCGAAAAATTATATTTTATATATATATATATATATGTGTGTGTGTGTGTGTGTGTGTGTCTGTGTGTCTGTGTCTGTGTCTGTGTCTGTGTCTGTGTGTGTGTTGTGGCCTTGTTAGGGCCAGAAATAAAGACACAAAGAGAGGAATTGAGATAAACAAATATATTAACAGAAACAGTAATACAAACGTATACAGACGAGAGTCTTACTGCAAGAATGTTCGTTTCGACTGTCAGAGCTGATTGTTGGAAACTTTCCTGTCAAAAAGGCAGTACCTGCTCCTATTTATAGCTGGGAGAGTCCATGTGTGCATGGGTAAATTACAATAACAGCATATATATATATATATATATATATATATATATATATATATTCGGTGAAATAAAATTGCGTTATACTGAATTTTTTCTAATAAATGTTCGTACATTACACTAAATGATCAGATTTACTGCTCATACAAAGACAATCTCTAAAGAACAAGTGTATCAAAAATACTCAGAACCTATTATCGGCATATCTCCAATGGTTGGTAACAATGTCCTTTACTCTCGAATGTATACGATAGTGAAGATGACGACTGTTATCTTTTAACCCATTATTATTTGCTTTTGCGTCTGGTGATATGTAAGTGAGATTAGTGAAGAAATAAAAGAACAGTTAAATAAAAGAACAGTTAAATGAAAAACAATTCTTGGAACATGCCAGCCAGGGAAGTTCTCGAGCAATTTACTGATCGTGTTAATTCTTACGGGATTTCGGTGATAATATTCCTGGTCGGGCATCATTCCAATTTATTTTTCAGGAATAGTAATAGAAAGATGCTGACCATTCTTCCTATCGTACAAGGCGCTGTGAAACATTTGCCCAACAAGCACCAAAGACGAGCGAGAATTGTATCTCCTCTCACACATTATCATGATGCCAGGGTGTGTGTGTGTGTGTGTTCATATATCTGTGTGTGTGTGTGTATGTGTGTGTGTTCGTATATGTGTGTGTGTGTGTGTGTGTGTGTGTGTGTGTGTGTGTGTGTGTGTGTGTGTGTGTGTGTGTGTGTGAGTGAGAGAGTGCTGTTGGCGAATATAATGGCCGGCTTCAAGTTTTCGTGCATACACGTCTGTTAGGACGGCGAGCCAATCTCTGTTGCAAACGCCTGCACAGACGCATCCTGAGCCTACCTTTTTA
>OZ038482.1:51298761-51326261 GCA_964036315.1 Acanthosepion esculentum | reverse complement strand
CATTTCAAGTGGATGAAGAAGTTTAAATAAAGCATCATATACATACTGCTGCGGCAAAAACCTAAAAAAAGAAAGCAAAAGCAAATACGATGTACCAAATGCAGAAACGATGGCAAGATGAGCCTCTTCATGGTCAATACCCTGCCCGTACCAAAAAAGCTAATGAAGACAAACACAAACACTCAAGGTTCATGAGAGAAACCCACACACAGTGTGTGGAGTATATCTCAGAAGTATTCATTGAAATTGATGAAGATCGGGATTTGTGTCATGCTGTGTGCCATAGTGTTCTCGAGACGTTCGAGGGATGTTGCAATGTTGGAGGAGGACATTTTGAGCACTTAAGAGACTAAAATGTGCTAAAAAGTGTAAGTAAAGTGTTAAACCAATGCACATAAACAGGTTTGAACAAATAAGATTGCAACAAATAAATGTAATAATTTAAAAAAAATATTTCTTCCATAACTGCTAAGTGTAAGTGTACTTTGTGCCCACAATATATATATATATATATATATATATATATATATATATATATATATATATATATATATATATATATATATATATGTATATATAAATAAAAAGGAAAGAACAGTAAGATATAAAATCCGGTGTTCTTATAGATATTTTTATTTTTACACAATAGTGCTCTATGTAAATTTAAATTTACAGAGCATTAATATTATAAATTAATAGATTTAAAATATGGTTTTACCGCTACACAGTGATGACCATATTTCAGAAATGGAAGCTAAAGCCCCTGAATTTAATTTTGTTATTAAACCAAAGACATTAGTTCCATTTCCTCATATATATATATATATATATAAGTGTTGAAACTTGACTAATGCATGGAATAATAATGCAAACACAAAATGTAGTTAGAATAAAATGTATTGAAACAAGAAAGTGTACACAATATTTACATATAGTCTTTTGTATATTCCTGGGAAGACCGTTCCTGGAGAATGTGTTGACTAAGTCGCAGTCGGGCAGAGTCTCTAGTTGGATCTCTTGATTTGCCTCTCTGTCTTCCGGTATCAACCATATTTATATCGTCGGTACTCCGCTATGCAAATTAGGTGGATCCTACCACAACAATAAGGGATCCTAGATTTTTTTCCCGTATCATTTGTGAATTGATATGGTACCTTACAAATGATTCCCGTTCTCTTCTTCACATTATGGAATTCCAGTGTTGTCCCTTTCCTAGACCGAACGCTAGATATCCTCAGCTTACCTCGGTAATGAACGCATTGTTTGAATGCGTAAAGTAAAAGGGAGGAATCCATGCGTTCCACAAAAACTCCTTTGAGCAAATATAACCAGTACGGAATTCAATTTTGCAGCGACGATTCCGTTTAAACGATAACCATTATGCACTATATGCAGATAAGCTTTTTACGAAATTTGCTTAAAGGCATGAATGTTACGATGCGTCGTTTTACATCGTCAAAACCATTTGATAAACATATCCAGCTATACGTTTCGCACTTTTAAATAGACGCCCTCAGGTTGGAAGTATAAACACTCCTGTGTGTGAGAAAAATGGTATCGGAATATGGGAAGTGATAATAAAAAGATATCAAACTTTGTGAAGAGAGATTTGATGTTTTCCATAGTGAAACCACGAGCATATGCTGGATTTGAAATATAGCCCATTTCGAGATCTCTTTTTTTTTTTACTGTCTCTTAGACATATCTAATTCCGAAACACCTTTTCCACTTTTGCTTCCTATCTCCACTTTTGTCTGGATAGTATTGTACATTCGACTAACACCCACTTAGTTCATGTTCTACAAACTTCAGAGGATTTAGTGTAATACTTCTTCATTGATTTCACTATAAAGGCGTCTATAATTGTACAAGTCCAACTGAAAACTAATGAATACAAGTGAATTGCATTGAAAGGCGTTACTACCTAAGCAAAGCAATGGTTTCATTAAAGAAAGTAAAATATATAAAAATGAAATTCACAAAAATGATGAGAGTCATACATCTAAATCCTAAAACATCAGTGTCACACAATGCCTCATAAAACCTAAATAACTAACTACCAAACCCAATCCCGTAAATATTTAAACTATTTAAATTGCTCGGACTGTTGCCCTCATATTCACGACGTTTCAGTCCTTGTACGCGTCGGCCTTTTTCAGTGATATCCGCTGAAATTTCGAACCGAACACAAAATATTGTAAATAGTTGCAATACCTCATCTCGGATATATAGACGATATCTCGTAAATGCTTAAAAACATATTCGCACGCAATGTCCCAGTGCTTTGAAATTTATCCTGAACGTTTAAAAACTTGATGCAACATTAAATCACCAAATGTTAAAAAAAAAGAAAATCGTGCCACAAAATGGCTCCAAAAAGTTTAAAACCTTAGTGTTTTAAAATACCCATAGACGCTTAGAACCCTATTTCCACACGATATTTCCTAACAGCATTAAACTGTAATCCCACGTAATATCCACTAATAGCGCACGACCCTAGTGACTCTCAATATCTGCTAAAAGGTTAAGTACCACAAAATATATCCTAAAGATATTGAAACCTTAATACCTCAAAATATTTCTAAAATGCTTAAAAATTACTTCTCAGTACCCTCTAAATACTTAAAATCTTAATGTTAAACAGTATTTGCAAAAAGCTAAAAAACTTATTGCCACACATTATTTCCACAATGTTTAAAACGTTTGTGTAATAAATTAGCTCGCAATATCATAAAATCCTACTACGACGCATTATATCGTAATGGCGTAAAAACTTTGCTACACCATATTTGCAAAGAAAGCTTAAAACTTTAGTACCACACATTTTCTTTAAAATATTAAAAACCAAAATGCCACACATTATCTCGTAACAGACTAAAATCCAAGTACCACACATTATCTTCTTAGTGCTAAACGATATTTGCAAAAAAGGTTGAAACCATAGTGCTACACAATATTTGCAAAAAAGCTTAAGACCTTAGTACCACACATTTTCGTCAAATGTGTTTCAGCCTTAGTGCCACACAATATCTCGTAATAGTATAAAACCCTGGTACAGTAAACTATCCCCTAAAAGTATAAAACTTTCATCCCATAAACTTTGACCTTTTGTATCCAAGTGACAAACTTGAACGGGTTCAATGAACAGCTAGATTAAATGAGTCTGAAAACCAACAGTAAGTTCCGCCCTCATTTACAGACACTGAGAATTCCGACACGTCTGTTACTTTTATCATGTCCTATCGTCTTTCTCCGTTCGTCGTGCAATTGCCTTTCTTTGCTTCTTTTGTTTCAACGAGTCTTTTTTTATGTTTTCGCCTCAGATTCTATTTTCCTTTTGTCTTTGTTACTTCTCTTGTTTCTTGCCTTCCTTATGATTTTTTTTCTCTTTCATCTCGTTCCGCCCACCCCTCGTCATCCATTTACCGACTACTGCCTTACTTGTCTTTCTCAGCGTCGTCCCAGTCTTAATTCGTTTTTTTTTTTACTCTTAGTTTACTTAATATTTTTTCTCGTGTTTTCTTTTTTCTTTTAAATTTTTCTTCACTTCTTCTTTTTTCTTCTTTTCCCTTTTAGACATGCTCTGATTCGTGTTTGTTGTTTTCAGATCGTTCTGCAACATTCTTTCACAAAGTTTATCGGGAATCTACGATTTCAGTCATGTTTGGGCTTTTTTATTTTGTTAATTTACTTCTCTTTGGTGTATGTCAAATCGTAACTGATGCATTTTCTTAAATCAACTTCATAGATAACAAGGATTTTACAGGAAGACAAACGAACGATTATTGATCACTTTCTCACTCATTTTGTGTGGAGAAAATTAAGTTGCCAATAAAATAATTACAAACAGAATACATCGGGTTGTTCGGAATGAAGGGTAAATTTTTCATGGCATAAACACACAAATAAATATAATGAAAATTAAATTTAATTGACAAGAACATGATCACCATTATTACATAAGTGCCATATCACATCACCATGAAGACGATTGCATTATTAACAGAAGTCGTTTCATGTTGACTCCATTGTTTGGAAATCATAGTTTTCCCTTTGTTGCAACAATTCTGGCCTCATCACGTTGAAACACCGCTTCCCGTCCGAGCATCAAAAGTTAAGCAACGTCGATTCTGGTCAGTGCCTGGATGGGTAACCACTTGGGAAGACCAAGTGCTCTACGATGAATATGCAGGTGATATGACGTATAAAGAGTCGAAATTTCTAATCAGTCAGCCGAGTTCTAATTCCAGTTGTTTTCGTTGTCTTCACTTACGTGCAAATAGAAAAGGTATCAACCTTCCACTTCCTCCCAGATATGGGTTAATAAGTAACACTTGTATCAATAATCTATTATAAACTTCAACAAAATTCTTACAATGTAAAAACATTTTTTGCCTTTAAATAAGCTGCAATGGGATAAGCCGTATAAAACGAATCAAACAATCAATAAATTTTTTAAATCTCTCCACAAGTATTATCATGGTTGGCTCTCAATGAAATATTAAGTATATCGCGTTCATTTTCCTTAATGCCGTCTCCCTTCTGAAGAAGATAATTAAACCATACAGTCAGGAGAAGAGGAGGATTCATACATTTTCCAAAACGAACCCAACTACATAAACCTTGGTCCTACGATTAACAATTCCGAGCCATTATCCATTACACCAACCACACCCAAGCTTACAGCACCTGGTAACCCCAAGCGGTCACCCATCTAGTTAATAAACTGGCTCAAAGTTCCTTAACTTTGCTGATCGTACGGGAACCGGTGTTTCAAAGTGATTGGAACTTGGTTCTATGATTAACAATTCCGAGTCATCAATCATAACACCAACCGCACACCCAAGTTTACAGCACCTGGTAACCCCAAGCGGTCACCCATCTAGTTAATAACCTGGCTCAAAGTTCCTTAACTTTGCTGATCGTACGGGAACCGGTGTTTCAAAGTGATTGGAACTTGGTTCTATGATTAACAATTCCGAGTCATCAATCATAACACCAACCGCACACCCAAGCTTACAGCACCTGGTAACCCCAAGCGGTCACCCATCTCATTACTGACCAGGGTCGACGTTGCTTGACTTACGTCCTAATTTGATGAAAAGCTACATCCGGCAGCATGATCTCTGATCGGGAGGTTTTGAGGAGCGTGGAACCAGCTCTTAATTGCCGTCGTTCACAGGTTCACCCTGAACCGGGGTGGTAGCATCTGTCATGATCCCAGCTATGGGCAAATAGTTAACCACCAAACTGGGGCAAAACACGATGAAAGTATAAAAATAGATGTTTATATTTAAAAAAAAAAATACCAGCAATATATTTTCATAGTGAAAAAAATTAAAATGAAAAAAAAAAAAAAGACTAGCAAAAATACATTTTTTGTAAAACAAATTACTACTCTCTCAAGAAAATTAAATTTCGGCATTAAATGACCAATAAGGAGTTGATATACGATTAATCAAACAAACGTTGCTTAACTTCGGTGTTTGTACGGGAACCGCTGTTTCAACATGATGTAGTCGTAAGCCATATATTAACAGCGGTTTCAATACAAATAGCACGGAATGTTTACTGTAAGATAGTAGTTAGCAAGTTAAAGAATGAGGATCAATTCAGCACAATCAGATATTTTTTGTCGTCCCGAGAAACAACTTCCTAAACCTATATTCACTTGGCGTCGGTTTAACGTGACAGCTTCTTTATTTCATATATCTAATCTATAAATATATACCATAATTTTGCGAAGTGAAAATTTCAGTGAAATATTGCTGAAAGAGATTGAATAGATTGGGGATCTCATTTCCTCCTTATCGTACTCCTGGTGAAGTTTGAAATGATTCGGTAATTTGGTATTCACCAGACGTACGATTTTCTGAACTGGTAGTTCCCTTATCAGATCTAGACACGCAGTGGAGTCGAAACTTGGAAGGCGAATTTCTAATGGATGAGAAGAGAAAGTATATAATGATGTAGTCATATGCAACTGTGAGGCGACATAGCAGGTATGAGATTTTCTATTGGAGAGGTATACAACTTCTTGGAGTTGTTTGTTGATATATATATATATATACATATATATATATATATATATATATATATATATATATATATATATATATATATATATATATATATATACTATCATTACATCCCTTACCAGATTTGAAGCCATAACGTGTCGCTAAGATTTAACATTCATAGAATAGGGCGAGCCTAAAATTCATTAGTACTTACACCAGAGTGGGTCCAGTTTTGATACCCTTGTACGTGTGGCGAATTTGAGTACTTCATGTTTGTTTACATCGTGCATTAATACGCGGTAGATCGGACATTTTTTTACTCGCCTCAGATTCCAGATTCCTTCATGGAATTTACAAACTTGTATTTGAATTCGGTGATGTTAAGTAATGCTTTAATTTTCTTTTGTGATCTGCCATACCTATATAACACAAGTAATACTGAAAGACTTCAATGTAAAATAATAATATATTTAATTACTAAACACAGTTAAAATAATTAACAACAAAGAAGTAAAGTGTCAAAGGGACGAGCATTGATTACTTATCAGTTAATACACGACTGCGTAGAGCTGCTAAGAAAAGTACTAATTCCTCTTGAAACATGGGAGACTTGACTTTAACGTCCGGGTTAACACAATAGTCAGCACATAATTTTAACCGCCCACCCAGTATGTGGCATGTCTCTATTCCTATTAAATGATGCCCTACATGTTCATTGTCTAGAGATTTACATTTATTCATATATGACAATTCTTTAGCTGTTTTTTCTTTCAGCTTTCCTGACTTTCTCATAACTAGGTTCGTTGTTGTTTACGTTTGGAGACAGAATTTGTAAAACTCAATTTCCTCAGTCAACTTCGAATAAGTGTGGTCAGGATTAAAATATGACTAAAGGTATTTATTTGAGACCAGTACACTTCTGCTATTGCTTTCGATTGTATGATATGATCGTGTTTTAATTCTTTTCAGGAAATTTCATACGTAAACTAAGATGTTTGGCTTATCTATTGAAACTGAAGTTTAACAGATATACCGCACGTCATCGTTAGATGAAGAAATTTTTAATCATTTTCTAAAACATTTAACTACTGCTGCTCTGTGGTGTGAAAGCGAAACCTGTAGCCCAATTTTATACGTCTTTTGAAATATTTTGTTAATTTACTCTTGTTGGTTTAAGAGATGACTTAGTTAATAAAAATATTATCTCATTTAAACGCATTAAACTACAGATAATTAGTGTACTACGTGTTTTGTTAGGCATTAACGATATATATATATATATATATATATATATATATATATATATATATATATGCAAAAGAAAGAAAAGCGTATAAATTCATACGTTCATAACATTAATATAAAAAAGGGCTCAATACAGGAGTAGAGCAATAGATATGTATTATAAACTGGTAAATAGACAGCGAAACAAATATGCATTTTTGTCGTGGTAACTTGCATGTTCCAATGTAACAGTTAATTATATATATATATATATATATATATATATATATATATATATATATATATATATATATATACTTTTTGGGACATATGTATATATATCGTTAGGTAGATAGATAAATAGATATATGTACAAATATGTTGGATCCATTGAAACAATGGTGATTATGTCTACACATAAATATTTGTTTCGTGAAAGAATTTGTCTTAAATCTGAGAAAATGTATAATGCACTTTGTAATCACACACACACAAACACAACACAAACACACATACCTTGTAATCACACACATATGCAAATATACATTTATATATATATATATATATATATATATATATATATATATATATATATATATATATATATATATATATATATACACATATGCACAATACATACACACAAACACTTATATATATACACTACTTATATTTTTGTATACATATACACACATCTGGTATATATATATATATATATATATATATATATATATATATATATATATATATATATATATATATATGCAACTCAAATAAAAAAGAAAAACCTATTTTTTGGCGATATATTTACATTCATACTTACACCGTCATTTCAGGAATATATGATTTCTTGGTGTGCGAGGAAGGAGTATTGCCTGAGGCAAAAGTGACCAACACTTCAGAAAGCCCTATCGGATCAGCGATGGTCAGTACGGATAGAATTTAAGCACTTTCTTATCTTGTACAAATCTCCCAACCAATTTAATGAATGTCAAGGGTTAATATAACTTCCGATTTAAATAACCACGCGACTGACACACGACGCCATTAAAATGGGTGGTGGGATAGTCAGTCAGACCAAGCAAAATAACTCGTATCTTTTTCCCGCCAAGATATGTCCCATACCATGTTATGTCCATGTCAAATATGGCTGACGTTAAGATTTACCGCACGGCCATGACGGGATCTAACTGACGGCACTACTTACTGGGATCCAGATACTGTTCACTTTACAAAACGTCCTTATGTTTCTTTTTTTCGATATCAACCTTCTGCTCCTCCACTTCCCCTCCCCACCCTTATTATTATTATTAGTGTTAGTAGTAGTAGTAGTCGTAGTCGCTTTAGTACCTGTTTCCTGATAATGTTTCCAAACAATCTTTTATTTGTTCTTCTTCTCTTCATCGACTTCATTCTTCTCTTCCTCCTCCTCATTCTCTTGCACCTCCGTATGCTTTTTTGCTGCTTCATTTCTCTTCCTTCTCATTCTTCTACTTGTTCCTCCTCCTCCTCCTCCTCCTCCTCCTCCTCCTCATCATCATCATCATCATCATCATCATCCTTGTACTTCTCTTCCTCCTCCTCCTCCTCTTCCTTATCCTCCTCCTTCTTCTTCTTCATCTTCTTCTTCTTCTTCTTCTTCATCATCTTCTTCTTCTTCTTCTTCTTCTTCTTCTTCTTCTTCTTCTTCTTCTTCAGCTCTGGTTCCTCCTACTAAATCTTGTTCCTATTCTTTTTCTCATCATTCACATTCTTCCTCTTTTTATCTTCTTCCCCCTCCTCTTTGTTTTTCTTCCTCCTCATCTTAATCCCTCATACTTCTTGTTCTTTTTTTACTCGTTCTTTCTCTTCTCTTCATCTTTCGCGTTTTCCCTCCTCCTACTCATTCTTCTATTTGTTTTTCTTTTCTTAATCCTCCATCTTCACTTTCTTCCCTTCGACGACGTCGTCAGTATCGTTTTCCTTTCTTCTTCTTCTTCTTCTTCTTCTTCTTCTTCTTCTTCTTCTTCTTCTTCTTCTTCTTCTTCTTCTTAGTATTATTATTATTATTATTATTATTATTATTATTATTATTATTATTATTATATACACGTTGATTTTTCTCACCACTTGTATGTGGTGACACAAACGACAACAAATCTCTGAAATATTCTGATTTAATTAATATTTCATATTCATGTTTAAAGTAATAATAGTAATAGCAATTCTTCTTACTTTACCTTTTTTTCTCTTCCATCTTCTAAATAGTAGTAGTAGTACTAGTAATAACACTGTTGCTGTGCCTTCTTTTATGACTGAAGTAAAATACTAAAAGCATTGCTATTGTTGCGGCTGTTGATAGTATTACTTTATTTTTGTTGGCTTTATTTCTATTACAATTACTTGAATCTCACTCTCACAATTATTTTCTTCCTTTCGACCTTTCCTTTCATCCTTGCTTTTCATATTTTCCTCTTCCTTTGAGAACTTTAATAATATTTGCATTCGTTCAGCCGCTTAATTATTCGTTCTTTCATTTTCTTAATTTTCCTGGCAATTTCTCTATCTTCATTTTGTCTATTTCTTTTTTTCTTTCAATATGTTTTTTTTTATCGTTTTCTTACTTCTTATCACATTCACTACATATTGTTTGTTTTATTTCTTACTTACGTTCAATATGACTTTCTTTCCTTTTTTCTTTCTTTCTTTCTTACCTTCAGTATGTATTTCTTTCTTTTTTTAATTTTCTGTTTTTCGTCTTTCTTATATCGTTCAATTATTTTTTCTTACATTCATTATGCCTTCTTTCATTATTTTTTCTTTAAGTGTTCCTTTCGTTCGTTCTTTCTTTTTTCTTTCCTTCTTACCTTCTATTTGTCTTATTTTTTCTTTATTACCTTCTGTTTGACTTCTTTCTTTCTTTCTTTCTTTTTTCTTTCTTTATTTCTTTCTTTCTTTCTTTCCTTCTTTCTTTCTTTCTTTCTTTCTTTATTCATTTATTTATTAACTTCTGTGTGTCTAATTTCTGTCTTTCTTTCTTCCCACCGGTATATCTCTATTTATGTCATTATGACCTTCTTTTTTTCTTTCTTTCTTTCTTTCTTTCTTTCTTTCTTTCTTTCTTTCTTTCTTTCTTTCTTTATTCATTTATTTATTAACTTCTGTGTGTCTTATTTCTGTCTTTCTTTCTTCCCACCGGTATATCTCTATTTATGTCATTATGACCTTCTTTTTTCTTTCTTTCTTTCTTTCTTTCTTTCTTTCTTTCTTTCTTTTTGGTCATATCTCTCCTCTTTCTTTATACCATTTCAAAGTCACTATCCTCAATATAAATATCCTTCTTCCTCTATTTTTCTTTTTTTCCAAATCTCGCAGTTCTACGGGGTTTCCTCTTCTCCTCCACAGCATTGTCTCCTTCTGCTTCTTTCTCCTCTTTCTCCTCCTAACATGTAACGAACATCAGACATCTTCCAAACTTCTAACGTTCCCCGGTAATCACAATCTTTCCATCCGCCAGCTCATACAACACATCCTCGGAGGTTTTTATGTGCTTCCATCAGACACTCTAGTCCACAGTATAAAGAGTTTTATGGCCTAAAACAGAAACTGGCGTTTTTACTCAAGCCACGGCTTTATTTATATCAAGCGTCATCGTGAAATATGACGACCAGGCGACGAAGGGGTCCCGGTATATCGTAAAAGCGGCGTAACACAAATTAAAATTGAAACAAGGTCCAGCTGGGGTCGTTCCCAATACGGGGAAATGTGATTACGGAAGGAAATCGGCATCACAGTAGGGCACCAACGGATGCGGCTCTCTTCCAACGAAAAACGCTGAACAAGGTCGACTCGGACGCCAGTAAAAATTACAAGATGGACATGGTTGGGAATGGAAGTTGTGTTTTAGCCTTTGCGCCAGTAACTTGGAGATGTAATAGAAATCTGAAATGCGGCGGGCGGTGTTATTCAATTTTCTTCCCGTTTGGTAATTTTCTACGGTTTATACACTTATTTTTTTAATATTTATGGATAGTTTAATAACACGTTTAGCAACAGATTTCTGTGGGCGTGATGTAGTATCCATGTTTCGGAAGCAGAGTAACTGACTCAGGTGGAAATTTTAAAAAAAGAAGGACCCGTGCAGCTCCAAATAATGGTTGTAAAGCTCAGTTTTTTTGTGCATATTATAAGCGGAATCTATGTTACTATCTGCTATCATTTAATCAGCACTAAATAATAGGAGTAAATAACAAAAACTTTTTCGGAAATATGTCACTAGATATATATTTTAACTTAAGAACTACACTTAGATTATTAAGATGTTTTATATTGGTATATAATTATCAAAGGGATAATAGATATAGACGCGCGCGTACATACGCAAACACACACACACGGGTGGTATATATATATATATATATATATATATATATATATATATATATATATATATATATATATATATATATATATATATAACTAAAATAAATCCTGAAGATCCAGGAAAACCTATCTAGGTTTCACCTAAACAGATCTTCAGGGTAAGCTGGCTAAAAAGGAAATGATGAAACAGTATTTATTGATAAAACCATTAAAAACTAAGATGCATAAAATCAGGTGACAGAAGAAGACAAAACAAAAAACAAAAAAAAAAACAAAGCCTCTATTCCAATAACCAGGATTTCCTATGCCTACACCAATTTAGAATCTCAGATATTTGATTTAATAAATTATTAGGTTCATCGGAGGTGGCTATTGCTAATTTTGCCTCCATACATAACGAACAAAGTTTGTCCCCTGCTTTATATTTATGGCATTTTATTTTTATTTTATATTTATACATTATAAAAATGACGAAGGGAGATAAATACTCATAATGCAACACCCTCTTCATTGGTTACGAAGACACCACGTATACGTTTGTTGTAGGTATTTCATTTTTAGATGAAGCTTTAATAAAAGCGAAATATTTAAAATCTATGAATGCTTACAATTTGTTCTTCATCTGATCATTCTAGCGAATTCTAATCCATATCTGATACAAGTGAATGCATATATATATATATATATATATATATATATATATATATATATATATATATAGATAGATAGATAGATAGATAGATAGATAGATAGATAGATAGATAGATAGATAGATTATTACATTAGGTGTTCCAATGTAACAATGTATAATAAATATCTATTGCTCTATTCTTGTATTGAGCCCTGTTTTAAATTAATGTTTGAAACGTTGTAATTTTATTCTTCGTTCTTATATATATATATATATATATATATATATATATGTGTGTGTGTATATATATATATATATATATATATATATATATATGTGTGTGTGTGTGTGTGTGTGTATGTATATATATATATATATATATATATATATATATATATATATGAGAGGAAGTGAGTTCCACAGACGGGAAGTGCGAGACATGAATCTCTTGGAGTAGAAGAGACGGCTGCATTTAACTCTTTCGACAGTGAAAGGGTGGGAATGACACGCCGCCGACCTAGTAACACGCTGAAATTCACGCAGTTTGGGAACCTGCGAAAATTGTTCGTCGGAACAGTACCGTGCACGTATTTGCAGACAAGACAGAAGGAATTGACGGCACGTCTGCGAGAAACTGATTATAAACTAGATGTCAGACCAAGATTCATCACACAACGGGATTCGGAGACGCTTTGAACTCTGCTGAGACTGGAAAGTGAGGACTTTTCACCTACCGCCAAAATAATACGACAGTGCTCACACTCTCTCTCTCTGTATCTCTCTCTCCCTATATATATATATTGGGGTGTGAATTTGTAAACAGTGACTATTTATGCTAATACTGCACGACTCTTCGACAGAATTGAGTCACTCTCAGTCACTTTTTATCCGAATCTAAAAATAAACACGCTAAAATTCACCTCCATTCCGTACCGTACGCTGATCCGTACCGTACGCTGATGGCTTAGCGGGTAGAGGTTCCGACTGACGCAAATTCAGTCGGGTTTCGATCGTAGCTAGAGGCAACCGGACGTCTAGCCACACTGATGAGCTGTGAAACAGCGAAACAGTCTGTCTGTGGATGACAAATATATATATATATATATATATATATATATATATATATATATATATACCACCCGCACGTAATCCACATCTATGTAGAAGGTAATACACGGAAATTGACCACCAAAATAACATCCTTGATAATGGCTATCGAACTATCCGAAAGAGCTTGAAACAATAAGTGTTGAAAATTTCTGTCGTCTTTAACCCCTGAAAAACGGGAAAATGTTAGAATGCTGGAAAAGCTCAATAAAAGGTTAATTAAATCGTCCTTGTCGGCCGTTTTTAATGAATATGCCTGGAAGAATGTTTGCTGCACGAATTCACATTAATATATAGAGAGATATATGTGTATATATCTATATGTAAAATATCTATATGTAAAATTTCATATATAATTAAATGTATCTGTAGTAGGACAATATGAACAAAGGCAAGAGAGAAACCTAATGTATAAAGTCCACCAGTGGACATTATCCTTGCAAGTGTAAGGATTTTATTTTGTGACAAGTATTTATAAAAGAGAGTAAAAATGTTAGCTTTTCAAAAGTTTAAATTAAAGAACGCTCATAAATTTAATTCAGTCAAGGTTAATTATGATGTAGTCATGTAATTTAATATCTAATAAACTGTTGTAACATATCTAAGACAATAACTGGTATATCCCCATTCACATAAATACAGTAGTAAATACTGTATGTTGGTCTGCAATTGGAGATTCGTTTCCAGCTGTGCTGGACAAGCTCTCTGCCTTCGAATCGAGAAGATCCCCTGACGAGGGGAATTGTGACCGCGTGACTGATTCGTCTCTAAATGTGCTGGTCAAACTCTCTGCCTCCAGGCAGATAGGATTCCCACTCGAGGCTATATAGAAAGGCACAATCTCGTCTCGGGAAACAGCTACCCGAGCCCGTTTTATATGAGGTATACGGGGGATTTTTGTCCGAGTCTATGAGCTCAGATACCCGACATTAAATTCGGCCTTGTGCCACATCTGACCTTGTGGGAGGGTTGGTGGATATACTGCTGTTGGAGATTCGTCTCCAACTGTGCTGCTGAAACCCTCTGGGCAGAGTCACGTCTCGGGAAATGACTACCCCGATCCCACATTAAATTCGTAGATTCGTTGGTAGATATCCTAGAATTGGTGATTCATTGTGGAATTCACTTGACTCACTTCTAACAGTTAACTACTACTTTGCCCGATATGGCGAATCTTATATGTGTTGTTCTTGTACTAAGTATTATCGTTCATCACCAACTTTCGTTTGATTATTCTTCCCTGGGCTACAGCATCAACAAAGGTATGTAAATGTTGCAGTTGTTGATATTTTTTATAATTTCTATTCATATTAATTCATGTATTAAATGACGTTGGTATGAATTGCAAAACTGACTCGCCCTGAAGCGTCCGTTCTTTAATTAATAGTACGTCATCTAATCGAGCATATTTTCACCGAAGCAGTCATTATTTATTTAGCGATCCTTCCATGTTTTAGTTTTAATATCCTAATATATACATACATACATACATATATATATATATATATATATATATATATAAATATATATATATATGTATGTATGTATGTATATACATACATACATACATACATACATATATATATATATATATATATAAATATATATATATATGTATGTATGTATGTATATACATACATACATACATATATATATATATATATATATATATAAATATATATATATATATATGTATGTATGTATGTATATACATACACATATATATATATATATATATATATATATATATATATATTTGAATAAATTGTGTGAGGTACAGAACTGACAAATAGCTAGAAAGACATAGAATTTATTACTAATGGGCATAATGTGAGAGGAAGTAAAATATAAGAAAAGGGACAATCACTCAAAAGACCAACCGGTTTCGTTCCCTAGCTTATCAATGTCTACGGGGAACTTTTTATTCTATAATAAATAGCTAAATTATGACACAAGCAAAATTCATACAATTAAAACATTAAAATTGACAATGAATTATCTGTATGAAAGAAATACATTTTCTTAACCCGAATAATACAATTTTATATATATGTATGTATGTATAAAAAGAAGCAACGAATAAGGAATGAGTGAAATGAAGAGAGGTTTTCAGGAATTGTTTTAATGAAGTGCGTATTAACATATTTTGCACGGTAAATCCCTATATTCAATTGTGCTTACACATTCTTTAATACGCTTCACTTAATTGGAAAGCAAAATGAGACGAACGAGCTCTTCGTACTTCCCTTACACAACTTACATTTGGGACTTCTTTATCGACGTCTCTCATGTTTCAAATATGGAAATCCAAAATATCTAATAGTCTTTTATTTTACTTTCCCCTCAATTTCATGTCAAATCACATTCAAGAAATCTTAGTCAAACTGTCTCCTGTCTGTGAGAAAAACGTATCAAGTAAAGTTCAAATACATAATTTGTGGTTTTAACTTACTGAAATATTTACCTATAGAATAAGACAGAAGCCTTAATAGCTCAACGAACATCCGACGCCCCGGTAAACATGATTATCTTAAGTTCCGCATTAACTCACGTTTTCTATATTTGATGATCTTGTTGGAAGTATAATATTGAGCCAATGCTATAACAACAGATATAATTAAGAAAGAGGAGCATTCACAATGAATATATACGAACAATAAATGGAAACACTAAATACTGAATGAGGAATAACCAAAACGGAGGTTGGAAATGAAATGATATTGTTGATATCATCAACAAAATACAATACTCGCCAGTGGCGTGTGTAGGTAAACCACTGCTAATGGTGGAATACTTAGCATATTACCACCACTTACGTCCAACGTATTTATAAGGATTGGGACATACCCATTAGTGTTCATAGGTATGGCATATAAGAATACACACACACACACACACACACACACACACACACACACACACACACACACACACACACACACACACACATATATATATATATATATATTAATGTTTCGCACATATAGAGATGGTGTTAATAAAATAGTGCTCGATGTAATATAAAAGTGCTATTAAGTTTATATTAATAAATATACATATTATTCTTCACCGCTAGCACGACTCTCAGTTTCATGTATGACGTAATCTTCCGGTGATGGGTATGAACTGACCGTTACACAATTCTGAATTATAATATACCTGGCTATCATAATATTGGCGTAGATTTATATTATTCTGAGATTACAGTGTTTCTAATTTTTAACTTTAAAATTTTATTTGTTAATTAATATATATATATATATATTTGAATGAATGAAGACAAAAGGTAAACTTATCTAAACCGACGCTTCATGAAAGTAAATGATGAAAAATGATCAGTTTTTCTTTTGTATTTATCAATATTGTCCATTTAAAGACATACTCTATCTGAAACTGTTACCATCTTTTGACCATTTTCTACACTTCACTAAATGCAACAAAAAAAAAGAAGAAATCTCTTTTTTGTAAACAAGAAACATACAATAAATAACATGTCAAAAGTTCCTGGTTAGTCATTTTTATATATTTGGAAATCTGACTGGATGAATTGAATCAAAGCTATTAGACATCACAAAGAAATTGCACAAAAGAAAATCCAGCCAAAAAAAATATCATAAATTTCCTGTTAATATGTTTGCTTTTATTAGTCTCATGAAATTTTGTCGCCCTGCGAAAATATGTCAATATATGTGGACTACTCAGATTGTTGAATCAACACACAAACACATATATATATATATATATATATATATATATATATATATATATATATATATATATATATATATATATATATATATATATTTAAATAAAAACAGACAACATTAAGGTTCCATATAATAAATTATTCACTTTCATATTTAAATAATATATATTCATATATTCATTTCATATTTAAATACTTTATTATATGGAACCTTAAAGATGTCTGTTTTTATTGAAATTATTACCTCTGATTTACATAGAGCTCTCTGGATTTTATCCTTCTTGGGTCTACCCATACGGATTACCTAGTTTTTCCGTAAACTAATATATATATATATATATATATATATATATATATATATATATATATATATATATATAATGTAAATCATTCATACGAAAAACAAATAATGAAGCTAATTATACAAATAATAAAATACAATCAACTTCGAATCCGTTAATGAATGGTATGATCCTTGTTTATAAATTCCGGTTTTATCAGGTCTTATTTTTTCTACTAGCCCGGCTTTCAATCGTTTCAAACGACCATCATCAGGTAGACATTTAAGTAAGTTTTTTTAAATCCAGGTAATAATGAGACATCGAAAGATAGTGGGGACCGAAAGAAGTGTTTTATAGCAATGTGATATTGTTAAATATAAGAATAATTTTGGAGCGTGCAGTCTATATAATTGATATATATTAATATTGGCTCTTGAAAAAATTAATTTCGGTTGAGCTCTCTGGTTTGAGGTGTGAATTTGTAAACAGTGACTATTTAAGCTAATATTGCACGACTCTTCAGCAGAATTGAGTCACTGTCAGTCACTGTGTGTTTATCTAAATCTAAAAATAAACACGCTAAAATTCACCTTCATCCTTGACCGTGCGCTGACGGCTTAGTGGGAGAAGTTCCGACTGACGCAAATTCAGTCGGGTTTCGATCCTAGCTAGAGGCAACCGGACGTCTAGCCACACTGATGAGCTGCGAAACAGTCTGTCTGTGGATGACAAAAATAATTGATATATATATATATATATATATATATATATATATTGAAAAATATCTAATCTACTTGTTTTGCATCGAAAATGATGGTGGATATTTATTTTTATCGGTGTCGCCCAAGTAAGACAGTATGCCTGTGGCACACAGTAGGTTACAGCGTGTAGAGCAATTAAGAACAGAAACTTTAGCAATGAGGAGAAAGAAATAGAAATCAGTAGGACAGTAGATTGCAATTGACATTCCATTTAAATTTTCGCAGATTAAATTTGGCTGGAAAGCATGGAGCTGAGAGGGAGTTCCACAAGCGAGAATTGCGAGATAAAAAAAACTGTTTGCATGACATTACGACTACATCCAGCGATCTCGGTTTAAATTGATGAGTCTAGTATCGCGCTGAAATCTGTACAGTCGAGGTACCCTAGCGAAGAGCTCATCCGAACAATTACCATGAAGGTATTTATTAAAAAAAAAAAAGACACAGAGAGGCAGCCTTACGGCGGTGGGTTAGTGACTGATGCCGAGCTGCCAGTTCAGGACAAATAATATGGCTGATTCTTCTTTGGATTTCATCAAGTCGCCTCAGGTAAATAGCAGGGGCACCGGATCATATATGTCAGCAATATTCTAAGCATGGACGAATGATAGAACTATAGATATGCGAGATAGATTCCAGAGAGAAAAATCTTTCCACCTCATGTCAGCTGATAAAGTTAGTCCAAGAAGGTGCAATGAGTATAAATTTGATTTGACTTATGACATTCTAATTAATAGAACATAATTTTCTAAGGATAAACTACATTGAAAATTTAATAATAAAATTATTACCAACTGTAAACACACACCTAAAACATTTCATTACATCGCCATCTTTCTTTGAATACATTCTTAAAGAATCTAACATATTTATCTAATTCAAAGAATACATGCTTAAAAAAGATCAGGCATAAATTAGAATGAGGTGTCATACCCCTGCGCTGGCTTGAACGGAAAAAGGTAGAGACATTAGAATTCATACTAGACAGACATACATACACAATTACGAACACACATTCCCATCCGAGGCTCACTTAGACATAAACAAATCTTCACAAACTTACATACATATAGAATTATTTGCGGATTTAATGCAGGTGACACATGCCTAATCAAAGAGAACTGACCCAAACAAAATTGAAAATATTTTCTGTCTTTTTGAGTGTTTTCTCTCAATCTCTGACGAAGCTTTAATAAAAGGGAAACATGTTTGATTGTTATACGTTTCTTATTTGTTCATCTTGTTGGATCTTTAAATTTCTCTCTCTCTCTCTCTCTCTCTCTCTCTCTCTCTCTCTCTCTCTTTCTCTCTCACACACACACACATTGTAATGGAATTTACTTTTTAATCGGATATATTTCTCTTCCGTCAAACGTCGATTTTATTGGATACAAATATTTGGGTAGACTGTCATTTTATTTAAAACAGAATTTTAATATTGAAAATGTGCTCACTAGAGAATAATCAAACGTTTACGGCTTTTTGTATGTGTGTGTGTGTATGTGTGTGTGTGTGTGTGTGTGTGTGTGTGTCTTTGAAGTGAAAGCTACACTACCCGATATAGCTGTGTGCATTTAGGCAGTAGAGTTCATGATTGGCTACCTTCACTTTAGTAAAATGCTCATAACATTATTCCTTGTGCATGTCAAATGTGTGTATATGTATATATGTATGATATATATATATATATATATATATATATGCTCTCGATATCCGATCGAGCACTCTGGAGAAAGGGTAATTTCAAAACAGTGGCTGCTGCCGCTGCTGCTATTAACGCACCACTCTTCAATTACAAATTGTGCTTTCTTGGCCACTGGTGTTTTGGTGTTTATATACATTTCATACATATATGTAAGATATCTTTTCACATGATCATCAGCATTTTGTCACTTCCATGATGATTTCCAATTGACATTGGTGGTAACAACATTCTGCAAGTTCTCGATTCGGTTTCTGCTCTCATCCTCGGCAATTTGCTTTCATTTATAAGTATACAATTTGAGAATATTTGTAGAATAATTTTGAATCTCATTACTCTATATATTTTTATTAAAAAAATAATTTCTATCTTAATTATACGAAAATAAATCTTGACTTACTTATTAGTTTCGCCTTATTTACATATAAATCTTGCCTCATTTAAATTTTAATGTTGCCTTCTTTGCATGACTCTTGTCTTATTCACATATACGTCTTGCCTTATTTACATATGGCTCATGTCTTATGTACAGAGATATGTATACATTGTCCTACGACTGAGGAAAGTGAATTCAAGTCGGAAATCTTGAATCTCACATTTCACATGTCCTACTTTTTACTCTTGTGTTCGCTGTTTTTCGATATGTTTTTTCTTTTCCACTTCGCAAGTCCATGGAAGTGTGCCATTCTTTAACCGACTCTTGCGTAGATGCTTCCCTCGGCACTATAATCTTTACGGTTTCAAGTCATGTGTCAAATGCTATCATCCTTATTATATTCACCTGTTTATTTACATATCACACCGATATTCATTGTAAATATTTTTAAAATAATCCTCTGCCTCGAGTGGCACTCGAGACTTGTATTATTATTTCATATATAATAAAAGCCATTTGATGGTTTAATCATAACCAAAGTCCTAGATCTCCTGCCTAGTGTCAGGCTAAAATAATAATAACCTAAGTACTTTATTCTTATTTAGAAAATACCTATTCGCAGCCCTGTTTTCGTCTTTATTTTTATACCAAAATTTAAACTTCTCTTTCTATGTGCCATGTTTCTTCAGGACGTGGACGATCACAGCTCTTCACAACTTCCTAAGCTTTGTAACTCTTTATCTTTTCACAATAGCTCATCAGGTCGGTGGGTCACTACTTACCTCTGCCTTTTTTGCCCTCTGTATATCTTGAGAGTATCAAATTCTCCAAGCAATCTTTCCTTCTTATGTATCGTAGAAAGTTAAACTGTCTTGTTCTCATTTTAAGTATCAGTGTCCGTTTTTTGTTTCTAATTTCATTAAAACTTCCTCGTTACTAACATTCTCCGTCCATAGATCTGTCGTCATGCTTCTATTGAACTATATCTCTCTTGCCATAAGTTTCCTCGCAATTTGTGAGGAAATTGTCCATCAATCGCCGCCATATTGAAATATTTATATTGCATAGCAATTCAGAACATTTTTCTTCTTCATATCTAACGGATTCATCCTGTTTCTCACTTCTTTGTTTAGTTTTTTTAAAATCATTTTTGCTATATTTTCGTTATAAAGATGATTTCCAAAACTTCAGTAAAGTATTGAAAAACAGGTTGATTTCGTTAAAAAAGAAGAAAACAAGTTCTGAGCTGGTATTTAATCTAAATCCACCCATACAGCGGCAGGATTTATATTACATAGCAGTTCATAACTTGTTCTTCTTTTTCTGTTTCTCAATGATTTCCTTTACTCAACGACCACAATCACCTGTTACCTAATCACAAGTATCAAAGCCAATAAAGCAAACATTCCTGTTTCGTTTATCTATTTTTTACATTTTTATAATTGCTCTTTTGCTTCCTTTTCTGTTGTATATCTTTCATTGCTTCCTTCCAACGCTATATAATCGCCCTCTTATTTTCTTTCTTTATGACGAAGGACGGTAGATGCGACGCTGATATCCGATGACGTATTTCGATGGCTGAGGATGCATTCCAAAAGCTGGGCAGAGTACTGCGAGGCAGGAGGTGACAAAGAAAAGAGTACTGAGCTACTACGTGACATCTGTCGTCCTATACGGCAGCATATGCTGGACGGTCTCCTCAAAGATGAAATAGAGACCTATATATATATATATATATATATATATATATATATATATATACATAATGATAGTAATGCTACAATATTGTAATCCGTATGGAATGTCCAGGAGGATATAGATCCAAGGAGAGCAAAATTATTATTAATTAAAGAATATCAAACACTTAAAATCCCATAGGTAATAATTTTTATTTCATGAGAGCTCTCAAACAAGATAAAGCTGCCAATATTCAAAACCTACAAACAAATCACAAATGAAATGGAAAAAAACTATTCCTAGTTAAAATCAAGAGATATTGCTATTTTATTTAGAGAGTAGGATATACTGACCTCAGTATGGCATTTGAGAATGGTGGAAGGGCTTGATGATGATGAAAGAGCTTAAAGTGTAGCTAGTTCAGTGTGAACAATCCCGCATCTCTCCCTCCCTCTCTCTCCCTCTCTCTCTCTCTCTCTCTCTCTCTCTATATATATATATATATATATATATATATATATATATATATATATAAGAGAGTGAGAGAGAGAGAGAGATAAAGATAGATATTGGAAGATGAAATATGCGAGGCATACATTATTGTTGGGGTCGGATCCACCTAATTTGCATAGTGGAGTACCGACGATATAAATATGGTTGGTACCGGGAAGACAGGGGAGGCGAATCAAGAGATTCACTAGAGACTCTGCCCGACTGCGACTTAGTCAACACATTCTCCAGAAACGGTCTTCCCAGGAATATACAAAAGACTATATGTAAATATTGTGTACACCTTCTTGTTTAAATACATTTTGTTCTAAGTAAATTTTGTGTTGCATTATTATTCCATGCATTAATCAAGTTTCAACAATTATATATATATATATATATATATATATATATATATATATATATATGTCAAGTCTTAGTAAATAACCCCTAACTGGGGCTTAGACGTGGTCCATTTGTACATGTACCAAATGTATTCGTTCCTAAGTGAATATAACGGACCCGACTGGAATTCGAATCCCATTTCCATTTGCAAGCCGTTAACCATCACATTATCCACTGACCCAAACTTACAGGAGAGGTTTTTCCCAAGCGGTCGCCCATCTTGGTAATAACTAGGTTCGACATTCGGTGATCGTACGGGAAAACGGTGTCACAACATATGGCCATAAGCCAATACAAACTATAGTAAGGCAATAATGAGCGTACCGATAGCCATTTACACAGAAAAGCATAATTCATTCGCCTGATCACAGGCATATTGCAGAGAAACACGGAAGGCTGACGTGAACAATTTGAATACATCTTGCATCTCTGATATAAGCATGTGTACTTTACCGCGACAGTTAATATTGTGCGGAAGTACAAGCTTGCTAAGGCCGGATATGTCGGCAAATCTAATTGGACAGAATATATGTAAAAGTTGCATGGAAATATACTGTTGGAAGACACGAACTATATATATTTCTTATTAATATAAATGTAATTGTTCTCATATATAATATCACCGATCATCGCAAGAACAATAGTAGCACAATGCAGTATACTAGCTAATAGAGAAAACTAATAGAATGAACTGCTTTAAAATCTAACAGACACCAATGTCTCTAATACTGATCTATCTATCTAGCCATCTATCTATCTATCTATCTATCTATCTATCTATCTATCTATCTATCTATCTATCTATCTCTCTCTCTCTCTCTCTATATATATATATATATACATATATATATATATATATATATATATATATATATATATATATATATATATATATATATATATGTTTGTGTTTTGTAAAGAGTGAATGCAATTCGAGGGAGAAAGGACAAATATAATAATACTGATAAGGAATATAATATTTCTTGTATGTTAGTAGGCCTTTTGACCAAATAGAAGCATGATGAGAAAAACAAACGAACCAAAACACACTTTCTTCTTTCCGTCCTGGGTATGACGATAAACTACATCCGTATCCAGGGTAAGACGATAAACGACGTCCAGTAGCCAGACGTGGAACTAACTTTTGATTGCTGGTGTTCCCGGGTCCACCGGTGGTGGCACCTGTTGGGGTCCCAGCTGTGGGCGGGTGGTTAACCCCGAAACTGATGTAAAAATCTCTACGAAGGTGTAACAAGTGGGTTTTGATATCAGAAATACTTTGTAAAAATTATTCCCAGAAATAAATTTGTTAAGGAAATAACTATTATCAGAAATAAATTTTTGAAGAAAAAACTATTACCAGAAATACATTTTTGAAGAAAAAAACTATTACCAAAAATAAATTTTTGAAGAAAAAAACTATTACCAGAAATAAATTTTTGAAGAAAAAAAAATATTACCAGAAATAAATTTTTGAAAAAAAATATTACCAGCTATATATTTTTAAGGAAAAATATATTACCAGAAATAAGTTTTTGACAAAACAAAATATTATGAAGAAAAAAGTTATCGGCATTAAATAACCCATTCAGGTTGATATGCCGTAAAGCAAAATAAACCAAATCAATCAAAACCAAAGAATACATATTATATTCATACGAATCTATCCCAAAAATGTTGCCGGTATTAAATAATCCATTGAGGTTGATATGCCGTAAAACAAAACAAAACAAAACTTTCTTATTTCTGATAGTTTGATCTTATCAGGTAAGTTAAATTATTGCCCCTCTTATCCTCAAAAATCACATTGTATTTCCCTTTCTTTCCGTCCTGAACAAATCGAATCTAACCCAAGTCACGTCGTGGATACGCGTCGTTTAGAAGCATTTTTCAATTTGTTTCATGATTTCAAATTTCATTTAGATACTATTTTTTTTCACCATTTCATCCCATCTAAGGCGGGAATGTCACTAGTCGCATTACAGGGAGTGAAAGTGAAAGATAAGAATGAGTATAGGGGATATTGAGGAAAGGACAGATTATAAAGAGGATTCAAGATGGCGATTGACGTTACATTTAAGTTTTTGAAGTTGGTAGTTATCAAGGAAACAAGTAAACGGAAGGGACTTTCACAGGTGGGAAATGTGAGAAAAGAAACTCTTGGAATATATTATAGTGATTTTCCAGGCGTAGCATATATGTGGCACAAGGCCAAAAGTGGGATACACACAGTGAAGATCGAACTCACTACTAATTCGAAATTGTTTTAGCGAGACAAGCTTGCTAACCATTACAACACCTAGAGGTGCCTCATACAGATTTTCCAAGCGTAGCTTAGATGTGCCACAAGGCCGGAAGTAGTGGTACCCAGTGAAGATCGATGTTACTATTCAGTCGTAATATTTTTAGCGAGATAACCTTGCTAACCATTACACTCCCACCAAGTGCCCAAATGATTTTCTAAGCGTAGCTTAGACTTGGCACAAGGCCGAAAGTATGGGGTACCCAAAGAGGATCGAACTCAATACTCACTGGTAACCGTTCTAGCAAAAACAAGCTTACTAACCATTAAACTACGCCGAAGTGCCCTGATGATTTTCTAAGTGTAGCTTAGATGTGGCACAAGGCCGAAAGTAGGTTAGCTCCTAATGATGATCGATCTCACTATTCAGTAGTAACTGATCTAACAGAACACGTTTGTCAACCATTACACCACGCCGCGGTACCCTTATTTTTCATTTTTGTCTATAAATTAATCCAAGGAGTAATTTACACACTAAGACGAGTTGTGACACAAGGTCTTTTTTAATAACGGGACCTGAGCGCTTCCACCTGGACCAGGAACAAAAATTGTCCGCAGCCCCCGCAACCGTCCTTTGCGCTAGCTCGGTGCGAGCACCGATTCCACTCTCTGGTCCAATGAGAGGGTGTAGCCTCGGGCAGCTGTTCCCAGGGGTGGGCACCTCTCACTATATTTTTTTCTCATTTGCGACTCTGTCCTCTGACGGAGTCGCACCTGAGTGCACTCTGCTCAACGACAGAGACGCTACTGAGAGATGATAAATAAAAATGTTACAAATTTCTCGAAAGAGTAATTTACACACTGTTGGAATATATTATACATCTTAAGGAGACACACATATACATGCATAAATACAGGACTCTCCCGTCGTTATCGACGTATGAGGTCTCAAGCAACTCAGTTATTAAAACCAACAGCCAGACTACACGCACATATCATTTGATTAAAGTAGCGAAGGCTTGTGCAGAACCAATCAAACTTTTTGTAAGAGCTGAATACAGCGAACTGGTTCTCAGTGAGCCACAATGTCCCGAAACGATTAAGTTGTCCTTCTCCTAGACCGTTCGCCAACCTAGGCTATACGACACAGTATATCCTGCTTTTTAGCCATAACTGGGAAAAAGAGATGAATTCATACCTCTCCCAAGAATATTAGCAGGTAAGTGAATATAATGAACTCGACTGGGATCCTAACTCGGCTCTCCAATTTCTCAATTCGAGCCGCAATCCATTACTTATATATATATATATATATATATATATATATATATATATATATACATATATATGTATATATATATATATATATAAACACAACACACACAAACTATCTCTCTCTCACACACACACACGCGCTCGCGCGTGCGGGCACGCGCGTATGTGTGTGTGTGTGTGTTCAGGTCCCGGCTGAAATATCACCCACATATACCTCCCAGAAATACCTCCAAATTAAGTCGTTAGTAGCAATGATGTCTATATCTCACTAATGTCTTACCATTATATGCCAGGTATTTCTGAGAGCTCTATGTGGGATGTATTTCTGCTGCCCACTCTCTATCTCTCTGTACACACACACACACACACATATATATATACATACACACCAATCAGTGGATATAAATTTAGTAACTCTCGGCATTGATAAGCGGTATCGAAACAAAATATGAAATTTCTTTATAATGTCTTCCAAGTAGTGTTATATTTTTAACCATTTAATGTAGCTAACTGATGTGGAAGTGACATCAGTAAATCTATAGCCTAAGGGCGAAAAAGAAAACATTTTTTATGCAAAAAATATTTATTTCTCGATATTATCATCCTTTATATTAATGCATTTCATAAAACGACATCCATGAATTACACAGTCCAATGAATATCGCGGGAAACGTTCGAGATATAACTTATACAACAGCTACATTTACAGATAACAGCAAATTGTATCCGTGGAGAGACATGATAGCCAACGTCCGGAAGTGAAATTGCATGTGAGCAAATCCCTCTTTGGCCTTCGAAAATCAAATAAAACATTGTATCTCTGATTAGGTAGTTGCCTCCATTTGCTCACAGAAAAACAGCACAGCATGATGAAAAAAAGGCCCAAACTTAATAAAAAAATTTATCGGTAAAATATTTGTTATTATTAAGAGGAAAGATCAAAGTATAATTTATTACATTATTTAAACCTTTCTCATATTAGTAAAAGCAGGTTTCCTTGAAAAATGTAAATCATCAATTTTGTTTCAAACTACTACTAATTGCCCGATAATCTGCTCCGAATTTTAAAATAAATAAATGCAATAAAACTATGATATTATTTAATAAGAAAAACTTTTAATAGCTTTTATAAATAATATATATTGAGGACACTATTATTTAAAAAAACACCTTTTTCGATACATAATGAATTTTTACAAGAATGGCTTTAATTTTTTTCACATTTAAATTACAATAATTTTT
>OZ038482.1:51278761-51293761 GCA_964036315.1 Acanthosepion esculentum | reverse complement strand
AGCAGAACAGACCGGATTCTAAAACCTTGGATGGCATCTGGTCTACCGCAGATATAAATGGCAACCTACTACGGGAAAAAATTGCCTCGTCAGTCATGTATCGAAATATACATGATCGCCTAAGCGTGTAACACGCATGGCTCCTAACTGACTGACTGAGTTTGAAGGAATGTGAACGACGTGTGAATTTGGACGAGTCTTTTGGATATATTTTAAATGCTTTTATGTGCTATATCCGTTATGGACGCGAACGAACATGGTTCTCCACAACTACCCATCATTTGCTTTACTATAAAGTTTTTGACGCTTTAACATTCCTTTTTGTACTATTATATATTAATTCACAGACCTTAAACAAGTTATTCATTGTTTAATCTAGTTGTCTTGTTTTTAATAAGTCTTGTGGATGTTCAATACTCTAGAGACACTTTGAAACACGGAAACTTCGCTTTTCTTTTTCCAGTTCTTTGTATCACTTTCTTTTTCGTTTCTCCTCAATCATCACTAGTTCTATCCATATTTTCCTTGGTATTCATCAGTATAGCCACTTCTCTGACGCTTCACGATTAGTGAAGATCTTGCCCTCTATTTACTGACATATACGAGATCAGATATTACAAAGCAGTTCAGAGAATATCATTGTCTCTAACGGTATTTTTGTACTTCTTGGGGAATTTTTTATGTTTGATTTTTTTTTTAAATACAAGTTTTCTTTCAGGATGTAGGAGATTCTGGTTATCCACAACATTTTTTTAGTTGCTCTAAGTATCCTTTGATGTATTATAATCGCTCTGATTACTTCTGCATTCCCTTCATTCAAATAAGTTGCATGGGTTATCGGCTGTTTCCAATTACTTCTCTTGACTTCAGCATGTCCAGATAGTGTTACATTCCCCAAGTCCTATTTCCTTACTATGAATAGCTTCTTTCCATTTTTATCTAGATATCAGCGTTGCTGAAATGTTCTATCTGTAGTATTTTCAGCATTCACCAACAGAAGTACATCGCCGTCTCTTCGAGTCGTTTCTTCATCTGTGAAAATATTGTCCTGAATTTATTATAGATTAGAGAGCTCAATGAAGTTCAGCACTTTTTTGTATTCAGTAACAATTTTTTTTTACCTCTTACGGAAATCCTAATCTTTTACATGTCATCTTCTTTCATTACTTTCTTTCATTACTCTTTCTCCTTGATGCGCCATCCATTTGTACAACTTCGTAAAAAATGTATTACTCACCCAGTTCGCTTGAATTCGCTATATCCTGAGAGTGTCAAATTCATCAATACTTCTTTTACTATCTTCCCAGAAATTTCAACTGAGTCTTTGTAATTGAAAGTATAAGTTTCTTTTTACACTATTTACAATGTTTAGACTGCTGTTCTCATTTTTATTGTCATATTCACAAAGTTTCGGTCGTTGTACGCTCCAGCCTTCTTCATGTTATATACGTTGGAATTTAATTTAATCATAATATTCGCCAGATCTTTCTCGTTTCTATTTTTATACATTGGTTTGATCACTCCTTGATTTTGAATTTACACCTGTAAGTATTCCGAGTTGAAAATTCCTCTTCTCGACCTACGAATATTGGCCATCAGGGAGAGTGTCAACTGCCTTCTAACTGTTATGGTGAAACACACCTAGTCTATAGATAATAGACTCTCCCACCTAATATAAGTAGGAGTCGAATACGAAAGTAGTCAGCTACCACAACTAGATTACTCCGCGTAATACTTATTATAACAAGTTCCTTACGTTTTTGTACGTTGAACCTATCTAGGACCGAATTTAGTTCAAATATCAGTTTCCACTGCGGAAAGTAACTCTGCAACAACTTTGGATCTCATCCTCGTCGCCAAACTAACAAATTTCGCTTACGCACGTCCCCTTCTTATTGCATCAGCGCAATTAATATTAGAGCAGTTTGATTTTTCAATTATTTTTATAAACCAACATTGCACTCAGAGTAAAAGCTGGAGTTTGATGTGATAAGTACTGATACCAAACATTAGATGCATAATTAAAACCAATATTTGTGTATTTAGTTTTAAATATCATCTGAAAAAATGAATACAAATATCTCATTTCCGCCGGTTTTTGCTTACAAACTGACCTCATTTTTTATGATTTCAAGAATAAGTCCAAATACAGTTAATATCTTTTGTATTAGATACATTGAATGGAATATATATCCAAACCAGAATTCTAATTATGAATCACCACAAGCAATTTTTTTTTACTGTATTCGATAAGTAATAACTCTGTAAAAGAAATTGTAAAAGATTACAAAAAAAGTCTACTCAATGAATTTGTTTGTTTTTTTAATTATTTCATTGATCATAATTTAAAAAAATATATAAAAGTGCATATAACTCCATAATACTACTGGGCAAAATGTTTTATAGATTTGCATTGCTTATTGAAATTGATACTGAAACTACTGAAGAGTATATTACATCATAATATAGCTAAATTGTTCAGAATAATTTCCCTTTGAAGTAAATGAAGTTTTTATCTGATGGCACAAGGATTTAGTAATAAAGTGTGTGTGCCTTGCATCTCTTGAGGAAGTTATAAATTTGATAGGGTTTTCGTTGATCACCGGAATTAAATTCCAACGTTACGATTTTGAACCTAACAATAATATTTAGGTTCGTTTCCTCAAAATCTGTAAAGATTTACAAAAGTCTATTTTGTCTCTTTATTAATCATGTCGCTCCCCAACTTTCAAGTTGAGTGATATATCACGATTCAGAAATCAACCTTCCTTATAAATTTACACCCTCTTAAAACAATATATATTTGATTCCTAAGCATTTTCACACCACCGTAGCGTAGCTTCCCTATGTCTATAAATATTCTCATTGGAATTGTATTGGTGAGTTTTTTCTTTGTTAACTTGACTTTACGAAGTGAAACGCATTACGAGGTTGGCAGCTAGTGAAGATCATTTTAACGTTAAACTTACAAGATGTAATCGTAATTTTTAGACTAACAATCTCTTCTCTTGCACTTTTCACTTGTGGAACCTACTTTCGGCTCCTTGCTTTCCAGTCAACTTTGATCTTCAGAAAAATAAATGCAGTGTCAATCACTATCTCCTACCTTCTATATTTTCTCCGTGCAATGTTTTGTTGATTTTTCTTATATGTCCCCAGGCTCAGGCAGCAGAAAAAAGTACGGAATTTGCAGTGTGCAAAACTTAGTGACACTGAAACTTTGATAGTCTTGGTGTTCTAATTCTGTTCATTCAATGTTGTAGCTGCACTTACCATGGCGAGATAACAATGACAGCTAAGGAACGATAGTTATTCCATCTAATTACCACTGCGTAACAGGGAAAGAGACATGTTTACGTATATCGAAGTAAAAAAAAAGTAGTTCCTTAGTAAGTAGAATATTAACTACTGTTTTATGGTGACAAAGCAGCTGTGATTACATATTAGAAAGAGTGAGAGAGAGAGAGAGATTTGATGTATTTGTTTAATAAGTACTGTCTGTGATCTCAAGCTAATTAGGTAATGAGATCGATCTTTTATTTCCAAACCAAGAAAAGGTGGTTTCTTTTTTGTTTATCTACAATTGTCTTCCTTGATTTAAAATGCTATCTTCTAGTTTCTAGATAAACTAATTTTGGTAAAAAGACTACTAATTGAAAACAATATTAATATGATTAAAGTTGATAATTATTATCGTTAATAGTTTTACTCATTAGTTTTAACATAGCTTTGCTACTTATTTGTTTTACGGGTTGCTTTTTTCTTTTTAGATCCCACCTATATATATATATATATATATATATATATATATATATATATATATTGAGACATAATATTTATTGCTGTAATCGACCTTGTGTATGGGAACAGTCACAGGTGTTGCATCTTTTCAGGTAGAATGTCAAGCAGCAAGGTAAATTTGAAATAGTGGAACAGACAGAGAGATCAATTCTTATCCTTGTTCGATCGCTGTGAAATAAAACTTTTTTTCTTGATAGCTATTTGATACTTCTGATATTTCTCTCTTCACAAATGACCGGGTAACGATTTCAGACTAGCAGCCTCGTTCTGAATCTGGCCTCCATTTCCGCTGCTAACATCATCAGGCTACTTTCTTAGATGACATATCAGAGGGGAAATTGTGGTGGCGCTAGTCTCTGACATCTGTCAAAAGTTATGATTAATAAACAAAAGTGGATTGAAGACCGTGAACGAGATCGTCTTTCGACAAAAGAAAGATTTCATATTCTTTATTTTTCTTTGTCGCAAATCCCAAGATTAAAATGGAGACTGAGACAAAAAAGGAAGCGAGATTATAATAGGGGGATTAGAGGAAATTGACAGAGATAATAAGGAAGAGTATAAAGAAGGAGAACATGAAAGAATATATAAGCGCGGGAAATAGCAGGTATTGAGGTGGAATATACAATCGGCGAGCCGAGTTCAGTTACAGTAACGTTGCCACAACGTTGCATAACCTCGAAACAACCTACCTGCAATGTTGCAAGAATATACCGTATTATCTGGTTTCCTATCCTGATTTTGAATTATCTTCTCTTTTTTTTATTACTTTGCAACGGTTTATGAGGCTGCTCCAAGTGCTCAAATAATAATAGGTTCAACAGTCACGTTTATATTCCTGTTCTTTTCATTTTTCCACCAACGTCCAGTTAGAAATCCAGCTTTCTTTTTCTCTTTCAGTTTCAGGTAGCAATTTGCCCGAACCTCTATTTCCATTAATGCCAGATCTTCTTTTCTTTGTTTAGCAAAAAACGATCCGTTCTACATTGAATGAAATCCCAGAGAAACAGCTTCTTCTTCTTCTTCTTCTTCTTCTTCTTCTTCTTCTTCTTCTTCTTCTTCTTCTCCTCCTCCATATTCTTCTTCTTCTTCTTCTTCTTCTTCTTCTTCTTCTTCTTCTTCTTCTTCTTCTTCTTATTCCCCTCCTCCTCCTTCTCCTCCTCCTCTTCTACTTCTTCTTCTTCCCCTCCTCCTCCTTCTCCTCCTCCTCCTCCTCCATATTCTTCTTCTTCTTCTTCTTCTTCTTCTTCTTCTTCTTCTTCCCCTCCTCCTCCTTCTCCTCCTCATCCTCCATATTCTTCTTCTTCTTCTTCTTCTTCTTCTTCTTCTTCTTCTTCTTCTTCTTCTTCTTCTTCTTCTTCTTCTTCTTCTTCCCCTCCTCCTCCTTCTCCTCCATATTCTTCTTGTTCTTGTTCCTCCCCCTTCTCTTTTTCTTCTTTATGTCGTGTCCCTTCAATGCGCTCGGGTAATGATAAATTTCCATAATTTGCTGTCCATTGTAGTTCATAGTATAGTTGTTTTGTCTTTTCACCATCTACCTAATTCCATTTATATAATCTCATCAACTAGGCAGCCCGCTGCTTCTTCGTGTCCCTTTTGTTTTCGCTATGTGCAGTAAGTTTCAGATTTGCCAAGACCACTTTCCTCATGATGTTTATCATACATTTCGACTGTTTCTCCTTAATTCTAAGAACGTGTTCGATTGAACTCGTATTCATTTCAACCTGACCGCCTAAACGGCGCTATGAGACTGCACCTACTATGGTCTACTCATATGTCGTCATTCTTTGATCTTCCTGATGCCAAATTTAGCTTAGTATCAGAGCATTTCTATTCACGATCCCATCTAGTCCTGCTATTTTCTGTTCAGTGTCGATCTTATTTCAGACTTTAATATTTCCGATTCTTGCAAATATGTGTCTATTGCAGGTTGCATTAAACCGTTCTCCAGAGTATATCCTCTTTCTTGGACGTATCTAAATTTTTTCTTTTTTTATTATGAATGTTCCTTCCACTGATTCGCATACAACCTGTTTTTGAGTACAACATTACCCTGTAAATTCTTGTATTCTTTTGTGCATACCAGTTTTATCTATGATACCAATTATTTCTAATTCGCTCACTTTAAATTGAGCCATTTCTCTTTGGCCTGCTTGCATTAATTTCTGATTTCTGTTTTTTTAATGTTTTGTAATCTTTTACTTTCCTTGGAATTGTGTGTTGTCTTTTTAACTCGTCTCGAGAGTTTCTGAAACTGCTTTTATTTTGATTATACTCGTACTTTAACTGTTCTAATCACATTCAGGTGATCAATTTTCCGGCCCTCGTCCAATTGTTTACTTTTTAATCATTCTGAGCTAAATCCGTATATTATATATTATGTGATTTTCAATTTAATCTTTAATTTTGCTCTGTTGTTCCTTTTGTCTAGTTTGATTACAATATTATTCGTTCTAATACTCTTTTTCAACGCTTATACTGATACCTTTTCGCATTATTGACATTATATCTATTAGTCGAAACCTTGACGCTATTCGTATGAGATTTTAATGTAATTGGGCGGAAGAATACTTATATTCAAGACCTATAAAGATATCAATAAAATAGGATATATGAGTTGTAAAAGGCAAACAATTAAAATTATTAAAAAGAGTTTTAGCAAGAGTATTAAAGAAGGTTAGAAGTATATTAAGTTACAACAATGCCATCATCATCGTAATAAAAGAGATATTTACAGGATCATCTACAAAAGCACTAGTATAAAATCTGTGAAAATTTGATTAAACGTAAAAGTTTTAAAAGCAGTGCGATCAGTGGGGGAAAAAGAGTGAAGGAATAATAATAATAATAATAATAATAATAATAATAATAATAATAATAATAATAATAATAATAATAATAATAACAATGACAGAACAATCAAAGCCAACCGCCCAGACATTGTTATTAAAGACTACAAACAAAATAAGTGCCTCCTTATTGATATGGCAGTCCCTGCAGACTGCAATATGTCTTTGAAGATATTCGAAAAACTGTCAAAATACAAGGACCTTGAAATAGAAATCTCAAAAATGTGGCACATGGGAACATCAACAATTCCTGTTGTAGTTGGACTGGTTGGAAAAGATTCCAGTAGGCTGATTGAAGGGATCCCTGGAAGTCCATGCCTCAAAGAGATACAAAATATTGTTCTGACAAGTACAGCCCACACTTTACGAAGGGCTTTATCTATGTAATTTTTTTTTTTTTTTTGCAGTGGAAATTGTCATGATGCCATTTCTAACCTTAGGTCCCTGGGCGGGACCCGGAAAGAAATGTGTAAACACCAGATATCAAAGGAAATAATAATAATAATAATAATAATAATAATAATAATAATAATAATAATAATAATAATAACAATAATAATAATAATAATAAAATATCCTGTACATATGAGCATCTCAGTGAAACAAAAGATTGCGTTGTGCTGAACTGCATATGTCCGCAAAATACCCTACATCTAAACGTCCCAAATATGCATAGATAACTCTCCTACATTGTCCTTTTTACTCATAGACTCCGGGGTAAACTTGATAATTCGGTACTTAAAATTCCCCTTTAGCAAAATGTTGACACTCACAATAATAATAATAATAATAATAATAATAATAATAATAATAATAATAATAATCACGAGTAAGTTCCTCACCTTAGGAAGGGATTTATCTATGTAAAATATTTATGTTTTTTGTGTATGTATCTGTGTGTGTGTGTGTGTGTGTGTGTGTGTGTGTGTGTGTGTGTGTGTGTGTGTGTGTGTGTGTGTGTGTTATTCTTTTTTAATTTGTCAGTGGAGAATGTCATGATACCATTTCTGATCTTAGATCTGTGGTAGGCACCCGAAAAGAAATGAGTACATAACAGAAATCAAAGTAAATAAAATAATTATAATACAACTTGATAACTATCACTCTTATTGGCGTCGGAAAGTTGAATATTTGTTGAGTGGCATTCTGCGTCCGCCTTTCTTTGTAACCTATCCTAAATTTTATACAATTGAAAATGAATTTTTTCTTCTAATTTCATTTTAAGTCTGTTTGAACTTATTTAAGTTTAGCCCTTTTATTTTACTTTTTTTGTGATAACCCTCAATGTAAAAGACATTTCATCTGCGACTTATACAAAGTGAAAACTTATTATAGTCAATACCATTTCCATACCTCTATGCTACCTCCGTGAATACAGGACTTAATAATAAACTCTTGAACCACGAACATCTGGATATAATCCTCGCCTATCTCATGGAGAGGACGAGATCTTTAGTTTCGGACGACAGTCGACCCTGAGCTGGTAACTTGAAGAAAATTAACGGTGGTCGATCAGCGATAAATCGTAAAAATTACCAATATCAATGATTACGAATAAATATAAATACCGCGTCGGCCGTCATCCGACTCAACAAAGGGCGCGTACCTCAGAGAGAAACCAATCTGCGGCCGTAAAATCAGTCAAGAGAATAAACTCTTCCAACAACGAAGAGACACTTGGTCACGAAACCCGGACTATTCCCAACCTTGGACCAAGTGACTCAATTTCAAATCAGCCAATAAAAAGTAAGCGAAAAAATGGTCTCGTAAAGAGTATCAACAAGTAATAAGATCCTTTTTCACCGCCCTTGAAAATCCACAAAAGAAAACTGCGAATCAGACAAACCAAATATGGAGAACTATGGTAGGAAGTGGAATAAGATCCCATTACAACCGAAAGATGCTTGTCAATGTCCGCAGGGATATCGTGCGAATCAAAAGACTCTCAAATGCAGAAATAGATAATATAAAACTAGATATAAGACAGAATACAGTAGGCAATCACTCAAACAATAAAATGATGAGAATAGAAATAACTAATATGACAGAAGATGAGGTAAAGTCTAAAATAAATGAGATACGAAATAATAATCTTCCATGAAATTAAACCGAAGAATCTACCTGTGACATAACCTGGAATTATCCAGACTATATCACTGAAGATGAGTCCAACTTCATTAGAGTAGAATTCCTTGAAAACCACAGAGGTGAAATCATCCTAACAAAAAAGCCACAAGTACTCAGTAGATTAAACCTCACACAAATATCAGACAGAAACCATCTCCCAAAAATTCATATGGTAAAGTCCAATAAGTACATTGTGCAAATATACAACGCTGCAGTGGAAAAAAACTGTTAATGGACAAACCACTGGGAAAAAATCAGATAAGTTAATAACGTCACATACGCACATGTTTTAGCAGTTAATGGGGAGATTGGAGTCAAGGCAACGATAGCCAAAATAAAGACTAAGAGAGCCAGGTTGGAAGACAAAACTGATGCGAGAAATAAGGGAAATCAGATGTGAGATTTAGATACCAGATGAGATCAGAAGAAACCCAAATGTTTTACCACGCAAATGCAAGAATATCAAGTAGAAATATAAGATAAAATCACTAAATGAAATTCCGTAAATCAAGGAAATGCTTAAACAGAAAATGTAGTTAAAGGCACGTAGAACAAGTCAATACGAAAAACGTTGTAGCTTCTATCGCCAAAACAAAATGTTCCAAACGGACCTTTAAATTTTTTACAGGGAATTTGGAAAAGCGGTTATACGTGTCAAAAAGCCATCATCTATTGGAAAAGTGCAGAAATTTTGGGAGAATATTTGGAGCAACCCAGATGGATATAAACCCAATGCTGAATGGATCCAACGAGAAAAACTAATGCTGGATGAACCTCTACAAGAATGAGAATATATAACGATGAATAATGTTAGGAAAACTATAATGAAACCTCAGAAATAGAAATCCCCAGGAAATGAGAGAATGCACAATTTCTGGCTCGATCATCTGTTGTCAATCCATAAAATCCTTGCAGAAACTCTAGCAATGCTTATTAATAATCCCAATGAAGTCATAGAGTGGATCACTGAAGGCATTCCGTCTCTCATGCCAATAACTGGTGAAACAGATGAACCGAAAAATTATTGAACAATAACATGTTTATCCAGTCACGGTGGAGTAATGGATAACGGCTTGGATTGAGGAATCGGAGAGCCGAGTTCGAATTCCAGTCGAATCCATTACATTCACTGCTAACACCCTTGGGAAAGGTGTGAATCCTCTTCTTCTCCCTCCAACTATGGGTAAATAGCAGGACAGACTGGGTTCTATAGCCTTGGACGGCAACTGGTCTAGGAGAAGGACAACTCTAAATTCAAAACCTGCGGAGGGTCGTTTGGGGACCTTGTGGCATTCGTTGCACCAGGTCCCTGTATTCGTCCCTCCAAAAAGTGTGGATGGCGCTGCACAAAGCCTTCACCACTATAATCAATTCTTGTGTGGCTGTCCGGCTTTCAGTTTCTGGGAATTGATCTGTCTGGCCCTCATACGTCGAGTTCGACGGGAGAAGCATTATAAATTGATCGCGTCTGTCCTGACGAACCGTACTTACTCTTTTCTCGAAGCAAACAACATTCTTCTACCAGAACAGAAGAGGTGCAGGAGATGTTCATATGGTTGCAAAGATCAATTACAGATTTTAAAAAAATGATCCTGGAAAATTGCAGGAAAAGATATAGAAATCTGTGAATAGTATGGCTAGATTACCGTAAAGCCTTTGACAGTGTGACACACTCTTGGATCATTAAGTCTTTGGAAATGTACAAAGTCTCCCCGTGATAGGAAATGTCATTAAACAGAGCATGGGAATGTGGAAAACCACAGCATATCTAAATCATACCAGAGACACTGCCACATCTAACCGCTTGAATATCTGACGAGGAATCTTTCAAGGGGACTCACTGTCATCCCATCTGTTTATCCGTCCTTAATCGTCCTTACGCATGAACTAAACAATGATAGCTATGCGTACAAACTAAACACGAACGTATTCAATCACGTACTCTACATGGATGATCTCAAATACTTTGCCAAAGAAGACAAGGAGTTGAAGTGTCTCCTCAATACTGTAAAATATTCAGTGACAGTATAGGTATGAATTTCGCATGAGATAAATGTGCAAAAGTAACATACAAGAAAGGGAGAATTACAGAAACACACTCAATAGATCTAGATTTTGTCACAAAGATTAGGGAAATGGAACAAGAAGAAGGTGTCTGGAAATTAGCGAAGAGATGAAATACATCATATCTACATGAAGAATTTAAGAAAGGAGTACTACAGTGTGTGCGTCTCGTACTGAATACTAAGCTGTATTCCAAAAACAGAATATCAGCCATAAAGACCTTGGCTCTCCCTGTGGTGCAATACAGTTTCAACATCCTTAATCGGACCATAGCAGACATTAAGTAAATGGGCGGCAAAACGAGAAAGATTCTCATCTGTCACCGCATGCTTCATCCCAAGGCTGATGTTGAACATCTTTATGTGCCCAGATCCGAAGGAGGCAGAGGATTAGTTCAACTAGAGGTGTCTTACAAATCTTCAACAATTGGCCTTCAAAGATACATGGAAACTACAGAAGACTGTATGATGATCTGCGTCAAAAAACATGAAAGAAGTAAGAATTTTTATTCAGTAAAAAAGGAAGCCAACAATTTCGAAATGGAGTTTTAAATGGGTGAAGAAATGCAAGTAAAGGATAATACACCGACTAAAGCTGCAAAATACTTAAAAAAGAAGTCAAAGGCAAATGCAACGGGACCAAGTACAGAAACGATGGCAAGTTAAATAGCTTCACGGTCAATACTCTGCTCGTACCAAACAAGCTGATTTTACGTGGTGCAGGGTTAAAAGCTGAATGGTTGCTAACTAGTAATTACCAAGCATACATACTGAATAATTGTGTTAGCCCAAAGTGCAGATTATGTGATAAATATCCAGAATTAATTGATCATCTTGTATCAGGTTGCGCGTTATTGGCACCCACTGAATATAAATCTCGGCATGACAGAGTGAGCCAATATCTACACTGGAAAATCTGTAACTTTTACGGAAAAGAAACTGCAAGAAATTAGTATGAGCAGCATCAAGACCCGGTTACGGAAACAGTACCCCAAACAATTTTATGGGACTTTACAATACATACAGACAGAACAATCGAACTGACATCGTAATTAGAGACCGCAAAAAAGTGCATCCTTATCGACATTGTAGTCCCTGTAAGACAGCAATATATCTTTGAATATTTTCACACATCTGACAAAAATACAAAGACATCAAAATCGAAATCACAAAAAATTTGGCACATGACTCAATGAAGTGATCTCTGTTAGCCCAAGCCTTAAAGAAACACAAAAAAATATACTCACAACTACACCTCACACTTTACGAAAGGCTTTATCTATGTAAAATGTGTGTGATCATAGGTTGTTTTTTTTTTACAAAAATGCTCAGTAGATGATGTCTGATCTTAGGTCTTTGTTTGGGACCCGGAAGGAAACTATAACAATAATTTGGTGGGGGGATCTACTTTTCTGGCTGTGTACGAGACGTGAAAATATAGAGAACTGTACTGATGTCTGTTTGTCTCTTCATTTAAAGTGATATACACTAATGGTTCATTCGTTAAACTCCGACAATATATTCTGTCCAGGATTGCATCTATATAGATTTTGCGGATATATAATACTATTTATTGCGTCGTCTATTTTAATTACAATCATTTAGACAGTGATTACTGTCTGGGTACTTTTAAAGAAATTCAGCAAAAAATAATTTCCCTGTGCCAGAACTTAGAATCAAGATTTTTTGAGAGATTGCGAATTGGCAGCATGTATCGTCAGTAAGTTCTAGTTGGCCTCTCCATCTCCAAAAATAAGGAGATACAATGGACAAAATGTCACGCATAGAATCATTAAAGTTCTCGATAATACAAATCTGCCGCGAGGGATCACCCTACTTATCTCGAAGGTGATAGATAAGTAGTGGCACAGGGGATTGCTACTCAAACTGACCAGTTTTTGAACCACTGGGAGAGTCCTCTCCGTTGTGCTTCCTGTAAGGTAGGTCTGTGAAGGTTGTTCTTAATAGCAAGTCCTCTGAGACAAATGAGATCAATACTAGTTTGCTCAAAGGTTCTCTCCTCGGTCTTACCCTCTTTTTGGTCTGTGTCAAAGATAAGTCCAAAAACACTCTCTGGGTTATAATATATATATATATATATATATATATATATATATATATATATATATATATATATATATATATATATATATATATATGTAGGTATGTATGTATATATGTATGTATATATATATATATATGTATGTATGTATGTATGTATGTATGTATGTGTATATATATATGTATATATATATATATATATATATATATGTAGGTATGTATGTATGTATGTATGTATGTATGTATATATATATATATGTATATATATATATGTATATATATATATATATGTATATATATATATATATATATATATATATATATATATATATATATATATATATATATATATATATACACACACACGCAGATGATACCAAAGTGATGACGAGAGCCTCCTCTGACCTAACACTCACAGTTCAATGAGTAAAACACCGTACAGTCAAAACTAAACTAATAACAATTCGTCACCCCCGAGTAAAAAAAATAAACCTGCACTAATCCAGATGAACGTTCATATACTAGAAAAATTAACATTATTTTTATTTTCATTGATTCAGTCAGTAGAAGAAAATACTCCAATTTTGTCAATGAAAAAAATTAATATCATAGCTACGATAATATAAATATATTGTATCGTTTTAATGAATAATTAAAAGAAAACATATAAGTATATTTAATGAAGAGACCAAAGTTAATATAATATATATTTATCCGTCTGTTCAGGAGTTTCACAATGTTTAATTAATTGTTTAATATCTATCTATCTATCTACCTATCTATCTATCTATTTATCTATTTATCTATATGACGAGTTGCACCTAACTTTTTTGTCTATATGTGTGTTGATATCTATCAGTATATCCAAGTATATATAGAGATATATGTTTAGATGCATTCATGTATGGATCTATCACACACAAAAGACACACACACGTAAATTAATATATAATATATTAATATTATCAATTTAATATTAATCAGGCGGAAAATGTTACCTCCCTGTGCTTGTTGTTACATGAAAATCCAAGTAGCTGTGATAATATCGAATTTATAATATTAATTTATTATATTTACGGTCAGTAGATTTTGATATTGAGCCTTAACTTTATTGTCTAGCTTAAGAGTTTAGCTTATTTTTAGCTTTATATATATATATATATATATATATATATATATATATATATATATATATATAGATAGATGTTATCCCATTCTAATTTTCTTGTATGCTTTACACCAGAGACTTTACATGAGAACGGTTATTTAAAAAAATATTATCAGTCTCTTTTCATAGGTTTACATTTCTCTTGTCATCAGAAAGAATAAGACACAAAAGAATTACTGAAATCAGTGGAAGTAAAAAAAGAAAGAGAAGAATTGACTGAATGTGACCTTTATTGGAAGAGCTAAAATAGGCAAAGTTAAAGCTATCTTCGGTATACACTATTTTCTATCTCTCTCATTCTCTCTATATATACATATAATCATTGCCATCCACAGACAGACTGTTTCGCAGCTCTTCAGTGTGGCTAGACGTCCGGTTGCCTTTAGCTAGGATCGAAACCCGACGGAATTGGCATCAGTCGGAAATTCTACCACTAAGCCGTTTAAATAAACACACAATGACCGACAGGACTCAATTCGCTTTTGCCGAAGAGTCACGCTATATATATATATTCACACACACGCATATGTATACTTAGTGGGTTTATTTTAAGTTGGGTCCATTTGTCCTCATTCGTTCGTTTACTATATATATATATATATATATATATATATATATATATATATATATATATATATATATATATATATATATATATATATATATATATAATCGTGCTGTTAAACCAGCAAGACACAAATATAAGAACGGGTATAATTTGGTCTGGGCAGTGTACGGCCTTCATATAGCCTGTGTTCTGGAGAAGTCAAATCACTCTCGCTACCAACAGAATGAAATTTAAAATTTAACCAAGCAGATTAAAAAATACGGCTAGTACATTGAGGATGTATTCATAATTAATGTTGTAAAACGTTTTAAACGACTTTTGCAGCGAGAAATATGTATCCCATTCGTATACTTGACGAGTATG
>OZ038482.1:51241261-51276261 GCA_964036315.1 Acanthosepion esculentum | reverse complement strand
CTAATGCTGAAAACGTAGTGGGATAATTCAAAACAGAATTGATCCGAATAAAAATAACAACATATACGAAAAAAGCTGAATGTGTTCCGCTAATTCAAATATCTGGATATACTGGATGTCAAAATATGGGAATTTAAAACTGAAACATGCGGATAGAAAAAAATCAGAAGATATGAAAAATATTCATAGAAAGAGCTGTAAGTCAAGGATAGGATTTCTCTCCGGACTTATTCAATCTATACAGGAAAGTAATTCTGTGAGAATTATATATCCTATCAAGATGTACTCTAAAAGCTAAGCAGAGTAATAAGAGACAGAAGAACTTCGATAGAAACAAAGAGAAGAGCACTAAACTGGTACGTGATATATGTTGACGATATCCTCAAAAAAGAAGAGGAGATTAGAAGCAACATAAATGTAGTTATATAAAAGTATGCCTGGTCCCGTCAGGAGAGAAAGTGACTCTAGTCGTGATGCCTGGTCCCGTTAGGAGAGAAAGTGACGCTAGTCGTGATGCCTGGCCTCGTCAGGAGAGAAAGTGACTCTAGTCGTGATGTATGCTCCCGTCAGGAGAGAAAGTGACTCTAGTCGTGATGCCTGGTCTCGTCAGGAGAGAAAGTGACTCTAGTCGTGATGCCTGGTCTCGTCAGGAGAGAAAGTAACTCTAGTCGTGATGCCTGCTCCCGTCAGGAGAGAAAGTGACTCTAGTCGTGATGCCTGGTTTCGTCAGGAGAGAAAGTAACTCTAGTCGTGATGCCTGGTCTCGTCAGGAGAGAAAGTGACTCTAGTCGTGATGTCTGCTCCCGTAAGGAGAGAAAGTGACTCTAGTCGTGATGCCTGGTCCCGTCTGGAGAGAAAGTGACTCTAGTCGTGATGCCTGGTCCCGTCAGGAGAGAAAGTGACTCTAGTCGTGATGCCTGGTCCCGTCTGGAGAGAAAATGACTCTAGTCGTGATGCCTGGTCAGGATCGATTGCATTACAGATCTTTCTTTGGATTTTGTCAAGAATCTCAAAATAGTTTTATGAATATTATCGGATTTTCCAAGTTATATTTTATTAAGGTGGTTAGTTAAATTCGAAGAAGCATTGTATTTTAATTAACATTTACAAAATTATATGTTTTGTAGAAAATTTTGAAAATAGTGCCATTGTAAAAACGAAACTATTATAGACAACAACAATTCGAAATATATTCTATCTGATATATGTTTTATAAATAACGATGCAGATTTTATCCTAACTGCACGGATAGATAATACGACCCTTCAGCAAATAAACATTGATGCATATGACACAGTGTTAATATCAGACACAACAAGCGAACTCCCGCTGAATGATGTAAAGGAAAGCGAAAAGAAAAGAAGACAGAATGTACGGTTGCCTGTAAATGAAACAACTCAGTAAGCAACTTACAAATTCTAAACACCAAAATGAAGCAAGTTCACAAATACAAACAGCGAGGAAGTTCTATAACCGCGGACAGTATATTACCAAATAAAACTGTTTCAAAATCTAAAGAAACAGAAACACAAAAGGATGTGTACCTATGATTTATAGATTAAGGAAAAGGGTTTGATAAAGTGCATATGAAAGAATTGTGGGAATTGTTAGGCAAACTTGATATATTTGGGAGGGATAATCCAGAACCAATTCTGGGTAGAGAAAAAAAGCTTGCATGTGGATAGAGAATTAATTCAGTAAATACATATATACAGAAAGAATGTGTCTTCTCATCGGATTTATTCAATCTATGCAGTGAAGTGATTCTGAGAGTATTTGAATTCCTATAATGATTCATAATTGTCCATTGGATATGTAGATGACAGTGCTGATAGCTGTCAAATAAAAAAAGGAACATACACGAACTCGTACAAAAGTTAGTAAAGGAAAGAAAGAAGAAAGAACTAAACATCACTTGTAAAAATGACAGAATGTATGGTTGTTAGCAAACAGAAGATCCCAATATACGAATTACAAACAGGAGTGATCAAAATTAAATAATTATAAAAAAAATAAATATCTAAGAAATGTTTTAACAGAGGACAGAATGTGCGACACCAAAATAGAGAAAATGGAAACAAAAAGGACACTTGATGGATGACAAGTAATATTAAAGGCAGATGGACAGCGCATAAGCTGCCTAATAGTTTGTGTACTTAGCATAATGGGTTTAGGAGATATAACAAAGAGACAAAGTTTAATAATAGCTACCATGGACAAGAAATTGGGGTGAGCCATGATCGCATACATCCTGAAGAAGAATCGCCTACATAGAAGAATAGGAATCATTTATTTTATATATCGCTAAATCTTACAGTGGTTATTGATATGAAAATCAATGTATTTCTTATTATGTATATATTTTGATATAACTAACAGGTTTTCGTGAACGTGTAGATAAATTTTGACTACTTACAGAAATGTTTTTATTTTTTATTTTTTTTATTTGGTATGTTCATTCATACATTAGCCTATAAATTTTCCGGATAGGAAAGTTGAGCAAATATAAACATTTTTAAATGCATCTCATATGCCAACAAATATGATTAATTTATCGATCGAAATTTTGAATTCTGTTTGCTAATTTAGGAAAAAGATCAAAAATGTACGGTTGTCTGGACATTTTGCCAAACGCTTTATCTGATAAATGTTTGAGCAGGTGAACCGAGTTATTTAGAAGTTACCACTGGCTAATAAGTAAATTAACCTCAACGTGCATTGACTGGTGTTCAGTATGTGCCGGCTGCATCCCATGAAAAAGGAAAACCGTCATCTACCAAACGAGTCACACACCTTATGGATACTCCCAAAATCTGGTATAAAACCAACAATATCAAAATATGTTTCACAAGTACCATAATCTCTTAGGGCCGTAGGGACACTAATTGTACTGCAACCGTAACAGCAATGGGTTGTCTTGAACAAGCTACCCTGACGGAGTACATCCTTCTTTAAGTTGATTCGAATTCAGAGTTTCTTTCGCCTAGACTGGTTGCCAACCAAGGCTATAGGAACCAGTGTGTCCTTCTATTTTCCCATGGATGGAGGAAGTATAGATGGATTCATAACGAAGAGTTAGGTAAGAGATGGATTCATGCCTTTCCCAAGATTGTTTGCGCGTAAGTGAATGAAAATAACTCGACAGGAATTCGATCTCGGCTCTATAATTTCTCAAACCGTGTATTGCATCACCTATGTCCACGATTTTATCATTGTCGTTTCTGTGGTTCTAATAAACGGTGGTCTACTGTTTTTACTCACCTGGCCTATGTCTACATTTCTTTTAATACAAACATGACCTACATTTACCTTTTTGGTTCTGGTCCAAATTATACCTTTGTCTATAGCTGATTCTAATTCATACACGACCTGTCTATATTTTTAGTGTCTACTCGAAATCGGATCGATTGAAACCATTTTTCTCTCGTGCGAAACAAAACTATTTGTACGCTTTGGATTCTAGAGTAAACCTGACATCAGCCTATTCCTTTTTGTATTCTATTGCAGACTCTACACATGTCTGTATTTCATTCTAATGCAAAATGGACCAACCTATATAATGTTTTGTTATTAACAAACAAAGGGGATATATGTTTTCATTTATTAGCTCTAGTGTGAACGCCATCCTTATCTCTGTAATTTGACAAGGAAAACTGTACCTATGCAAACATTTTTCTTTTTTTTAAATTTAGTGCAAGTTTGATCAGTTGAATTCTTTTTACTTTAGACAACCGGACCTATGACTAATTTTTGACATTCAGTCAGTTGTCTGCCATACGTGATACTCGCTTAGGCGATCATGTATCTTTCAATATATGACTGTCGAGGTAGATTTTTTCCCCGCAGTTGGTTGCCATTTCCTTCTGCAGTAGATCAGTTTCCATCCAAGGCTATATACCCCGGTCTGCCCTGCTACTTACACATAGCTGGAGGTGGGGAAAGAAGAGTATTCGTACCTTTCCCAAGTGTATTAAGTGAATGTAATGGATTCGACTGGAATTCGAACTCGGCTCTCCGATTTTTATATTACCTCACCATTAATACATTGTGATTATTGTCGTATAAGACTTCTATTCGACATTATTTTGTTATTAAATTTTATAAAAGTTAATGGAGTGAAGTCCAAAATGATATGTAAATTCATCGGAAAACCTAAGCAAAAATATATGTTCTATGTGGCAGTGAATGTAATGATTATGTGAATGTAATGGATTCGACTGGAATTCGAATCTCCGATTTTTATATTACCTCACCATTAATACATTGTGATTATTGTCGTATAGGACTTCTATTCGTGATTTCGTAAAATGTATAAAATTTAAAAAAAAAAAATGAAAATCGTAAACATGTGTTTTTTCTTTGTTGTTTTATTACATGTATTACTTTCGATTAAGTATTCCAGATTAAAGATAAAAATCACTTTGCATATGCATATTTGTCATAGATTTCATAAGCGTTTTAGATTTTACAATGATTTTATATAACAAACTGATTCCAGTATTAAATTTTATACAGTTTACTATGTTTTAAAAAATATTTTTAATCTTCACTGCTTATTCTATGGTAATTTAAAAGAAGACCGAAATTAAATGATTGTTTCTGGTTGCAATGTCTATTGTCCATCCCCACCACAATATATTGGTAACATAAAAATATAACAGAAAAAGCAAACGCGGAATTGATTTCAAAGTGATCACTATATTAAACAGACGCGATTTTCTTTTAGAAACTTTTGTTTTAACTTTTTACTTGAGACGATGCCTTCATCTTTATCTATAAGATAAGGACAAGCGCGCTGTACCCATCTCCTTTTAATCTTTCTTGAGTGACGGCCTTTTAATAAAGTTAAAAGATAATCTATATTTATCTACCGTATTTGACAGCATATATGACGCCTAAGTATATCACACAAACACCATTCCAGAAGGTCATATTCAAGAAAAGTTATTTAATTCACATAAGCCTGTAATCTTTGAAGTAAACTATAAGTACATTACATAATATTATTAAAGAAATATAGCTATATCGTATAACATTACTGCATATAAAAAGCAAGCTCTCGCTACACAATGTAGAAAAGAGAGAGAAAAGATTCTATATGATTAGTGTCATAAAATATTACATAAATTATTATAAAAGTCAACATAAAACAAAATATATTAATTGAGAAACCATTTTTCTGTAACAAGAATATTAATCATCTTCCAAGTTATAAAAATCTAATATAAAATAGTTATATAAGGCTAACAAACTAATCACTATTACACATAGTCTTCCAACAATGTGTCGTCTTCCATTCCATCAACGGCATAACTAATTTATTTTACGGTATCGTCAACGACGAAAGCAATAATAATAATAATAATAATAATAATAATAATAATAATAATAAGTAAATACATCCTAATATTATAGCCTATAGCAGACATTAATTTAATTTCTTTATATAATGTGTGACAGCTGTGATTGGTTTTGTCGGTCCAGAGATACTAACGCCTCTAACTACATAAACATGAATAAACACAAACATGGATTTATAGAACAAACAATAACTATTTATAGCCGTAACATTGGTACAGTTGGGAAAGAAAAAAAATGGATGAGTCTGTATCAAAGCAATGAGCTCGTTGTGGGAACGCAATCACCAGTTATAAATCACACGAGTAAGCTTTTCAGGAGCATATTTGGTTTTAGTATGCGAAGCTCGTACTGACAAATAAGTCGAATTATTTACCGGCGGAGTGTTAGTTCTCTTGTCAAATTTCATGTCCGAGAGTAGTGACTGGGATTTTATGGCGTTGATGTGTCTAACAGATGTGTCGTTCCTGGTCTGTCGATGTAATAGCTTCTCCTCTGTTGCTACACCACTAACTGTTTAAATGCCGATTCTGCTCTGATTATATCGGTAGAGATATTGTCAACTTGATCACATTTTTAGATTTATGAACTTTTGTTAGATTGTCCAACGTTGAATTCTTTATTCTGATTTTCTCGTTTGGCGATGTTACTAAACTTACTTACGCGCGTTGTTTACGTTACGACATCTAAACGTTAACTAATGCTTCAATCGTGCGCGGGAAAAAAATATTTTAGGTTTTTGCGGGTGCGACAGCTTCTTCTCAGATTTCAGGTGTTATCCTGTACATGTTTTGCCTAGAATTACGATGGACTATAATAAATATTCATTTACACTATGGACATTCGGACTATTGTTCTCATTTTTGTTGTTATTATCGTAACGTTTCCGCCGTTGTACCCTCTGGCCTTCATCAGGTGTATATCGATCCGGGTAACACACGGTGATTTCTGAGTTGAATCCTTTATTTCATCTACGGGTGTAGACTGTTCTCGTTCCACTGTCCATGTCTAGAGATATAGTGTCTAGTTGTTATTTTTAGTACTGCTCACTGGGCCGGACTGTGTGCACTTGGGCTCTTTGGAAACGGTGAGGAATGAATAACCAGTTCTAAAAAAAGAACAATACGTGACATGAGCTGTCTACATCCGTAGATTAAATAAAGTTTTCAGTTCCGAACTCCATGTTGGATACCAGAACGATATACACCAGACGAAGTCCAGAACTTTGTGATAACAACAACAGGGATGAGGACAATATTCCGAATATAGAGAGTGTAAACAATAACACAACAGGCCAGAAATTCAGATAAAATAATCCCTATTTTTTACAGGTGTCCAAGTCTATTTTAGTAGTCTCTTCGCATGCATGTCTGAGGGTGATTTTTGAACCAGTTTCTGACCTGAGTCATATATACCGTCAAATACAACATTTAAACATCAAATACGAGTCAACGTGTCCATTTCATCTACCTTGCGCTAAATAATGTCTCTTGATCCGTGGACAGGTCTAGTATTTTCACATACCACTAGGTTAAGGGTGACGTTTACACCTTTCGCGGAAAATGGAGTTATGAGCGAATTGATACTATTAATAATGTTGTTTATAGTAATATATTTCTGTGGTGAGCGTTGCTACAATAAAAATGAATGACTTGATGTTGATTTTCCTTGTTCTAATAAAAGCACAAATAATAAACCGGCACTATTATTTCCAAAGTGTCATCAATTTATAGCTGCTTCCACGGATAATTATGATATGGATCATTCTCCTTTTAATGTCGCTGGTAATTGTGTTACTGACAGCGGTATTGAAAAGAAGGTTCGTCTTCTTTACTGTAACGTCGGTGAAAATAGTTGTTATTGTGATAGTTAAGACCTTATTGTTGTTTGGCTAGTGTAGATCTCACAATTGGAATGACAATGATACTGTGTCTCTTTTTACTAAGGCTTGCGGGTTTGACGCTGGCGATTTTATCAACGTCTCTGATTCTGCTATTGGCGTTTTGCTATTGATAGTGTTTGGGTAATAAAAAGAAAAAAATACACAGTGTAGCTTTTCATTGACTTTAGGTGTAAACCAATGTCAACCCGCCTTCGTGAATCTGACTCCAAGATTAAACTTGTATCGGCTTACCGCTAATTCCAACCGGCTTTGCTGAGAAAATTAGTGTATTTTCTGTCTTGTCTCTGACCCATATAAAAAAAGAACATGTATAAATAATAATAATAATAATAGTAATAATAATAATAAGAAGAAGAAGAAGAAGAAAAAGAAGAAAAAGAAGAAGGCGGAGAAGATGATGATGAATAAAAAGAAGAATAAAAAGAACAAGATGAAAAAATAAAATGATGATAATGAAAACATGAAGAAAATATGATAAAGTTCTGTTTGTTTTCTGCACCAATCGCTGTGTTTGTGTTTCGCTCGAAGCATGTCACGTGTCTGTAGTGCAATGTTTATCCTCTCTTCTGAAACGGGAGAAGACCTGCTTAAAATCGCTGTAAGGCACGGTGGATTGTGTCCCTAGATTACGGAGACTGGGAGCAGTGATGGCGATATTGAGACGCTTATGACATTGACAAAAAAAAAAACATCTGAATTGGCGTGTGATACAGGAGTCCGCAGATATTAGTGCGATTCAAAATTATTTAAAAAATTTTTTTTTCAAAAATATATAAATACTTGATGACTTCTTTCAGAAAGAATAGATGCACAAAAGCCTAGCAGAACGAAAGCTGAAAGTAAGAATTTAATCTTTAACGAAAAGGATAACGTATTTTAGATACGTTTCAAAAGAATTTAATTCATTACCTTCGGTCAGTTATAACACCCTGTTGAGAAAATATATCTATATATCTAAATTTCTTTGCAATTTTTGTGAATCAATCTATTTTTTTTTAAATAACAGATAAAAATAATTTTTATAATTAGGTATATAGCAGGTAAGTGAATATCTATCTATCTATCTATCTATCTATCTATCTATCTATCTATCTGTCTGTCTCTGTCTCTCTGTCTCTGTCTCTCTCTCTCTCTCTCTCTCTCTATATATATATATATATATATATATATATATATATATATATATATATATATATATATGTGTGTGTGTGTGTGTGTGTGTGTGTGTGTGTGTGTGTGTGCGCGCGCCTCATAATTGCTGCATTTGGTCAGATTTAATTAAGTGCGGTGCTTTCTCTGTTACTATTGCATTCAATATGTCCTTTGAGTGTCGAGTTTTCTAAGCCTTCTTTCCGACCTATGCCTTCTGGACGTCTCAACTGTATTTTTCTGATTCTAAGCATACGTTTCTTTTTGTTTACATGTTCCTTAAAACTTCCTCGTTATTCACATATCCTGTTCATGCTATTCTCAGCATCCTTCTTTAGAATTTCATTTTTGTTAGCCCACCCCATGTCTTTTCTTGATTTGGGATGAAATTGTTCATCAACCCATGCCATATAGGAGTGAGCTATATTACATAACACTTCAGCACTCTTTTTTCTTTTCTAACGAAATGTTCCTGTTTCGTAATATTGTGCTGTGCTTTTGAATGACAACCTTTAACATTCAAATACGCCTTCAGATTTCGATATCATATTTTCCGTCCTCTGTTAAAACAAATCCCCGATATTTAAATTTACGTTCTCGGTTGATTTTGGTATTTCCAGTTTATCGTTTGCACCGTAGGCTATTCTTCTTGATGACAATCATGCATGCTGTCTTTTAAAAATTACTTTCTTTTCGATACTTAACCGAATTGGTTTGCAAGAAGAATTTAATTACCCTCGCGCTGGCAGAAGCACCAATGAAATATATCCTCAAGAGGATGCTTCCCCATTCACTACAATCTTTACCTGTTCATGTCTAGGGTAAACTGATAATTTCCAAAATATCCCAATAGACCGTACCTCCACCTCGAGTGGCTCTTGGGACTAGTACAGGCTGACCATCATTGTAAAAAACTGAAAAGAAAAATCTCCATCACCAGGCATATTTACCCGGTGTCCCCACCAATGCACTTAGTGGTAGAAGTTCCAACTGACGCCAATTTAGTCGGGTTTCGATCCTAGCTAGAGGCAACCGGACGTCTAGCCACACTGATGAGCTGTGAAACAGCGAAACAGTCTGTCTGTGGATGACAAAAATACTGGCTCCTGAAAAATTAATTTCGGTTGAGCTCTTTGGTTTGACAGTGACGATTTAAGCTAATATTGCATGATTCTTCGGCAGAATTGAGTCACTGTCAGTCACTGTGTGTTTATCTAAATCGAAAAATAAACACACTAAAATTCACCTTCATCCCTGCTGTGAGCCGACGGCTTAGTGGTAGAAGTTCCAATTCAGTCGGGTTTCGATCCTAGCTAGAGGCAACCGGACGTCTAGCCACACTGATGAGCTGTGAAACAGCGAAACAGTCTGTCTGTGGATAACAATATATATATATATATATATATATATATATATATATATATATATATATATATATATATATATATATATAATTAGAAATAAGAATAAACAGCTATTTAGCCAATAGTGGGTGGAGAGAAGAGGCATATTCTTGCTTAACCGAGGATAATTATTGTGGGAGGGAACGCAACAGGCTAGCTTGTACACGGCACGCCAATTGCGCTTCATACGCACCGATTGACTTTTGAAATCGTTCCTCAATCATTGATTTTGTTGACATTTCTACCTTTTCGACATTAACAGGGCATTAAGAGAGGGAGGTTTTTTGTCTCTTTCCTTGAGGTCGGAATAGTTTTCTACTTCCCACTTATTCTAGAACGCGATATGAGGTTAGGTAAAACGCAACAATTCTTTCTTTTTCTTCTCGTGGCAAGCATACATTCCTTACATAGATATCTGACGCAATTCAGTTATACTGCGTGACGTGCTTTCGTAAGGAAATAATGGTGGAATCCGCATTCTTTTAGTGGTTTTATTTTATTTTTATTTTTTTACTCTATGCAAGGGAATAAAACCACTAAGACACAAGGTTACAGAGTCTGAAAAAATAAGAAAACAGAGAAACATTATTAAGGAGCGAGAACAATAGACGAGTATACAAGAAGACAGTAGATAACGATTGGCATTGCATTTAAATCTTTGAAGATCAAAGTTGGCTGAGAAAAATGGAGCCGGAAGATAGTTTGCCAGGCGGGAAAAGTGAGAAAAATATACTGGAAGCATAGAACATACATCTAAATCTAGCCAATTCAACTATGCATTGTGAGGGAGAATATTTCCCTACAAGATTGGACTCGACTGTCGAACGAAAGACATGAAAATATTCCTACATCAAGAAAACAGCCATTCACATCTAAACATTCTCTTCCCTAGTTTCTATACTACATTTATGTTTCACTCTACCAAAAGGTAATAAACATTTTCTACTGCTGTTTTTGATCACTCAGTATAGTCTATGTACCAAAGCAAAGAGTTCATCAGAACAGTTACATAAAAGTATATATAAAAGGCAAAAGGAAGCTACATTACGGTGGTGGGAAAGTGACTAAAGTCGAGATGCCCGGTCAGGACCAATAATATTGCTGATTCTTCTTTAGATGTTTTTTTTTATAAAGATTCTCAGAATATTCAGCCTGGAGTGAGAACTCGAAGATCAGAGTTCGAATCCCAGTCGCGTTTGGGAGATTTACTTGCGCACAAGTACCCTTGGGAAAGATATGAATCATCACTTCTTCCTCTAGCTATGGATTAAATAGCAGGACAAACTGACTTCTGTAGCCTTATCAGACTACCGCAGAAGAAATGGCAACAAACTGTAGGAAAAATATGCTTCGTCAGTCATGTATCGAAAGATACATGATCGCCCAAGCATGTATCATGTACGGCACTTAACTGACTGAGGAGAGATTCTGGAGAGAAAAAAATGTCTTGTATTACACACCGAACCAATTTTCTTAGCAACAAATCTAACAATGGTTCCTTCCACTTCAGGTTAGCTGAAAATGTTCGCAAAAGAAGGCGCAACGAGTCGCTCTCTTCGAAGTTAGCATCAGCGTGGCTGATGGGAAGCAGACTGTCAGATGATTAACAAAGAGAAGTTTCGTTTTTGAGGTGTTAAATTTTACATGCCAATCTTTGTCCCAGTTAACAACCTGACTGTAGGTCATGACTTGTGCGAATTGTCACTTATCGCTTACTGAATACATTGAAACGTCATTGATAATATCATTTAAAAAATAACAGTTGTTCATATCGCGAATGAATAAAAGTAAATAAATAGAAAAAATAAGTTGTTAAAAGTATATCTGTTTTCATATGATCTCTGAAGTCAGTTGCTCAGAAAAAGAAAATAAATAAAGGGTAAATTATAAACGTTTACGAAAAGCTATTGATTGTCTTCGGTTTTAGTATCTATTTTTTTAAAATTTTATCTTGGTTAAAACATTCCATTAATGCAAGAGAAAAGCAATGTATTATAAAAAATAAACACTCGCAATTTTAAAATGTTGAATATATATCGATTGAAATTACATTTGTATTTGATTAATGGCAGCTATTTTTTTTTCTCAAGAATTGAAAATATTTCTCTTTGCATTAAAGTAAAGAGAATATATTAAATGCCTAAAAAATACAGAATGATAGATAAATATACTCATATTCATCGAGTTAGCTTACTACGTATGGTTGTGTGTCAGCAATCACTTACAATATTTTTTCTCAGTCTGATATGTGTAGGCACACATCTAATACGCCTTTAAGTGCAATGGATTGTTAGTTTCTTAAACATAAGGCATTCGTTTAATTAAACTTAGATATCAAAAATGACATAACATTGGCAAGATGAGAGGCAAATAAACACAAGCAGAGTCAATCTAAGAAGTTCTAATTCGCACGGACGTATCATTTCACACACTGACGCCTATATATATATATATATATATATATATATATATATATATATATATATATATATATATATATATATATATATAATCACCTGTTTATACGAAAATCAGATTCGTTCTAGGTGTTTAAAAGAAATTCTAAATAGACATGTGGATGGTCGGATGGATAGCGACTTGGAAAGAGAAATCAAAAAACCCAGTTCGTAATCCTTACACCCAGTTATGTGCATTAGGAATGGTTTGAATCCGTCTCTTCTTCCATCTGCAACGAGTTAAATAACCGGCCTGCGTACACGCATCCTGTCGAAGGGTATCTTTTCTATATTAAGCTTTCTCGGATACGCTGTCACAGGGAGACGAAATAAATACTGTTTGAAATGAAGAGAGCGTCTACTCAAATACGGTTATCCAATAAAAATAACGTTGGAAGTCAGAAATAATTTATCGGATTACACGCATCTTGTCGAAGGGAACCGTTTCTTTATTAAGCTTTTTCGAGTACGGAGACAGGGAGACGAAATAAATACTGTTTGAAATAAACAGAGCGTTTACTCAAATAGGCTTATCCAATAAAAATAATGTTGGACAAATATACATTTGGTGAAACATCTGAACGCGTGACTGTGTTCGAAAGGCAAAAATAGAATACTGAGGCTCTTTGCACCCGAATGATAAAAGCCCGTCGGCTCAAACGGAGGTTACTCCAGCACAGTGGGATGCAGGTTTGAATTCTGCCGTTGCGGACATTTTCTTTATTAAGTCTTCTCTAGTACTCAATACAGTAGATGGAATAAACACGGTTCAAGAGTGACTATTAAGTTTATCCAATAAGAATAAAGATGTAAGTTATATATATATATATATATATATATATATATATATATATATATATACATACACGCACGCACACACACACACACACACATATATATATGTGTGTGTGTGTGTGTGTGTGTGTGTGTGATAGGAAAACGAACAAGTAGGAAAAAGACCTTAATCTAATATGTTTCATTTTATTAAAACTTCGTCAGAGATCAAGATATAATGTTAAAACATTATTAGTAAAAATCTTATCTAAGCAATGGAATAGCCTAACACAAGATAGAATTAATATGCATCTCTGCGTTTCATCATTTGTATCATTTCTATCTTGATTTCTGATGAAGAAATATTTTAGATTAATAACTGTTTCCTACTTGTTCATTTTCCTATACTTTTGTCGGATTCCAATCCATACTCGATATATCTATCTATCTATCTATCTATCTATCTATCTATGTTAAAATGTAAAAACTATCATTCGTATAACACGTTTCGTCATTTACGATATCATTGAGCTAAAGTAATATTTACATTGGTGTGAGTAAACATGCGCATGAAGAAGAGGGAGCGCTGAAATTTGAAATTTAAAATTTAAATTTGGATGTTTTTGTGTGTTTGGGTACATTGTATAGCGGATTTCATTCAGTTTTGCTTTCCATTTCTTTGCGTCATACGAAAAGTCATTACTAATTTGGCATAAACTTTCATAAAGTTGTTCTGATATAAACATTATATATAGTTTTCGCATATATATATATATATATATATATATATATATATATATATATATATATATATATTTGTAGATGTATATATATATATATAGATATAGATATAGATATAGATGTGTGTGTATTATGTGTGTATGTATGCGTTGTAGGGGTCTGGGCGGGAGTATAAGATTTTATCGCTTATGGGGTGTGTGTGTCGCCAAGAAATGTACACTCTTCCGGTATATCTTCGGACGTTTGAAAATAGGCACCCTTTTCTCACTGAAACCCCTCTTTAAATCTTCCCTCTGTTAGAATTTAATGCCCTCTCCACCTTCGGACCTCCCTGTCTCTCTCGTCTGTTACACCTCTATATAGATCACGGGTACCCCCCACACTCTCACACATACTCTCACCAATTTTTCCCGAAGTTGTTGTTCTGTTTTATTTTTGAATCTGTAGTTCTGATGAATTGGATCGTTCTTACGATTCCAATGCAAATATTATGACCATGTAATATTAGTGTTTAAGTCTTTTTATTATATCCTTACTCTGTCCTGGACATCGAATTCTACCTGGATCATATCCTCTTGGAATTATTTTTATACATATATGTATGTGTATATATAATTGCATATGTATGTGTATATTCACCACTAATATTGTCTATATATATATATATATATATATATATATATATATATATATATATATATATATATATATATATAGTTTTATTGTTTGCACTGTTTAAAGATTAATTTCTCAATATCTAGGATAGTAAATATATAAATGTATGTGTGAAACATGCATGGATGTGTATACAATATATGAAAAAGCGAGATCTCTAATATTACCTTCAAATATCACTCCATATTAAATTAAAAACTAAACTTTAATTAAGAGAAATTACTAATCTAAAAATAGTCGCAAATTAAATTCAGGAATAAAATTCAAACTGATAGAGATATCACCTTAATAATCAATTACAACTAGAAGTAAACTTATATTTTAAAATACAATTTTAGTATTTTAATGTAAATTCTATGAATATTTTTCTTATCGTCTATTTCATATTAAATCCCCAAAATTTTTCTAATAAAGTTTAATAAAAAAAAAATTCATTCACTAACAAACATCAAATTAAATTCCTTATAGACTGTTTAAACATTCAAATTTATATCAAACATTATAATATTTATGAACTCTCAAAGTAAAGCAAAACAACAGCGTCTATTTCGGGCCTTTCTTTCCAAAGAAAGTTAGTGACACTTTCTCTCATGACTTCTTTCTCTCTTTTTCTCTTTATGCCTCTTTCTCCTCTCCCCTTTCCATATCAATATATAACTTCCGTTAAGTTAACCGATTTAATGTGTCAATGTCTTGACTTCCTCAAACAATTTAAATTTCAGAGAATAGAAATTTTACATCTAACTCAATCATGTCTCTCTCCTCCCTCACGTCGTTAATTTACATATGCTTAGTACTGCCCGTCAAAAATGTATAAATTTATTTTTATTTTTCGTTTCTACCTTTGCAAGTAAAGTCTGATGATCTGCTGTCCTTTATAAGGGCTGTGGTGAAATAATTTATTACATGGAGCCTTAAAGTGGTCTGTTTATATTTCTATTTAAATAAATATATATATATATATATATGTATATATATATACTTTAAGTCAAAATCAGTAGGAGACTAATAGGGCGATTGTTAGAGATGTCAGGTGTTACAGAGTTCTTAAAACCAGGAACTACAGAGGAGGAATTCTAACAAGCAGGAAAACAGGAAGCAGCGAGGCAATAGGGGTAGAGTTTAGAGAGGACTGGAGCCAGATCGGGGGCACATTTCTTTAGGACAACAGCTGGGATCTCCGCTTGCCTTATGGGAGTATAGTTTAGAAATAATATCTGAGACCTCTGACAGGGTTATGCACATATCACTCATATTTCCCTCCTAGGGAATCTGTTGTAGAAGGTAAATGAGGTATGTTTACTCCAATTGAGTCGAGTGAGAATTTCCGAGCAAAGCATTCAACCTTATCTCAGGTTCTGCCATGACACTTTGACCCAAATCTCCTTGCAATAGATGCAGCTATTGATTCGCTGTAGGCATTCCTTATTGTCAGGATTTAAAACTGATTGAATAGATGGGGGCGGGGCATTTGCTGTTGTTCAGAACACTCTTGCAATGCAGTCAATAATCTCTAGAACCGAACTTGCGCGATGCAATCCGAGAAATGTGTCCATCAGAGTTACTGGGGAAACGCGTGGGAAAGTTCATCACTTGCAATTAAGTGTCTCGTTTAGTGACAGAGTTTTCAAGCTACGTGACATGCTAGGCAAAAGTCACTGAACACAAAGATATTTACAGACGGGTCTAAGGAGATATCCTTGTCTATATTATCAGAAATAATATCTAGCACACAACAGTCATGAGAAGTAGGGAAAGAGGTAGAGGAAGAACAGATAGCTGAGGAAGGGAAGGGTAAAGAAAGAAGAGATAGCTGAGTTTAGAGACAGACGGAGACTCATGTAAGAGTCGTGTGGCGATTCAAGAGAGTTCCCTAGCCAACGGGAGATGTTCGCGGACATAAACTGCTAGATATGTAAATGGACATTAGATTCCTTCCTAGGGAGAGGAAGAAAACCAGGAATCGAGAAATCAGAGGAAGGGCTTAAAGAGTAAAGGTTAGTTTCACAGTGAGCTAGGCTATCCGAAGACTTTTCAAAGAGGGACGATTCCATACTGCAGGAATTTGTAGAAAACCACGAATGATCGAGAAAGAAACTTTGAGGGGCTTAGGTGATTTTTGTTGAGCTGGTTTAGATGTATATCTTTAGCATCTTATCGTCATGCTGTGTCTTTTTTTTGGTAAGGAAAGGCCGAAGGTAGAATTAAAAGTCTGTCGCCTTATGTAACATGTGCAGGAAGGGAACTGTCGTAGACTGCAAAATAGTGTAGCCTCGGGGTTGCTCTCCGGAGGTGCTTGCAGGGATACTATTCCATGCGTGACATGGCACTGCAAGAACCCCGATATTATGCAACTGTTGATTATAGTAGCCTCTTAAGAAGCTACGCACGAGTTCGGGCTCCGAACTACCAGTCAAGAACAGTAACCCGGTACCCTCAGTATGAAGAGATGTTGCCATCATCCTCATATATAACAAAGAATTAATGATAGGACCACTATTAAGGTCTGAGGAAAGGACAGGTAAGGAACCGGAAACCTCTTCCTAAACAGGAAACAAGGTATGAGCCTCTACTCCTGTTCAAGAGAAAAAGAGGACGACTATTGACCGGGTGGTAGGAAAGTCTATCTGCTCCTATTAAAAAAAAAACAAGCAAAATGAAAACAATAAACAAAAGTGAACGGTAGAGAAAGAATAGATGGCTGACTGAGTTAATTAACGATAGACGGAGACACCTGTAAGAATGGTCTGGAGATTCAACTGAGAGTTCCTTAGCCAGAGGGTGATGTTCGTGGACATAAACTCCCAGGCCATGTATGTGGACATTAGAATCCTTTCGAAGAAGAGGAAGGGAGCCAGGAATCGAAAAATCAGAGGAGGGAATTGAAGAGTTAAGATTAGTTTTGCAGAGAGCTAGGATGTCCAGAAACTTTTCGAAGAGGAATGATTCCACACTGTAGAAGCTGATATGAATTATGGCGAAAGAAAGTTTCAGGAGTGTAGGTGATTTTTGTTGAGCTGGTTTAGAGTTATATCTTTGGTATCTTGTCGTCATTGCGTGTTACTTTGTTAAAGAAATGCCTGGTTTAGTATTAGCAGTCTAATGTAACATGTGCAGGAAGAGAACTGGCAGATTACAAAAGTGTAGCCTCGGGGTGGCCCACCGCAGTTGCTTGCAGAGACACCTTTCCATGCGTGACATGGACATTACGTTACTATTTATCAGAGCAGCCTCTCAAGACGCTATGCAAAAGTTCGGGCTCCTAACTACCAGTCGGGAACAGCAACCAGAAAACTGCCAAAACGCTACCCTCAGTATGAAGAGACGTTACCATCATTCACTCATATCATAAAAAATCATGACATCACCAATATTAAGGTCCCAGAAAAGGAAAGGAGCTGGGATCCCCTATTTAAACAGGATATAAGGTAGGAACCTCTAGTCCTAATCCTGTTCAAGAGAAAAGGGAGAGGAGTATAGACCGGGCGACAGTAAAGCCTATCTACTCTAAAATAACAAAGGAAACCCCAAAAACAAGCAAAACAAAAAATTACAAAACAGAAAAACAATTACAAAAACAACAAAAAAACAATCTTGGTTCTGATTCGGATTTCCAGTTAATTCGAGGAATGAAAATTCAGATAACTAATTTGGAAAGTCAATCATTGGCTATAGAACATTCGACCATAAAATGTATAACTGTCATTCTAGTATATAAGGAAGGAAAGGAGGTAATTAGAATAGGCTAACAAAATTGATAAAACACCCAATGTTCCTTGAAAGGGAGCTGGTCAGTGTGATAGTGAGCTTAAAAAATATGGACAGGGTAGACTTAATTCGTTTCAATGGTGCCTTGAGAAAATGACGGCGACATTGAGGTGAATTTTTTTTTGATTTCCATCGTAGAAAGCGTACGACTATCTCTTGTTTGGAAAGGGAGGCTAGAGTGAAGACTGCATAATTCAATCAAACCACTTTTATCAAATGAATCCTAGTTCTACCCATATAAAAAGATCAACAAGACAAATACAAATCATATATATATATATATATATATATATATATATATATATATATATATATATATATATTTATATATATAAATCAAGGGCCACTGATATATATATATATATATATATATATATATATATATATATATATATATATATATATATATATATACGGACAATTTTGAATTAAGCGAATTAACGAGCAAGTTCGAAATTTTAACTTAGTATAAGTCAAAGTATCCACTTTATTGGGAAAACCGTCAAGCCAAATTTACACATTCACTTACCCATTCAGAATGGACTCTCATTAAGATGTAATATCTGGAATTAAAAAAGATGAGACTTGAGATGTTTTGTATGTGGGGAAGGGATTGTAGTGGACAATATGATTCATCATCCACAAGGCTGCGTAGACGCTTTTGAACTCAAACAAGACTCAAGACAGGAAAGTGACGACTGCGCAGCTCCAGTCCAGATAAGACAAAGATACTGCACCGTTTTATTTGACCAGCCTCTTGCAAAGTGTATAGCAGTTGTGTCAGATACTTACTGTAGAGGTACAATGAACAGACAATTTTACCAACATCATTAGCAGTAGATTCGATATATGATTTCCACTTCAGGTCTGAGGAGAGCTTTAGTCTAAATTGACTTTTATGGCAAGGAGCTTCTTTAAGACATGATCCTTATATCATGATAGGTTAAAGTTCAGGGCCTGTTCTGTGGTGGTGTAACATTATTAGTTTAGTCTTGGCTCTATTGGATTTTACAAAGCAATCCTTTCGTCATTGAGCCATTTGAGCTAAGTCAAAGCAGCAATGTGATGCTATGTTCTGGTTTTCTATATTTTTGAAGAGGCACCTATAAACTGTTGTATCATCAGTAGAGATGCTCATTTACGCACAAATAACTCTGGGGAACGTACGAATCCATCTCTTTCCGCCAGCAATGGGGAAATAGCAGGACTGGCTGTTCATATAACATTGCTTGGCAAGGAACTTAGGAGAATGAACACTCTGAATTCAAATCAGATTGAAAAGGGTTGGATTATCTTGCCCAAGACACACTACGGTTGCAATAAATGTGGTCCCCCACCAACCCTTAGGGCTTGCTGGGCTATCACTTAACCTGCCAAACTGCTAGTCTTTGATTTTCCATTAGTATACATTTATATTTATCTGAATTTTTATTATTGCTGAATTTATCATTATTGGCGTTCAATATTTTTCTGAACATTAAGACAACTTTTACAACATTTGCTAAAATATAGAATTCTTAAAAACTAATCAGGCATGGCTGACCATATATGGAGGGTAAAGGGATATCACCACCCCTGTGGGATTTAGTTGAAATATTAGGTACAGAACATCACTAGAAAATACGAAAATGTAAGGAATCAACGGATATGGTAGGTGACAAAAATATCTTAGGGCGGACAAGGATAGCTAGTAATGCACAGTGTTAGAGCAAAACAAGAATAACATCAAATTTTAATATGAGCTCTGGTAAAACAATGTAAACCGAGACATTAGATTTATAAATCCCTAAAATTAACTCATTGATGTTCCCAAGTAAAGACATTGGTTGAATTAATCCAGTGACATGACTAAAAGAGTTTTCAGTTCAATACCTGCTCACAGTAGAGGTGAACAAAAGAGAGAGTTCAGTTAAACTGAAATATCCAGAAGATGAATGGCACGTGGGGCTAGAACAATCTACCACGGTGGAAGAAAAAAGGGTTGGGTTCGAAATTCCAACATATATCGTCCTGAAGAAAGCCGGGGCGTTCAACGGCCGAAACGTCGTGAATATAATATTAAAGATGAGTACAACAGTTAATATAATATTAAAGATGAGTACAACAGTTTGAACAAGGTAAATAATGTAAAATTCCTAAAAAAAAAAAAAAAAATAAAGGATAAAATTTAAGAAGCCTAAACGAAACAAAAGCTGTTCCAATTGACTCTGTCAACATCACCAAAATAGAATACGAAAACTTTAAATAGAAATTCGCCAATATATGTCAATTTTCCCTGCACGCAATCAACTATAAGCTTTCTCTTTTATCTTTCCAGGTCATCCGACGTTTGACGACAGCAGAAACAAGTCTCAGTCTTTCTGACCGATGGCTCCATTCCGTGTGACATGTTCCGAGACAAGCACACATTTATAGCATTTGAGTGAGCTAAAAGCCCGAAAAATTACATGCAAGTCACGACTGACGAAATCAATCTTCTGGGACATGTGTCAGGTTGCATGGGTGAAACAGGCGGAAACTGTCTAACTTTTCATATTAGAAATGGTGAATTTGACCTGTCATATTGTTGTGTTAGTTGCCGTTAGCTGTAAACACTTTGTACCGAATCCAAATATGCAGTTACGCTTGGCGTTTACTTGCCTTTTTCCTACACAGAAGTATGATCAAGTAAGTATTTCGCTGTATATTTTCCTTGTCAATCTATATAATTTTTGTTTGCCTTAAAAACGTTTTAAATTAACATAATCGGACTCTACTGAAATTTAAATTTAACGTCATCACAGAAACAAAAATAAAAGACGTGAAAATTTAAATTTTAAATCAGAAAATGAATTGGAATAGCGAAAGATGACCTCCAAAAGCTAAGAAAAGTATTAAGAAACAGGAAAATGTCATTAGAAAAGAAAAAAAAAGTACTGAAATATTTAATATCGGTTCTCGTATGTGACTGAGAATTCTGGACAATCTCCTCATAGATGACGAAGAGAATTTAAGGAACAGAACTGTGGCTCTACAGAAGGCTGCTGAGAATACTATGCACTGGACATGAGAGCAACGAGGTTTTAGGAGGAATGGAAATATAAAAGACACTTATAAATAGAATAAATAAAGATTTTAAATTTCTACGGCACATATTGAGGAAATAGGGCTAGGAGAATATGATACTCATAAGACATACTGAAGACAAAAGGAAAAGAGGAATGAATCAAATAAACTACATAACGAGCTTTTGTAAATGGTGGACAGAACAGGGATTTGGGGAGATAGCGAAGAAGCAAAACTTACTATGAGCTACAAATGAGAGGAAATTGTGGAGAGTCATGATCGACCAGGTTCCGAAGGAACGCGGCTCATAAAAGAAGTAGTTCCTTTAGTACTTAAGTGATCATCGCATACCACCGCTTCCTTTTATCCTTTTTAATATCCCTGAATTGCAATAACTTTTTGAAAATACTGTAGAGTGGTGTCCAGTAATTGTTTTCGTGTTTTCGAATTCAGAGCAGTTGTTTTTAAACTAGCTTTGCCCCGCAACTCGATAACCCAGTCTGTCTTGTTATTTAAACCATAGTGGATTAATTTATGACTATTTTAATGGTAAAAGTACTGAAGTGAATATTATGAAAATTTGAACTCCGATCGTCAATTTACGTGGCAATAATATTTATGCTAGACGCATATATTTTCCTCAAGTTAGTTTATTTTTTGGAATAATATTAGGATATTTCATTTTACCATAACCACTTGCAGGATTAATAAAAAGGTAAATATAATTCATATGGCAGATATTTGAAAACCTATTAAAGTTTGCTGTTTAAGCGTGCGTGACTCGTACAAATATATAAACATATGAGATGTAGAAACGGATGCGGTACACGTGTATATGCTTGCGTGCACCACTGGTATATCTCTCTTACCCCGTGCAGTTGTTATCTTACTGATATCAAATCTGACCCATCGCATTACCAAAGTAGTCTACTGTCTCACTTGCCTATCTCTGCTACATCTCTTCTTGATATCATTTCGCCATAGATTTGTGGTTTACCCGAAGTGACAAAGCAGATTGGACGATTCTAGATTTCTTTCTTTCAGCCGGATTTTAATCTGTTTCTGCACCCACAGCAAGAAAACTAAAGCGTACATTTGCGATACTTATAAAGTTCCATCTCAGGAGACTGATTTCGTTCAATGCCTCTTATCAGTAGCAAAATAGTAACCCTGGATTTTAGCAGATGCATGAAAGTTTTACAGGTTGTGACAGAAATAATTCCCAGATTTGAAACTCTAATCTGTGCGGGGCTAGTGAACTTTGGCTAATGGAGATGTTGTCTTCATCTAGCCAACGTTTTTAAACATTTTTTTTTAATACGATCTTACCAGTTGCTAGACCGGTGCATACCGTAAGTTTTCTGTTGTGAAGTTTTTTTTTTAGGGCTGGTGAATCTGTAATTGCAACAGGGAACTTTTCATGCTACTTCGAAATTATGCTGCTTGCTCCTGCCAAGGGTTGATATTTTCAGAGCCACAGGTTCAACGTTTAATAGAAAACCATCTGAAAGACCTCGAAAATGGAAAACATTAGAAATAATCTACAAAGGCGTGTGAGTGAAAAGGGCAACATTTGAAGGATGTCATTTTACAAATGAAAATGTAAAAGTCTGTAGCCTTTTGTTTAAACAACAGAGAAATGCATTTTCAAAATCAGCCACGTTGATCTTTTTGTCAACGTTTTAAATGTGGGAGGTATTTCTGCCGCACCCTCTATTTCTCCCGTCCTGGGTACGACGTTAAACTGCATCCAACAGCAAGGCCTTTGATCAGGAGGTTTTGAGGAAGCGTGGAACCACCTCTTAATTGCTGGTGTTCCCAGGTCCACCCAGACCCGGGGTGGTAGCACCTGTTGGGGTCCCAGCTATGGGCAAATAGTGAACTTCCAGGTCTTTCCCACGTCCTGGGTATGACGACAAACTACATCCGCGCCCTGGGTATGACGACAAACTACATTCGCATATTTGATAAATATTATCAACAAAATAATTGCTTTTTTATAATGATCACAAAAGACCAGAATGAAAATGAAAAATATTATTACCAGCTCTACGTTTTTGAAAAATATTATTACCAGCTATACGTTTTTGAAAAAAACATTATTACCAGCTATACGTTTTTGAAAAAAACATTATTACCAGCTCTACGTTTTTGGAAAAAACATTATTACCAGCTCTACGTTTTTGAAAAAATATTATTACCAGCTTTACGTTTTTGAAAAATATTATTACCAGCTCTACGTTTTTGAAAAAATATTATTACCAGCTCTACGTTTTTGAAAAATATTATTACCAGCTCTACGTTTTTGAAAAAATATTATTACCAGCTCTACGTTTTTGAAAATTATTATTACCAGCTATACGTTTTTAAAAAGATATTATTGCCAGATATACGTTTTGGAAAAAATAATATTACCAACTATACTTTTTGGAAAAAAACTTTTTCAGCATTAAATGGCCCAACGAAGGTCGACCTACTGGTTAAATAAATAAACAATCTATCTATCTATCTATCTATCTATCTATCTATCTATCTATCTATCTATCTATCTATCTATCTATCTATCTATTTCTCCACCTGTGTTTCACAGACTACTCAAAGGAGTTAGAAAAAGTAAGCCACCAAGATCTGTTGGAACTGCTCAGCAAGCTAGATCTGTTTGGAAATAAATAATTAAGGACCTATACTTCCAGCAAACGGCCTACATGTGGATAGAGAATGAATTGAGAACATATACAAAATTAGAAAGGGGCGTAAGGCAAGGATGTGACTTCTTACTGGACTTATTCAATCTATACAGTGAGGCAATTCTAACAGAATTGGAAATCCTGCCGGGATTCATCAGTGACGGCCACAATCTTAACAACGTAAGATATGCAGATGACACAGTGCTGATAGCAGACAGGGAAAGGAAATTACAAAACCTCCTGCAGAATGTAGCGAAAGAGAGCGAGAAGAAGGGACTAAGCATAAACTACAAGAAGCGGGAATGCATGGTCATCAGTAGACCAAAATGCGATTTACAGGTCGGGAACACTAAAATCAAGCAGGTGCTGAAATTTAAATATCTGGAAAGTGTTCTGTCAGAGTACAGTAAGTGCGACGCTAAGAACCGAAGACGTATTGGGATGGCCAAGGACATATTCCAAAAGTTAGGCAGAGTATTACAAGACAGGATAATTTCGTTGGTAACAAAGAAAGGAGTACTGAACTGCTACGGGATATATGTCCTCCTTTACGGCAGAGAATGGACGGTCTCAAAGATGAAGAAGAGACTAGAGGCAGTGAAGGTATGTGAGACTAGAGGCAGTGAAGGTATGGTTGAACAGAAGGGTGCTAACGATATCATGGACCGAGCGTGAGAGCAACGATGAAGTTTGGAGAGGAGGGAAACAAGGAGGAAACTTTTACTTAACATCAGGAAGAGGCGGCTGAAATTTCTGGGACAGGTAATGAGAAGAGAGGGCTAAGAGTATCTGATACTCGCAGGACGAATAGAGAGAAAGAGAAACAAGGACAAGTATCGTGTGGCATACCTAGCGGGCTTAAGCAAGTGGATGACAGAACAGGGTCATGGAGAAGTAGCAAAGGGAGAAAACTTATTGAGAGCTACAAGGGATAAGGGAGAAATGGAGAGCCATGATCCCCTACGCCCTGATGGGATATGGTGCATGAAAGAAGAATAGTATATCGTAAAATTGGCAGCTAGAAAATATCTTCACAGTTAAAAAAAAATATACAATGGAGATGTGATTCTAACAACGACAGTTGCGAATAACATGTAAAACAAATGTGAGAAATGGGGATGTATTGAAGAGCAAAAGAAATATAAAGAAAATGAAGTTTACAGCGCTGAAATCTGGGGAAAGAATACCGAAGAAAGAATGATTATAAAATTTAACACTCACAGAACACATCAAAACAAGTGTGTCAAAGGGGAGCAAATTGAAAGAGGAGCACGAATCGTGAAGAAAAAGTGGGGGGTCATGAAAGAGCAATATTGATTTTATAAAATAAGAGGGTTCTGTGGAGACGAAAAATATGCTGACATGAAAACAAGTTCCTATTATGACAACTCCAACCACATAACGACACCAACGTCTAAACAACTGGTATCCTATATCGTAAAACTAATAAACTTTATTTTAAAGTAAATAGCAATCTTTAGAACCAAGGTTGTATACAAAAATAAATGAAAAAAAAATTTAAAAATAAAAATACGAAATACAAAAACAAATATAAAAATAATATAAATAAATAAATTAAATAAATTAATAAAAATACACCCGAACCAGTCTAATAGCTTGCTAGTGAAATTTAGGATTTCTCAGTTTTCTGTGAATTGATTTCGATAAAACATTTCCCGACTGGTTTGCACAATATGGCAACATCATTGTTATTTTTTCATTTTTCTGTTTAAAATTCTTTTATTTTATTTTATTTTATTTTTTTGTATTTCAAATTCGGCAGTTTTTTTCGTGGAATTGGCTCTTCGATTTCGTCATTCATAGTCTCTATCCATTATTTTAACTTGTTGCGGCTTTATGTCGATTGAGCTGGGACCGTCAAGCGAACCCACCGAACGAAGTTTGACGAAACGTTGCAGAGGTCGTATTTATTTGGACGAAAAATTAAAGTAGGAGTTTCAGCAGAAATTAGCATTCGCAAGCGATCCCCAGCCGCATGCATACACAATTTAGGTTAATATGATCCGGTCTGAATACAAAGTTTCCCATTCCTAGAGGGGTTGCCATCTAAGGCTACAGAACAAAGTCTGTCCTGATATTTTACCAAGAAGAATAAGAGGGGAGAATAGGTGTTTTCTACATTTCCCAAATGAATAAGCACGTAAATGAATGTAATGATCAAGACAGGAATTCGAACTCGGCACTCTGATTCCTCAATCGGAGACACTAACCATTACTCCACCGATTGCATTCTAATTCTAGTGCCTGCGCTTTTCGACAGCCGTTTCTCTGTAGTCACCTAGTGAGCCCATCAAGCCAGGGAAAGATTTGAACACACATAGAAAAACAAAACAAATATTCGTCCACAAAGTATAAGTATGATGATAAGACAGCGGTGTGGGTACATAGTAGGAGGGGCTAAAAAGTTATTGATCTGACTCACGCCCCAGATGGTTCGAAAATGGTAGTTTTCAATGATATATTTTATATACAGGGTGCGAAGTGTAAATTGGTGTCATTTTATATTTTTCGCGCATGCGCGTTGTTTGTCTTTGATTTTGTCGACTGCACAGTATAACAGTGTCAGTTGGGCATCGTATGTGACAAAAAGAGCACTACGACGCAATTCACTCCACCAGAAAGTTGCAAACAACATGCCGTACAGCTTGGCATTCGCGCAGGAATCCCCGATACGGTCTTTTCAGAGTGTTTGGATATCAATCTGAGAAGAGTGCAGAGGAATCGGAAAGAGTCGGATGAGTCTAACTGAGATTACGAAGGGGTTTGGAGTGATGGCGATGTTGTGCCTCCATTCTCACAGGGCGTCAGACTCAACACGGAGACCTACAGGAGGAAGTGCTGCTTTGGGTCAAGAGGGTGGCTGCTCGAAGACCCTATGTCTGTCAACAAGACTCTGCACGATGCCACAAAAGTAGGAGAATCCAATCATGGCTGTCAGACAATTTCTGCGATCACATCACGGCTTACATCTGGCCACCTAACTCCCCAGACTACAACTACGTTGATTATTACGTGTGCGGTGCAGGTGAGTTAAAGAAAAAGTAATCTCCTTGTAACACCAAAGATAAAATGAAGGCAAGGATTGTGTCAACATTCACCAACTTAAACAAGGAGACCATCCAGAAAAGATGCGGGAAACTCCAGAGCCGTCTGGAAGCCGTGGTTACAACCTATGGCGATTTTATTCAATAAATTTACTATTTATTATTTCAAGGTAGTTTTTGTGTAATTTTCGTAAATATATCTGTTAAAATGATATGCCAGTGTTATTTCCATTGTTGCGTAATTTAGACGACAATATATCCATCGCACCCTGTATTTACATATACTCAGATGTACAATCTAAGCACAATAGATAGATATATAAATATTCTATATAGCGATTGACTTTATATCTATCTATCTATCTATCTATCTATCTATCTATCTATCTATCTATCTATCTCTCTCTCTCTCTCTCTCTCTCCATATATATATATATTTATATATATATATATATATATATATATATATATATATATATATATGATAATAATATATTTTTAATGTGAGATATATTTATGGCGTAAACTACTCAATATCAGGGATAGGACGTATGTAAATATCTGAGACATTGAAGTCAACACAACGTTTCCGTACTTAAACACAATCATCGTAGCCTGCGACACTGTCAGCATAGTTGCTGTATAAAACGCAGGTAGGCTATGTCCGTGTTGCAAATTGACCTGAGCAGACGTCTGCAACATGCAAGTTCACCCGAGCAGGCTGACACACAAACATCACACACATATATATATATATATATATATATATATATATATATATATATATATATATATATATATAAATATATATATATATATATATATATATATATAGATATATATATATATATATATATATATATATATATATATATATAGAGAGAGAGAGAGAGAGAGAGAGAGAGAGAGAGAGAGACAGACAGACAGACAGACAGACAGAAACAGAGAGAGAGAGAGAGGGAGAGATGAGAGAGAAAGATAGAGAGTTAGAGAGAATAAGCAGGAGTATATACAGTGTAACCTGGCTATAAGAGAGTTGTCGGGACCGGAGAAGAAGTATCTTATATCAGGGTTTCGCTTATATCCGGTTTTGGTGTATTATATATACATTAACACAGGCTCTAATTTGGGACCAGAGAATATATCTCTTATATCTGGGTTTCTCTTATATCCGGGTATCTTATATCCGGGTTACACTGTATATAGACACATATTTAATGATTCTGATTTAAGAGTACACCTTTGTTTTTCACCAAAGACACAAACTTTTATGACTCTCCTTATGATTGCCTTTGGGTTATAACAGATCCCAGTATTTTATTAAAAACGATTACTTGGTCCTTCATAACATGCCACACCCAGTTTTGTTAATTTTTTCCTTTTTCCTTTTTTTCTTAATGTTGATTTGGCAGCTAGTAAAATATAAATGCGACCTTCGATGAGCAATCAGTCAGATGGCCCATCTATAGCCGGTATTTTATGACCGTTCAACAAAACCGACATAAAATAAGAACTGGCAAGTAATGGTAAACTGATGGGAAGCCATTGTGAAAAGTGTGCTAATGCTCTTCTATATTTTCTCGTAGTAGGCATGCGTATGGGAAGATGGCGTGTTTGGAAATGCGTCCCAAAGTATATTTCATGTTTATCTCCGTTGCAATACTTTTACAAAATGTAATGATCCTTTACTAGGCAGTGTTTAAGGGAGTATGATTTATTGAATGATAATTTTCTAGGTTTCATACACGACGCTCTCTTCAGGTGCTGAATGATGACTGATCATTACATAATTTAAATTTTGTTAATATATTGTTATCACAATGATGGCACAGTCCATATTTTATACGGGGATTGTTGTGTTTTGAATATTGTATTTAATATAAAAATAGCCCTCATTATAAGGAAAAAATATAGTTATTTTTAATACAAAATTCAAAGAAACAATGAAATCCGCATAAAGTATGGACTGCCTCATCATTGCGATAACCATAAAACGATATAGTTAACAATATTTGAATGTTGTAACGCTCAGTCTCAGTTCAGCACCTGAAGATTGCGTTGTGCATGAAACTCCGAGTTTTGCTACCTTTGAGGTAAAAATGTATATTTATTACTATATGATTTATATCTCTGTTATATTGCATCGGACACTATTTCGTTAACACCAACGTTGAATTTGCGATATTACACACACACACACACACACACACACACACACACACACACACACACATATATATATATATATATATATATATATATATATATATGTGTGTGTTTATATATGAGTAATGAAAATCTTGGTAATCCGTATGGATAATATCAAGGAGGATGAAATCCAGAGAGCTCAATATTAAATCAGAGGGATTAATTCAATGAAAACAGACAACGTTAAGGGTCAATTGGTTATAATTTATGACCCAGGGAATTTCTTTTTCCCTAGTTCATCAGACCACATTTGGAACCAGGAAAAAAGAAATTCCCTGGGGAAATAAATTAACCAAATTACTCTTAAAGCTGTCTGTTTTCATTGAATTATATATATATATATATATATATATATATATATATATATATATATATATATATATATATATAGCTAGAGGCAACCGGACGTCTAGCCATACTGATGAGCTGTGAAACAGCGAAACAGTCTGTCTGTGGATGACAAAAATATTAGCTCCTGAAATTAATTTCGGTTGAGCCCTCTGGTTTGGGGTGTGAATTTGTAAACAGTGACTATTTATGCTAATACTGCACGACTCTTCGACAGAATTGAGTCACTCTCAGTCACTGTGTGTTTATCGTATCTAAAAATAAACACGCTAAAATTCACCTTCATTCTGTACCGTACGCTGATGGCTTAGCGGGTAGAAGTTCGGACTGACGCAAATTCAGTCGGGTTTCTAGCCACAAGTTTCTAGCCACATTGATGAGCTGTGAAACAGCGAAACAGTCTGTCTGTGGATGACAATATATATATATATATATATATATATATATATATATATATATATATATAGAGAGAGAGAGAGAGAGAGAGAGAGAGAGAGAGAGAGAGAGAGAAAGAGGTGTATTGCAAGTAGTGAGAGTGTATGGTTGTCAGTAGAAGGTTCAAAACATAATACTGTAGATGCCAATAACAATGATGTGCTCCTCAATGTCATTTAGTGGGAAGCGTTGCAAAATAAGATGGAAAATTTATCACCGAAATCTAAAGGCGATTGGAACAGCGAAACATGGTTTCTAAAAGCTAATCAGCGTATTAAGAAACATAAATCTTTCGTTAGAAACGAAGAATAGTGTGTTGAACTGTTATGTAAGACATGTCGACTCCAACGCCAATGAATGCTGGGAAATCTCCTCAAAGGTGAAGAAACCACTTTGTGTAAGAGAAATGTTTTGTAGATTAATCTGCACTGATTACCAAGAACGAAATTTGTGAGTAACGAATAAAGTGGAAATAAAAAGCAAATTTTTACTTAGAATCAGAAAGTAACAGTCAAAATTTCTAGTGCACATAGTGAGGAATGACGGCATCGTTAATTTGACACTCATAGGGTATACTGAATGCAAGGCAGACAGAAGAAAGCAACGAGTAACCTACCTGGAGAACTAGGGTATAAGACTGAGATGGATGCTGAATAGACAAACGTTACTTAGGCCAATCAAAATAGAAAGTGAGAGAGTGACATGATCGGCCCCCTTTTGAATGGATATGACAAATAGAAGAAAAGGAGTTAATATTCATATTTGTAAAAAAAAAAGATTTTTGCGACATTATCAGTACGGATCTTAGCGCTATTTACATTTTGATTTTGTTTATATTTCTCACTGTTATTCCTATGCGCCGAATGGTTTTCCAATTTCTGTCTAAACAGCAGCAGTTACCACTGTTCAGATTTACTTTCGAACGTATTCAATTCAAGATGGTGTCAGATACTGGTACGCCCAAGCACTTAGCGTGCGTCTTTCCCATTCGCGCGCCCTGCAGTTTATGTAGTCAACACTTTCAGGCAATGCTCTCCACATTGATTGCGTGCGTGCATATGCTTTCGTGTGTATACACAGGGTGCCCGCCTAAGTGGATTTTCTGGCGCTCTTGAACGAGGATGGGTGTATGCGCGATTCAATACCTGCGTGCGATTTCGTCACTTTCTGGAAGCTCTATTTAGATAGCGTACTTCGGAAAAAAGGAACAAGTTTAAAAACCTGCTTTTGCCTTGCTCCAGCTCTGAAGAATGATGCATGTCTCTCTGGCACTGTTTGCCAAAGTGAGACTTTCTGTTTATTTACGTAATGGAAACAGGAAACGCACTTTTTTTTTATCGTGAGTGAACAGAGTGGATCCTTTCGGCTACGCTGCCGTTACTAACTGGCTTAGTGTCAAGTTGGAAGATGGGTCTCCTTACCATGTTTGTTTAGGCAGGTGTATGTAAACGCGAACGAGAAAAGTGAATATAGTATCTGCACGGGAGATTTTATGTTTGCCTCGATGGGGAACTGAGATAGAAATCCTGTTCGAACAGTTTTTCTTTTGGGATTTTTTTTTTCAAAAAAAGAAAGATATACGAACTTTTCCATGACACAACTGAGTTTATATGAAATCCAAAATCTTATAATTATGTGGTAATTTCTTAGAGTTATGAGAAACACAGAAATATATTATTCTTTCTATCTATCTATCTATCTATCTATCTATCTATCTATCTATCTATCTATCTATCTCTGTTTATTTTGTCTCTTTATATATATATATATATATATATATATATATATATGCATATCTGAGAATTTTTATAGCACTATTAGAGTATATTTGAGCAATAATAATGGACAATTACTCTCTTAGCATAACAGTAGTATCATGATGAAATCGATCATAATCGAAAATGACATATTCATCATTAATCATAGATAAGAATCGGAAGCTCAATAAGTATTGAAATAAAGTTCATATATATATATATATATATATATATATATATATATATATATATATATATATATGCATATCTGAGAATTTTTATAGCACTATTAGAGTATATTTGAGCAATAATAATGGACAATTACTCTCTTAGCATAACAGTAGTATCATGATGAAATCGATCATAATCGAAAATGACATATTCATCATTAATCATAGATAAGAATCGGAAGCTCAATAAGTATTGAAATAAAGTTCATATATATATATATATATATATATATATATATATATATATATATATGTATTGAAAGATAAAAATTATTAAAAAAATTAAAATCTTCAGACACAGTGGGTTGTAGATTAATATTATTTCGTTTTTATTATTATTATTATTCCATTTAGATTCCTCGACTAGTTTCGGCCAACATGGCCATCATCAAGTGAAAAAATATTTCTGCTTGCTGTTAGAAGTAAACTACAGAAATGAATGTCTTGATGGAGAAAATGAACTTTTGTCTGTAGTTTTCATTTGTTTTTTTTATTTGTTTTTTTTAATCTTTTTAACATGAATTTATTAACATTCCTTGTGTTGGTCAAACAGTCTCTTTTAAGTTGTTATTTGAGATAAGAGCTGGATGGATTCATGCTGATATATATATATACATATACATATACATATATATATATATATATATATATATATATATATATATATATATATATATATATATATACATATACATATATATATATATATATATATATATATATATATATATATATATATTAAATATAGATATTAAAAGATTTATAAAATTTGAAATTAAAATTAAAAGTAAAAAATTACCTATTTAGAAATCTAAATCAAATCTCTATTAAGTTTTAAATTGTAGAATTACCGAGGAGGAAAAAATATATGTTATAATATTTAAATAAATGTTTATATCTGCTCTACTCTGTATTGAGCACTCTTTAAAGAATAATAATTGTTGGTTATTGGAATTTACTCTGTATATACCAATCCCACACTTGGGTATATATATATATATATATATATATATATATATATATATATATATATATATATATATATATATATATATATATATATAAGTGAACATAGAAGTCAATACTTACAGGCGACAGTCTGTTTCATGCTAGTGCAATCGTCATGTAACTGTTGCCTGACGTTTGCACTAGCATGAAACAGACTGTCTCCTCTAAGTGTTGACTTCTATGTTCACTTTTATATTTACACACGCTCTATCTCTGATATTGAGCACTTTATCACATAAATATAGCACACTTTAAGACTATATTTCTTTATTTATATATATATATATATATATATATATATATATATATATATATATATATATATATATATATATATATATATATATATATATATATATATCAGTTCGGCATTTAATCTTCGAAGTACTTCCCTTCTGAAGTCACACACTTTATCTAGTGTGGTTTCAATTTATGGAAGCATTCCTGGACCTCCTTTATGTGGTTAACTTGCAGATGCTTTGTCGCATTCTCTTGGATTGCTTCGATGTTTTGAAATCTTGACCTTTTAAGTGGCATTTGATTTTGGGAAAAAAAAGTAAATGTCGCAAGGGGCAAGATGTGAGAAGTATTGTGGTTGTCGGATTGGAGAATGTTTTGCATAGCAAAAAGAATTACTGCCGAAACCATGGTCACTGAGAGAAGTTCGGTGGTGTCGTTAGACGAACATGCTATAAACACTTTCCTTTTAAGCACTACTATAAACAACGGACGGAAGCGAGAAAGTTATAACTTAGTGTAAATACGTTCAAGATCAGTATATACTAAGTAGCTTCACTCGACAAACTTTAGCTCTGTTACCATAGCAACAGTTCCGATACGTTTTAATCGAATCTAATATATCTTTCAATAATAATATTATTTGTAAATATTTTTCTCTAATAAAAATCATTTGCAATGCTAAACTATATTAAAATTATTTTGGTTGATTTTTTTTATAATTAGACCATTATCAGTTCGTTTATATTATATTAGGTTGGTGCAAAAATAATGTCGTTTTCTCACATGAAGTTGAACGTCAAAAAACGACATTATTTTTGCACCAACCTAATATAAATATCAGTGTTACTTTTGCATTCATTCTGGATTACCAAATAAAACATTTCTTGGTGATCAATGCAGACATACATTTTGATGCATATTGCTATGACAAACCTTAGGCAAAATATACAAAATGTAACGTTTTCTTTCTATTCCGTTAATAATATACACTACAGACCAACATTTCGTGCCCAGACTCTAGATTTAATAATTAGTAAAGAAACTCTCTCAAGTCAATCACTATAATCTGTCGAATCTTTTACATACCTATGAAGCGAAAGTATATGAAAGTTCGCATAGCTGTAGTTTGGGCTGCCTTGGAATTAATCTGAAAATGTGATCTATGAGAACTTCAAACGAAGCTGCTTTCGCGCCACTTTAGTGTCAGTTTTAATGTATGGAGTCACTGCTTGGACATTAAATCAAAGCCTTGATTCTGCGTCTGATGAAATCTACACTCAAATATTGATAGCTACACTTAACGTCTCTTGCACGCAACATCCAACTAGATCACAGCTCTATGTAACCATCCCTGATATTTCTACGGTCATGCGTGAACGCAGAATCCGCTTTTGTAGGACACTGCTGGCGAGAAAAACAAGAACTTGCGTGTGATCTACTGTTCTGGATGCCTAGCCATGGAACAAGACAAGTGGGTCGTCCAGCAAGCACATACATTAACCATGAATGCCACCCTAATGATCTTTCGACCTTGATGAAGGACCGTTATGTGTAATGTGACTCATGAATATCCGAGCTCGCTCGACCGAATAAATAAAAATCATTTTCATACCTTCTTTGGTTTAATGAACTTCAGCTAAGATAGGAACCTGAAGTTATTTAACACATTATTTCCCGGCGTCAAATTCTTTAGAGAAGGGGTCAACATAAATTCAAAAATCCGCCTGTCCATTAAAGAGAAAGATGGATT
>OZ038482.1:51223761-51236261 GCA_964036315.1 Acanthosepion esculentum | reverse complement strand
TGTTGTTGCGTTTACATCTCGGATCAATAATAAAACAGAATGAGAAGGTGAATTTTTACTTTTATCGTCCAAAACAGAACAAAATCTAGCGGGTGCCCTGGTAGACAATGTGCGACGATCCCCATAATAACCCCTTGCCAAGATTCGAAACATGTATTTTACCAATATTTAAAAATGGCCTGCTCTTCGAAATGCATGGAAGGCAAGATTTGAATGGTATAGTTAAAACGTGAACTAAAATATCAAAGAAAACTGATTATTTGTACTGCTTATCAGTGGTGCTGTTGAAATCTTTAGTCTGTCAGGATGTAACACGTTCTGAAAAATGTTCATAGCGTATTTCGCGTTGAAAAGACAAGCAGTGGGTTGATGTCACTGTATGAAAATATCTATGTTTCCAAATGCATTTTACGTTTTTTTTCTATTAACACCCATATATTGTACGCAGTAGATTTTATTTTGGTGACACAAATTTAACAGCTAGAAGATACGTTGTGAATAATAGACTTGGGTTGATATTCCGGAAGTTGACGTCGAATGATCAAAAACATTTTTCATGAGAACTTTCGAAGAAGATCAGGAATTAATGTCGATATTTAAGAAGTTATTGTGTCATGTATATAATTAACCGAATATTGGCATTTATTAGTAGTTCTGATAAATTTTTACTTAAATCTATTTTTCGAGTTGTTATTAAGTCTGTGTTTAGAATTGATATTTGCTAGAAAAGTAGAGAAATAAACTCCTTGCACTTTATATTTTCTAATATTTTGTTGTGTGGTCCACGTAGATGTTCCCTGTGAATTTTGGCGAAAGATTTAAGAAATTTAACTGTGTATTCAACGTTTCCCAAAGTTCTCTCAAAATGCCATCATTTCCCAAGTAGGTATTTATGCAGATGACACTACCATTTACTCGTGTCTGGTACCCAATCCGTCAGATCTGACAAAGTAAACTTGGCAGTTGATCTTGAAAAGGAATTTCAATCAGTGGTTAACTGGGCCTTGAAAATTTGGACTCTTGCAAAACAAAAGGCTAGATCAACTTTTCTTCCTGCCATCAAGATAGCTGATGCTAGACTCCACGCCTTCTTGCCTCACGTTTTCCAATGACATGACGTGGAGCGACTACATCCACTGCATGGAAAGTTGGGTCACTGTTTCGTGTCAGAAAATCTCTTCTCGTCAGAGTCTACTTTCAGTCAGTCAGTAATGTGCCATGCGTGATACACGCTTAGGTGATCATGTATCGAAAGATACATGACCGACGATGCAGATTGTTTTTTCCTGAAGTACGTTGCCATTTCTTTCTGCGGTAGACTAGTTGACATCCAATGTTATAGAACCCGATCTCCCCTGCTATTTACCCATAGCTGGTGGGAGAAGAAAAGGGGCCATACCTTTTCCAAGGGTATTAGCACGTAAGTGAATGTAATGGATTCGACTGGAAAGTTGGTGAGTCAGTTATGTTCTATGCGTCATACACGCTTAGGCGATCATGTATATTTCGATATATGACTGACGAGGCAGATTTTTTCCTGAAGTAGGTTGCAATTTTTTTCTGCAGTAGGCCAGCTGCGATCCAAGGCTATAGAACCCGGTCTGCCCAGCTATTTACCCACATCTGGTGGGAGAAGAAGAGGATTCATACCTTTTTCATGGGTATTAGCACTTAAGATTTGACTGGAATTCGAACTCGGCTCTCCTATTCCTCAATCCGTGCCGCTATCCATTACTCCACCTATAAATGTCCACTTTGCACATTTATAAATCTACAATTCATCAGATCACTGAATACTGTCGCCATATCTGGTGTAGTGCTCCTGCTAGAGATTCTTGGCAAAATCCAAAGAAGAATCTGTAATGTAATCGATCCCGACCAGGCATCTCGACTTGCGTCACTTTCTCGCCGACGTGACTTGGCTTCTCTCTGAATTTTTTACCAATATTTTCATTGCAACTGCTTTGACGAGCTCATGGCGACTACATGAATTTAAACGTGCTGCTAGATTGGCATCTACGTCCCAACCTTTTACTGCTGAAATAGCTAAATAAAACCGCCAATTTTACTCCAACAGTTTCTTTCCTTGCACTTCCCACCAGTGGAACTCTCTGCCGTTTCTATGATTCCCTCAATAACTACAATCTGCAAAAAATTTAAATGCAACGCCATTGTCATATTCCGTCTTCTTAAAACCCGTTGATATTTTGTCTTTTCCTCAATCCTCCCTATTCTAAGTCTCTTTAACTTTCACGCCCTGGAAACCTCTTCGTACTCGTGGCATTCCCGCCGTGCTTGAGGTGAAAAGATTAAAAGAAAAATAAACTAGTGTTAAGAAAGTAGATAATTTCGTTAGAAATAAAGAAAACTGTAGTGAACCGTTAGTAATGTCAGTCCTCATATATGACAGTGAATGCTGGACAATCTCCTCGCAGATGAAGAAGAAACGAGAAGTAGAAATTTGGTTCTACAGAAGAAAACTGAGATTACCATGGACTTGACATGTGAGTAACGACGAAGTTTTCGATAAAATAGAAACAAAATAAACTCTTATACTTAACGTCAAAAAGAGACAGTTGAAATGTCAAGGTTACATAATAAGGAAAGGGAGTTTGGAAAATTTGACACTCACACGACATATTGAAGGCAAGAGCGACAGAATGAAAAAAATGTCCAAACGTTTGTTAATCTACTATCCATTCTCAAGAATGTTTCTTCTTTTTTTTGTTCTTTAAGAAAATACAGACGGAAATAATACCTTCGCGTTTCCGACCATTATTATTTTTTTACGTATTTCAGCTTAATTTCCACATGTTTTAACCTTGTGTGTCCTAGGTGGGATTTATTAAACAAGATGCATAGAAATATTCCCTGCGTATGGATTATAGTGTATAAAAACAACGAGTTGTCACTTATGATGCTTTTAAACGGAAACTATGCAAAAAAACAATTATCAGTATCAAAACATTTCTCGCTAGACCTATGATCCTCGAAATGTAAAGTATTTAAAGAAATGCATAGGCTTCAAAAAACATACAGCATAGCAAAAATGCAAATATATTTGATGAAGAATTTTATATCTTTGTAAATATTAACGGGGGTGGATATCAGAATTAATAATAGATTCTGCTCAAACTTCCCATTAACAGCTTAATAACGTCTTCTTGTGATGTCCTGATATTATTATAAAGCCGCATCTTTTGAATAATTAAGTTGTTTGTCAAGATATGAAGTTAGAAATATTACAACACTTGGCTTGTTATCACTTTAGCCTGACTCTGAGTTGTCACAGTGCACAATGACCAATTCAGGTAACGGTGATGTTGGGTAAAGAGATATCTTTCATATGGTACGTTTGCCCATGCGTAAACATTTGAAAAACAAAATTGAATATTAATAAAGAGTATATTCAGGAATGACGGCTAATGAGATTACTGTATTGTGAGAAAGGGAAGGAAAAGACAAAAACGATAGAACCAAAGAAAGGAAAAGCAACTAAAAAGCTAAAGCGCAAATATACAAGAAACACTGAAAAATACAATATTTTATTTAAAGAAACCATAATAGAAATCTCGTTTAAACACCAGCTACTGTACAACGTTAATCAACGAGACTGGTGAGTACCTAGATGGATGCCCTCTTGGCAAAACCAATAAGATACAAATATCTTTTTAACCAATGCCGTGTATTGTACTTATGGGATTATTTTCCACCTTTTATTAAATGACACCTGCAACATTCTGTATGAATGATAAAATAAGAATCTCATATTACTTTTAGATTTTTATACCTGGTATGAATTATTAATATATAAAATAATCCGATATTATCCATTGTTTCTTTGTTGGCAAACTGTCCTCTGGCATATCAGGCCACAGAAACCTCACACTAGTGTATTGACTTACGCCCATAATATGTTGAAACACTGGTTCCAGTACGATCATCGAGGTTAATGCAAAGTCGAGCAAGGTTATGGCCAAGATGGGTCCATCGTTTGGGAATACTAGGTGCTGTAAACTGGAATGTGCATTTGATGTAATGGATAATGACACAGAATTGTTAATCGGAGAGCCCAGTTCCGATTCTAGTTGGGTTCGTTTGTTTGTTTGTTTGTTTGGTGTTTTATGGCATATCAACCACTATGGGTTATTTAATGCCAGATCCAGTATTTACTAGATATATCAAAAACATATAGATGGCAACATCATTGTTTCAAAAACGTATAGGTGGCAACAGTTTCAAAAACGTATAGCTGGGAACAGTTTCAAAAACGTATAGCTGGCAACAGTTTCAAAAACGTATAGCTGGCAACATCATTGTTTCAAAAACGTATAGTTGGTAACATCATTGTTTGAAAAACGTATAGCTGGCAACATCATTGTTTCCCATCACATTTTAGGGGTAAGGTGTTAGTATATTTAGTTTAGGGTTTGGGAGGGAAAGTTAATTGTAAGTTGTAGTTGTTTTGGGATGGGTTAGATGTGATGGGGCATGACATGACCAGCCGATTGATCGGATCGTCGGCCTTTTGGTTGGACATAGTTTATCGTCATACCCAGGACGCGGATGTAGTTGGGTTCGTTAAATTCATTTACGCATAAATAAACGTCGGGAAAAGTATGAATTCACCTTTTCTCCTCCCATTAGCTCTAGGTTAAATATTAAGTCTTTTATCACTAGATCGTTATCTCCTCCAAAACACTTATACAGTGGGGCCTCGGATCACGAATTTAATTCGTTCCTGAAGGCAGTTCGTAACACGAAATGCTGGTAAACAGAAGCTATTCTTCCAATAGGAATCAATGTAGAAAAAAAAGTCACAGTATAATAAAACTGAAAAAGAAAAGCACAACACAACACACGAATATATACAACACGGAGGTCGACTCAGAAATAATTCCGTACGGGTTAATTCGGTTCGGCAATGTTGTTAGAGAACAGAAATTTTGTTTGATAACCGAGGCATTTTCATCTCAAATTTTCTGCTCGGAAACCGATTTGTTCGATATGTGAGACGATCGATAATTGAGGTTGTACTGTCTAGTTTAAAAACTATTTTCTGTCTTTAAAATAATCTGAAACGGTTGACAAACCATATAAAACGGAACAATCAATAAAAAATGCGAGTAAATTAAATCTAAAGAAAAGGATATATATTTTTTAATCATACCACCACAAACAAGGCAACCAAATCGCTAAGACGCAGAGTGTTAGTGAGTTTGAAAGAATATCGGAAAAATAAAACCTTTATTAAAGAGTCAGATCATTAAAGAACAGGTATGAACAACATAGAAGATAACAATTGACATTGCATGTACATTTTTGAAAATCAATCTTGACTGGAAAGCAAGAAACTGGAAGAGAGTTCCACGAGCAAGAAAAGAAGCTGTTAGCATAGAACTTAATGTAAGAATTGGCATGAGTGTATGTATGCACACGTATATACCATATACCAGAACATATATATATATATATATATATATATATATATATATATATATATATATATATATATATATATATATATATATATATATAGTCAAACCTAGAGAGGCAGACAAACTTACCAAGGTTTCTCCTAAGCGGATCATCAGGGAAAGCTGGCTTTTTATTTAGTTGATTACTTGTATCGGTTTTTTTTCTTTGGGCTTTGGACCTGTATGTTGTACGATTATTTTCAACAGACTTTCATGTTCATAGCTCTTTCTTTTTTTAAACCTTTTTTTTCCTTCGATATTGATTTGATCATTGGAGGTTTTCCGAAACGAGTGTAGTTACACACACACACACACACACACACACACACACACACACACACACACACACACACACACACACACATATATATATATATATATATATATATATATATATATATATATATATAATATCTGGATAAAATAAATGAAACAAAATTGGGTGTTTTGGACCCCTCTCATTATGCTATATATATATATATATATATATATATATATATATATATATATATATATATATATACATATATATATATATTTTATATATATATATATATATATATATATATATATATATATATATATATACGTTTGTTTTGCATTTATTTGAATATTTGAATGCAGACAAATTGCAATATATACAATGTCAAACTTTATCACTGAACGGAAAAACATGTATTATTATCGGAAATAATCTGTTATATCCACAGCAAATAAGACGCATAACGTATCATATGAAAGCTAGCAGTATATTCACAAAGTCATGTAGACCGTCAATCTGCTACATAGGTAGAGAGGCTTTTAACGTCTTTCATTTTATCGGATTCATTATTTTCTTTCCAATTTTCTCGGCTATTAAAGATGCATTTTTAAGAGGGAATCCGTTGAAGAAATCGAGTTTCATAATTGAAGAATTCGTTAAACCGGCCTATCTCCAGAATAATTAAATAAATACTTACACAGAGAAATCTACAAAAATGAGCTCCGAGGAGGTTTTTAATGATAATAGATGGCTTATCATTTGGCGAGAATACAGTTCTTTTGTTTGGCCAAGATAATGTTTTTCCATTGAATACGTGATTGCGGCAAAAATATACATTCATTTCGGATTAATTCTTTCCATATCTATCACTGCAGCCTATATTCAATATATAGTTCCTCTTCTTCTTCTTCTTCATTATTATTATTATTATTATTATTATTATTATTATTATTATTATTATTTGTTGTAGTCGTAGAAGAATTATTAAGTAATTTCTTTCTTGCAACAAAAAAGTTTCGCTCAGTAGTTTAAATTTCACATTATATAAATTGTGATGTTTGCAGTTATTCTATTTTATGGCCTTTGTCAGCAGATACAGATATTACATATCTTGGACAATCTTCGGACAAGAAAATTGTCATGGAAAAAATACAATGAATCAAAAATAAAGATATAGGCTTATATTAATCTGTAAGATCTTGCGCAAAAGTTCACAAAAATATCTGGCGTATTGTCGATTATGATACATACGTATTCTTATAAGATTAAATACGAATGTGTATTCTTATACCTGTTTCATGACATATATGCAAATGACAATGCATGCATCCATCCATCTCTCTCTCTCTCTCTCTCTCTCTCTCTCTCTCTCTCTATATATATATATATATATATATATATATATATATATATATATATATATATATGTAGAAATATACTCTTAAGGTGTGCTATATTTATGGGATAAAGTGCTCAATATCAAAGATAGAGCCTGTGTAAATATAAAAGTGAACATTGAAGTCAACACTTAGAGGCGACAGGCTGTTTCATCCTTAACGCAATCGTCAGGCCACGAGTGTTTTTTTTTCACGGATATTTATATATACGGGTCAGTGGTGCATTGTTGGTAGTCTATTTTGACAGTTATTTTGACGGAAGTCGTTTATTTGTTTACTTTTTTTATTTTGGGTTAAATTATTTTGCTTGTTTTTATTTTTATTTTTTTCTTAACTTACATATTTTATTTATTTTTATTTTAATCGGGGTTTTATTAACGTAGGAAAATTTTGTTTATATCGCTTATTTTATAGCTTTGTTTTGGTTTGGGAAGACAATTAAAGCTATTTATTCAATTTTGGGGTTTATCTTTACTTGTTTTTTCTAACGGTTTATTTATGGGGATCGGTTTGTTAGTTTACTTATTTATTCGGATTAATTTATTTTACTTGTATTTTTATTATTTATTTTTTATACAATATATTTTTATTTACTCTTTTCGGTTTTCGATTTTTAAGTAACATAGTGTATATATATATATATATATATATATATGTATGTATATATATATATATATATATATATTAGCATGAGTGTATGATTGCATGAGTTCATCCATTTCAATACATATATATATATGTATATATCGTTATATAACAGTTATAGCTATGATTTTCATCCGATTTTTGGTTTGAATTTTTTTAGTTTAACTAAATTTTGGACATAATGGTTTGTTAATTTGTTCATTATTTACTTATTTGGGTTCATTTATTTTGTTTTTTTTATTATTTATTGATTATATTCTATTCTAACGGGTGTAATTTGGTTATGTTATGGGTTAATTTATTTATTTATTATCATTTTGTATATTTATTTATTTTATTTTATTTTATTTTTTCAGTTTTCGATTTTTAAGTAACATAGTAAAAATTTGTATTCATGTCTGCATTTTGAGATGAGCTCGGATCGTTTATTTAATAATTTATTTTGGTCTGGAAAGGTAATGATTTAAGTAAAGTTAGCAAGTTTTGGATTGTTTGTTGTATGCTGATGATCTTTTCCTTATTTTCCAAGATATTTTTGGTGTGATATGAATTTTGTTTTTTTATTTCCCAGATATACTCAGAAAGCATTGTTCTGTTCGCGTAATTACTATTTGTGTAAGATGTTTTGTGTGCATATTTGTTTCTAGGATCCTTCAGTTACTCCTATGTATGCTTTTTCTTCCTTATCTGGTGATTTTATCGTGGCTTGGTATATTACATTGTTTTGTAAGCAATTACCGTTTAAGAAACATTCGTTCTTTATTCTGCAGTTGCACGTGGGTTTAATTTGTTCGTGTAGTTTGTTGATAGTTTTCCTGTTGTGCTTTTTTATTTTTTGTGCCATGTTCTCGGTGCAACTGTAGTTGATTTTTACTGTGTTTTTTTAATATTTTGTGTAGGGTGCTTGATTCCGTGAAGTGTTTGTAGAATATTTTTCATCCGTTTGATTTTACGTTTTTACTGTACAGTGGGTCGAAACTTACGATATACCTTTTCCTGTTGGCCTTATTTTGTTCTGTGGTGAGTATGTGAGTATTTCTGGGGATCCACTATCTTTTAGGACTGTTTCGTAGTCTTTCTTAGCTTTGTTAACTATGGATCCATTGGAGGAACTGTCGAAAAGCCTGTGGTTAATGGATTTTTGGTATCTGTTTGATTATAGAAGACGGGTGGTTGGAAGATGTGTGTATATAGAGTGGTTTATCATTGTTTTTTTCTATATGCTCCTTTTTAGGTTGAAAATCTACTTCGTTTAGGTTAGTTTTTATATCTATGTCGAATCCTTTATTTTTGAAAATCTTTTTTATTGCTTTTCTAGTTTTGTCTTTGTTTTGTTTGTTACAGTTTCTTAAGATTATGAGATGGTCGTCCCTGTAGAGTCCTGTGTCATTTCTATCTATTGTTTTGTTTAGTTCGTGTAGTAAGTATATACCTATGATTTCGCAGCTTTGACGGTGCAGAGACCTGCGACATATATATATATATATATATATATATATATATATATATATATATATATATATATATATATATCGGTGTTAGATAAATTATTACTGTAGTTAAATATTTAATTGCTTGATATTCTAAATTTAAATTTCGGTTCAAACTTACACTTAAAATTTTTAAAAATCTAAATTCTTTTTAACAAATGACCATCTAAGAACGCTGGGAGAAAGATCAGTTAAGTCTCAAGGGGGTTAACTCATTTTTCCGGTGTAATCACTTTAAAAACTAATTATGTAATAATTAAATAATAATGATAAAAAAATAAGAGCAGTGATAAAATAATACTAATAGTAAAGATAGTAATACTATAATAATAATAATATTAGATAATAGTAATATTGATAAAAATGGGTAATAATAATAATAATATTAATAATAGATAATATTAATGATATGTTATAATGGAATAATAATAAAAATATTAACATTATTAATATTAATAATATAGTAATAATAGCAACAACAATACTATTAGGTTGGTGCAAAAATAATGTCGTTTTTTGATGTTCAACTTCATGTGAGAAAACGACATTATTTTTGCACCAACCTGATAGTATGAGTGGCGACCAAATGTGAGAAATTAATGTGAGAATTAATCTGGGCCAACGTGATTGGGCGTGTATTCGTTTCTATTCATGAACGGCTTGTTAACATCATTTTATTACTAAGAACACTAGGAACACTTTATGGTTACTTTGTTCTAGGTCTTCTACATATATGCATTTATACTTATTAAAATAGACTTATTACTATAGTTGGGGAACATCCTAAATTGGACCGATTTATATAAATGATCCACCTAATCTGCATAGGTGACTACCAACTATATAAATAATGGTTGGTACCGGAGAGACGAGGAGGAGGAATCACGAGATCCAACTAGAGACTCTGATCGACTGCGACTAGTCAACACATTCTCCAGGAACGTCTTCCCAGAAATATACAGAAATACTATATGTACTTATTGTGTACACTTTCTTGTTATAATACATTCTTCTTCTAAGTACATTTTGTGTTGCATTATTATTCCATGCAATAGGCGAGATTCAACAATGAGTCAAGACTCAACAAGGATCAAGGTTACATCAAAGAAGTTGATCCTTTTAGTGCGGGTGGTGATATGAACACCGTGAATGAATTAAATCGAGCTTTTTCTTAATCGGTCTGTTTTTTTTGTGCACCTGCTTTCCACCTGAGTATTATAGTGTCATCTTTATAGAGTTTGGAGTTATTAATATCGAAGATGAACCTTAGTCTCCAAAGTAGAGAAATACCAATTAATTCACAACCCTTCGCAATATCAATGCAAAAATCTATACTCTTACGATTATTCCACAGGTAAAAATCATGGAATATAATAAATTTTGTGGCCTGATTTATTATATTAAAGACTTGGTTGCTCATAGGGCAGTAATTGTTAGCCAGATTTATCGTAGCCATCAATAGACAATTCATCTAAAAATAATATCCGTAAAATAAGCAAGGCAATCCTCGAAAAAGCCTGTAAATACACAATTATTTAGAAATCAATACAATACAACCATCACCAATACCACCACCAAAGCTAAAGTGATCATCTTCCTGTATGTAATATTGAACCTATCCAATGGACTTTATAAACTATATACTAACGATTTATACAACTATACATACATCAAGAAACAATATAATCACCAGCCTATAATTCTGAACAATTTACATAAATCGGTTCAATTTAGGTACTCTAGTAATAAGCCTGTATTTAAAAGCATATATGTAGGAGCCCTAGAACATAGTTCCCATAAAGTAAACCTAGAGATCTTAGATAATAACAGAAATGATATTAAGCCAGAACACCATGAACAAAATATCATATGGTTAAACCCATCCATTTGCAGCAATGTCAAAATTAACATCGGAAGATTTTTCCTGTATTTAATCCACATGCATTCCAGTCATTCTCCAAAGCTAAAAAAGATTTTTAATAAAAAAACAACGTTAAAGTTAACTACAGTTGCGCTAAAACAAAGTTATAATAAGCATAAAAAAGTTATACTAAAAAACACAACCAACCTGCAAGATAATTAAACTTCCACAATTAAAGAATGCAATTGCCGAAAAACAATTCCTGCCCGTTGAACAGCAAATGCATAACTAAGAGATAATTCATAGAGCTAACATAAAATACGATGGCGATGTCAAATTCTATTTTGGTTCATTAGAAATCACGTTTCTACCATCACAATATGACATTAGCAATATTAAATATAGCATCAACGCCCATTCAAATTTTTTCTGGAATATAAAAGGTGGTAATAGAAATTCAAATATAACCTGTGATTACGTAGGAAAACCCAAAGGTTTCGGCGGGAAGGGCGATGAATGTAGTTTATGTCTTTCGGAAAAACTAAAGATTCTAAAACATATAGTTGAATTTAATTTATTAAACAAAAGAATTGTCTTAATTCTCGCATGCATGCATAGAAACAAATACCTACTCAAGCTCACTGACCCAGATTAATGTAGTTTTAACGCATACGGACGTCACTCATAGTAGTATTATTGTTCCTATTATTAGTATATTAATAATAAAACTTCATATTTTTTATTACTAAATTATTAATATTATCATATTTATTATTATTATTAATATGGCCTGTTATTATTACTATTACACATTATTGAGAATATTACGATTGTCTACTATTATTATTAAAATATTACTATCTTTACTATTATTATTATTATTATCATTAATATTGATATTACTATTATTATTATTTTATCTCTCCATATATATTGATTTATTATTGTTATTTTATCATTACATAATTATTGTTTAAGTAACTATTGATTTTTAAGTGGATTACTCCAGAAAAAAAGTAAATAGTCAACCCTTTGATACTTAACGTATTTTTCTACCAGTGTTCTTAGATTTTTAAACAGAATTTAGATTTTTTAAATTTTAAGTGAAAGTTTGAATTCAAATTTAGATTATAGTGCAATTAAATATTTAACTACAGTAAAAATTCAACCAAATAACATCGCGAAAGCGCGTATTAAACGGCTTGGGAACGGGTCTTTTGTACCTGATTTTATATTGCATGAAACTCCGAGTCTGTACATATATATATATATATATATATATATATATATATATGTGTGTGTGTGTGTGTGTGTGTGTGTGTGTGTGTGTGTGTGTGTGTGTGTGTGTGTGTGCGTGCGTGTGTTGGA
>OZ038482.1:51208761-51218761 GCA_964036315.1 Acanthosepion esculentum | reverse complement strand
CCTCCATGAAATCGCTAAAAAAGACCATAGCGTGAGGAAAAAGACGCCAAACTTGATGAAAATTAAAATTTTATCGTCTAAATGTTTATGTTATTTTTAAGAGGAAAGATCAAATTATTTTGGTGGCATTTTTTTTACATTTTAAATCGTTCCTATCACGTCCTAAATTTTCGTTAAAATCTTTTTTTGAGTCAGCAAAGTTGACAGATAATCAATCATGTCAAACATTTTTTTCCATTTTATAAAAAATGAAAATCTCAGTTTCAAATTCTTTTAAAAATCAATTATAATTCTTTCAAAACTTATTTTAAGAAAATTAGAAATGTTTATTTAAAACATTTTGAGACAAGCATTATTTAGTTTCTCTCGAAAAGAAGTAGTTTAAAAATAAATCAAAGCATGTCATAACATTTCGCGTCACTTGCCAGGTGATGAGTAATGATTTCATCACGTATAGGCAGCTTACGTGAGGAAAAGCTATCGTAGGGGAGGGTAGAATTGACATAATTATTTAGATTTAAGTGAACAAATTATTTACTTATAATTATTTATTTATTATAAATTTATTTATTGAAAGGAAAACTTTCAGCGCTCTATTTTTTGTACTTATCTTTCACCTTTACGTTTACGATTCTTTATGGAAAATATATTATAAAAAATATAAGACTGTTGAGAGTGAGATTAAATTTCATAAGAAAGGTATCTAATTAATTTATTGGAACCTTTCTTATGAAATTTTATCAAAAGTGTACATAAAATACTATAATTTTATGAACATTTATCAAATTTTACTGTGTTATTTGCATTTCCATTAATTTTATTATTCATTTTGATATTTAATTCATGGAAATATGTCATAACTGAGATTAATATAAAAGTAAGATCATATGAATTTCATAAGATGATACTAATACTTGTAGGTGACCTTCTCAGTTGAAATTGAAAGATCAAATTAACTTCTCCACACATAACTTCTTTTGTTTCGCAAAAATAAAAACCCTAACAGCGGAGAACAATGTTTAACTCAAATAACGCGACTTAATTGTATTCTTGCTGGTCTTCCGTAATTTTTAATTACAGCCGCTTATAAACACAAAATTACATTTCTTAATTAGTGCACGCTTTCTGATTGGTCGAAGCGTTACAATTTACAAAGCTGTAAAATATGGTCTATCTCATAACGCCATTTACGAAACTGAATGCTCTTTTCAACTGATTTTATATTTTAACAATTTAAATGAAAAATTTAAAATAATTAAAGAAATAATAAATCATTGTATTAAAAATTCATTTTTCATCGAAAAAAGTTTTGCTTTCAGAAAATATTGTCCATATTCATAAAAATAACTAAACGCAAATAAAAGCATTTGAAATTAAATAATATCTTTGTTTCATTGAGTGTTGCAAATTTACAATTCAGAGCTGATTTTCAGGTGGGGGGGATCCATTTTTTAAAAAAATGATTTGCTTTCCTTAAAACCTTGGGCTTTAAACCAATATTATTACTAAACTGAACAATGTTGAATATCTAGAATTTTCATAAAATTAGTTATTATGGAGTGTAATAAATATTAAAAAATATATTTTTGCCATAACTTTTAAAAAAGAAAACATATTTATAATGATTTCCATCATTTGTGAATAGTTTCTGAATGTTTCATTAATATCTGAGAATTATTTTTATTTTTGCAAGATTTTCCAATTTAATGTCTGTCATAGAAAAAAAACATGCTAAAAATTTATGTTATTTACTTAGTTCACTGATACAAAGAGAAACAATGTTTTTTTTTAATCAAAATTTATAATGTTCTAAAAAGAAGGAAACATTTTTTAAAATAATTAAAAAATACTTTGGTCTTTCCTCTTAATAATAACATAAACATTTAGACGATAAAAGTTTGTTTTCGTCAAGTTTCGCATTTTTTCATCATGCTATGCTCATATTTAGCGATCTCATTGAGAAACCTAAATTAAATACATGTCGTAATAGATCATACCATCTTAAATAAATCAACAATGTTTTGTGGCAATTTTGTAACGTCAACGTGTGATTTAAATGAATAATTTAACACATTCAACATTATGGATAAAAATTGTGAATTTTATATGTTTTTTTTCCGAGACTTTGGGCGAAAAACCATAACAAAACAGAATGACGCCATAATCAGACAAACTGTTTCATCCTTTAATAGTTTTCAGTTGTGGTTAGTTTAATTTGTAAAGTATATAAATGTAGGTAGATAAACAGCAAATATGTATAAGATATCGAGGCTCACAATGCACTGCTGGGGTCCTCCAATCTGGCTTTCCTCCCAATCGGGGTGTTTGGGGGTTGTACGCGCCAGCCGTGTTGACAGCAGACACGGAAAGGAAACTACATTTATCCATACAGAAGGTAGTAATTAATAGCGAGAAGAGACTACTAAGAATCAATTGTAAAAAGCCATAATTTATAGTTATCTGCAAGACGAAGAGCCCAAGATGCGAATTGCGAATTGGAGATGTGGAAAACAAGTAAGTACATTTTACGAGAATAAGTAATGTAATGCCGAGATGTAAGTGAGCATTGAAATCGCTAAATATGACTTCCAAAAGCTAAGCAGAATATTAAGAAACAGGAAAATGTCAGTAATGAGTACTAAACTGTTAGATATTATCATTCCTCTTCTACGACAGTGAAGGTTGAAAAGTATCACCACAGACGAAGAGAAAACTTGAGGCAATATAAAAGTGGCACCACAGAAGGATGGTGAGAATTCCACGGACTGAACCTACGAGTAACGAGGAAATTTAAAGAAAATAGAAATAGTGATGATTCTTATACTTAGAATCGGAAAGTGACACTTGACAACAGAAAATGAGGAAAGAGGGTTTCGAGAATCTAACACTCATAAGAAATAATGAAGGTAGGTTGAACAGAAGAAAGCAGCGAGTGTATAACGAGCTTCTGTATATGGATGGCAGTAAAGGGATCTGTAGAGATAAGGAAAGGACAAAACTTACTTAGTGCTACAAAGCAGAGGAAATTGTGGAGAGCAATGATCACCTATTTCTGGAAATGTTGTTTCTTCTAAGAAAAACTTTTCATCAACATTGACATTGCATGTTTCCTCGTCATTATGAACGTTTGCTTTCTCAATGAGGCTCATTAATTTGAACGCCAATTGTGACTCAAATACATCCCAGATCTTACGTAAAACTAAGATATACTCTGAATTGTTATCTAGGCTGAAGCTGCCCACTCCTCACTTTCCAAATTTGACGAATTTCAAAAGCGTTTATGCGGCCTTGTGGGTAATAAATTATTTCTCACCCTACAACCTCATTCTCATATAAAGAACGTTGCAAGCCTACAGATACTCTATCACTATTACCATCTCAACAGTTCCTTAGTTCAACTACTTCAAAGATTTGAAATGCCATGCTACGTGTACATTTTCGAATCGTTCCCATTCGGTTCGTATCCCGATAGTAAAATGGAAGTTCCACTCAAAGAGAGTTTTTCCCCTTGAACAGTTAATCTGTGGGACAATCTCCCGATTTTTGCTGGTGAGGAAATACTATCTAGCAAGCAGCAGTCTTGAGAAAAATAGAAACGGTAGAGAAAGAAGAGATAGCTTACTGAGTTAAGCAGATAAAGATGGAGACACATAAGAATGGTGTGAAGATTCAAAAGGGATCGATAATTAAATAAAGTGTGATCGATAATTAAATAAGGATTAATTATTACACGTATGTTAATAATATTTTTCTGATAGTGTAGAATAAATAACTTTTTTTATAATTCATCGATTCTTCAGGTAGGTATTTTTCGCGCTGTTTCCATCCAAACCTTTCACACGTTTGAGCTTTCCAATCATTCCCAGATATAAATGAATGAGAATACTAGTTGAAATATTATAATTAAAGCATTCATTAAGACAAAAAAAATATAAAAATAAATCAGTTTGTCAAAAGGAGAGTTCTTCCTTCGACACCGATATTCTTTTAACTGCCTTCACTCCCCGGTAATACTTTCTGTTTCAAAAACCGAAGATTAGATTTGTAATAGAATCAAAACATATGATGGAAGTGAATTTATTGTTTATTTCATTTTTTGTTTATGAGAATTTACACCAAAAGTATTAAAGACTATCCATTTGTTATATTATTTACTTGTCAAAATAATTTTATACTTATAACATTCTAAAAACTAATACAATTATATCTTTTATCATTTAACTATTTAAAATGAATAATAATAACGAAATCCATTTTTTTATTCATAAATTCGTAAATATTTATATGTCTACAATTCGTCCTTGCTTTGAATATTGTCGTCGCATCTCGTTTGGTGCTCCTGCTATATATTTTAAAAAAACCTTGATAAATATCGAAAGAAGAATGTGCAATGTTATTGGTCCTGATCTGGCATCTCGGCTTCAAGCACTTTCTACGGCCGTAACGTAGATTCCCTGTCCATTTTCTATAAATATTTTCATGGAGATTTTCCTGGTGAACTTTACTCTATGGTAGTTAGATTTTATGAATTTAAGCTGAGTACTAAATTGGCGGCAAAGTCTCATCATTGTACAGTTGAAATGCCGAGATGTGACCAAATGTTCTACGCACTTCTCACATGTGGAACTCACTTCCAGCTTCTCAGTCAACTTTGATCTTCAAAGATTTAAATGCAATGTCAATCGTTATTTTCTGTGTTAATTCTTGTTATTTGGTTGTTCTCTCTGCTTAATATTATTTTTCTGATATTTTATACCACTCATTAACCCCTTACGTCTTAGTGGTTTTATTCCATTAATTGGCGTGAAATGATATTTAAAACGACTGAATTATTTAAATATGTAAACCAACTATAAAGAAATCCTTATTATTTACCATTTTATACAGTTCGAATCGATTGCCAACTATTCCATTAAACAATATAATATTAAACAGTGTAAACAAAAAAATCAAATGACTAGTTTTTATTTTTGTCCTCAATTCTCAAGAAAAGAGAAAATATATATTCACTTTCACATGATTAGGTTGCATTAAATTTCGAATCATTGCTTTTAAAAACACTACACATTGCCGAGGAGGAGGAGTAAAAGCTAAAATATCAATGGAAAAACGGTCCTTTGACACACCAGTTTTTGCAGACACGAAAGATAAAGATTGCCAAGTCGTCAATATTATGGACATCTAATTTGAATAATTAAAGAGGTGTATGTGCATATGTTGTGCACGTATAGCTAAAGTCATAAAACACAAATTTCCATAATAATCATGTTTTACATTTTTTCTGAGAATAGGCAAGGTTGCTTCGCCCATCCCTAACGTTTGTAATTTTCTAACATTTACTCAATAAGCGTCTTCGTGAGTAAGCCTATAAGGTCAAAGTAGCTGAAATTCAATAAAAATATTCGATTACTTATTTTTTTAACATTACTGGTCAGTTAAAAATTATATAAAAAAGGCTCTCACTTAATATTCGTCAAATAATTTTTAAAGTTAGGTCTCCTGTGGAAAAATTCCCACACATAAGTCTATTGAGAGATTTATTAACACTTCAGTTAAACACACACACACACACACACACACACACACACACACACACACACACTACTGCGTTGAAAATGCTTTACTGCGATATTTTAAACTAAAAGTATTTTTTTCAAATCAGATTAATTGAAATTTAAAACGGATAATCTCCCTCAAATAAATTTTCAGAAAAGTGTATTTTACTTTTGAAATATTTTTTAATAAAGAGAATAACGTATTGATAAATTCGCTAAAATGACAGTTTTTTTTGTTTTTAAAATTTAAAAAATAATTCCAATCAAATTTAAATTCAATACTGTACAGTACTTTATTTATCATAAATATTAAATTCAGTTTGTTAACTTGAAATTAATATAAAAGATTCAAGAAGATTTGTCACCTTTAAAAACATGTATTTTAAACCTTACTTATGCATCCCTTTTCTTTGTCGGTATATATATATATATATATATATATATATATATATATATATATATATATATATATATATATATATCGGTATATATATATATATATATATATATATATATATATATAGTGCTTTACATATAACGATTATTTTTATTTTGTAAACCAGTTTCAATTGCTATTCCTGTTTTTTTATTTTCTTAAAATATATTATTAGTATCAACTGGCCTATATTGAAAAGCCCTGCTAAGAGAAATGTACCTACTGACAGGAATCGATCGATCCTGTGTTCCTAATTCCATCAGTAAAAAGAAAAAAATCCTTCAGCCGAAGCGTTCCGTTAAGAATTCCGTCACGTGACGCCATTTTAATAAACAATGCATGTCTTTCTATGAAACTATATCTAAGAGCCTCGTTTTCGGAGTTCAAACTTAATCACAGTAATTTGCAAATTGATTTTTTTTTAATCAGATATTATTTCTTTTTAATGTAAAAGTTATTTTAGTAGATACATGTTTTTGAATTTGCTATTCCTTTTTTATTTTCTTAAACAGTGAAATTAATAACAACCGAACTAGAAATTCTTAACAAAAACGTCGCGATCTGGGCCGGTTTTTATTACTTTCAGTTACTAAAGAAAAAGAAAAAAATGAAAATAAAAATCTCAAACGCGTTTTAATAATAAGAAATATATTTAGATTAAAAACTCCATTTTAAAATGTATGTACATACATATATATATATATATATATATATATATATATATATATATATATATATATATATATATATATATATATATATATATATATATGTTTCATTGAAGATCTCTAACTACAATTAAGCTTTTTATAGTATTTCTCTTGCATCTTTAATAGATTTCTTTTTGGGAGATAGAGTTTATAAGAACCGTCCAAGTGATTGTTGGCCATCTGCACTATCACCTCATCTATTAGTTGTGGTCAAGGACATTTTTGTTTGTCCGTCAAAAAATTATGACAGTGTTCATAATTCATATTATTTTTATCATTAAAACTTCCATTATTTTTTGCTGATTGTATTATGATTTCTAAGAGTATATGTAATAAACAGTTTAATAATAATAAATAAAAGAAACTCATTCTTAATAATAGCAATTATGTACACAGGGCACAGTGTTTGGAAATTAAAACATTTATGTTGCTATAAAAATATCTACATATTCAAGAAAGTAAAAAGCATCATCAATATAATTTATTTAGATCTGTATTTTATATATATATATATATATATATATATATATATATATATATATATATATATATATGTATGTATGTATGTATGAAGAAATATAGTTTTAAGGTGTGCTATATTTATGGGATAAAGTGCTCAATATCAGAGAAAGAGCGTATGTAAATATAAATATAAAAGTGAACATTGAAGTCAACACTCAGAGACGACAGGCTATTTCATGCTAGACGCAATCTTCAGGCGGCCTGACGATTGCGACTAGGATGACCTCAATGTGCACTTTTATATTCATATACGTTCTATTCCTGATATCGAGCAGTTTAACCAATGAATATAGCATACCATAAAACTTCATTTTTGTCATATTGTGATATTTTATATGTATATATATATATATATATATATATATATATGTATATATTTATATATATATATATATATACATATATATATATATATATATATATATATATATATATATATATATATATATATATATATATATACCACGGCAATAATGGCACTAATACGCAAGGGGTACGAAAAAGAATTAGATGACTGTAGTAGGGACTGGAGACAAAGGATAAACCTCTACTCCTTTTCAAAGTACGGGAAATTGGTGTAAATCTAGTAGTTTGGTAACCTTTATACACCCATTTTACACACACACACACAATATATATATATATATATATATATATATATATATATATATATATATATATATATATATATATATATATATATATATATATGATTTATGTCTAGTATGCAGGTGCAAAATGCACGTTAATATATAGTTGTATGCATATCTGTTTAATTTTACTTTCTTATTTTCTTTTACCTGGCTTCTCATTTTTAAGGGCATCGAGCTGACAGAGTCGTCCACTTTTAGTTTTTGGTGTGGGGGTTTTATTGATTCGTGGGTGGTGACCAGAGGATGAATTACAGGAGGCGAACGTATGAAGACATAGCTCAGGATAAAGCAAGAAGAAATGAAGGAAAAGAGCGATAATAAACTGGAAAGAAAACATAGATGAAAAGCGCAAACAACAACAAAGAAATAAATATACTAGTGTACATTGCGGGGTTTGTGTGAACCTACAGATGTTAGTATGAGTTCTCAGATTTTCTAAAATGTAGTGTTACAAATATTGGTATAAAGAAATATATATAATCAAGAGTGGTTCAAAAATACCAGAATGTGATACGTCTGTATCACCTGAACTTTGATATTTTTACATTATAATGTTCAATGGACTTTGATTAATATTTGCCATCGATATAATTACACTTAAATGATTTGTACAAAGAAATTTGTTAAAGGAAATAGACGCTTTCTTTTAAATTTCAGTGCATATTTCTTGTTATGCCTATGTATTGATGTTAAAGACATTAGTGTATGTGCAGTTAAATCTCAATTTATCGAACTTATTTGAAGGAGAGGGTTCTGAATAAGTAAAATAAATCCCTCATTGCTTAATATTAAACGGGTTTTTGTGTCCAGTTTTTCTTATCTGAAGACATTAAGTTATAACTAAATTCGGGCGTTCTAGAATCGTCCTTCCCAGGAACGGTGCAAGCAAACTTTGCAATAAGCAATCAAACTTGTCTACATATGAAAAAAAGTCTAAACTTTGAGATGAGTTTTTCTTTCTCTCTTTATATATATATATATATATATATATATATATATATATATATATATATATATATATATATATATAAAAGTGGACATGGAAGTCAGCACTTAGTGGCGACAGTCTGTTTCATGGTAGTGCAATCGCCTGACGATTGCACTACCATGAAACAGACTGTCGCCTCTAAGTGCTGACTTCCATTTCCACTTTTATATTTACACACGCTCTATCTCTGATATTGAGCACTTTATCCCATAAATATAGCACACTTTAAGACTATATTTCTTCATATATATATATATATATATATATATATATATATGTGTGTGTGTGTGTGTGTGTGTGTGTGTGTGTGTGTGTGTGTGTGTGTGTGTGTGTGTGTGTGTGTGTGTGTGTGTGTGTGTGCACTCCGGGACAATGCCGTATTTCGTAATCTTAAAAATTCCCCTTTCTCTCTTCAGTGCGACGATAGGTGTAGGATCACTGACTGATGCCAAATTGATCGGATTTTGATCCTGGCTTGAAGCAATCGAACGTCTAGCCATACTGATGAGAACTGTTTGTGGATGAATATATATATATATATATATATATATATATATATATATACCTGGTGTAACATCAAAAATAATCCAAATAGTGTAACTGCAAATTTGTCTAATTGTTAGATCAAGCTTTGAAACGTTGTATCGTAGAAATGATTAAAGATATCTTATTTGAATTCTGCAAAGTTCATATGCCACTAATGGACTCTACTTCGAGGAATAAGAATGTATAATTACTCTCCAAGCTTAACAGAAGAACCGTGATGAATCGATCCTAAACGATAATTACATGTTCATCATTAATTAATCATAGGTAGTGATTTAAGGATTGAAGTAAAGCTCATATATATATATATATATATATATATATATATATATATTATTTCAGAAACTTTTTCAAAATTATATACGCTCTCACTAACTGTCTAACTTCTGTCCTGGAGTAACAAGCTGCCTCACATATTGCAGGTACAATTTCATTTTCCCGCCTTTTTTCACTTCTCTTTTGACCGTCAAAGGTAAAACTCTTCTCTCACGCGCAAAATGTCTGATAGATAAGTTGTATCTTTTCTAATTGATCTCTTTATCTCTAAGCTGAAATGATGTTCTCTCTTCCTGTTGTAACCTGATCCATTT
>OZ038482.1:51178761-51201261 GCA_964036315.1 Acanthosepion esculentum | reverse complement strand
AATGGACTCACCCAGAGTATACATATACTACCGCCAGTGAATACGCGAAGAGTAATAGAGTTAAGTCGGACAGTAGTAGAGAACGTTGAGTCGGTCGAGTAGAATAAAGTAGCGGCAAGAGTCATAGTAACGAGCACTTAGACTCAGTACGAAGTCATACAGCGATACGTCAATATCAAAGACTGTATATATATTTTGCTACTAACCCGCATTCCTGGAACTACTAACCTGTATTACTAGTTTGTATCATTACATTAATACATTTATTTCCTATATTCATTCTTGGCGTTTGTTATTATTTGATACCAGATTTCATCCCGGATTCCACAATAGTTTCAGAATTAATATTTTACTCTATTTACATTATTCGTAATATTGTTCTCATCTTTGTTGCCATATTTATCACAACGTTTATTTCGCTCGCTGCGGTAGACTGTTCTTGTTCCACGTGCCATGTTTCATGGATGTCAGTTATCAGTTATCTCCTGTTAATTCCCCTTTCCATGTTCTCCACCGCCTTAACCAGGTATTGAACTCAGACTCTTTGGGTCCTGTCACTGGGTCTAATCCACTGTGCTATCTGTCCTTGAGGACATCTGTGTATGAATTTCTGGGTATTATAAACCTGTATTTTACTCTAGAGTACGGGCTAAGTAAGCATACACAAAACAGGGATCGATTTAGACGATTTGGAAGCTATCGATACAGCAAATCATCCATTCATTCATTCCACCGATAATATTCAGTGAGAATTTTATGTTGTCATACAACAGTCCCAATTGAATTGAAAAAGATTAGAAATGTGTTTAGAAGGTGTTTCCCACACAACCTATCTAAAGTGAATCGCCAGCAACGTGTCGATTGTTGCGAATGATTGCTTGCACAGCCTCTTCAAATGCCCATTCTGGACAGGCTTGTTAATGGTGATGACAAATGGATCCTTTATCATATTAAACGCATTAATCAGGGGATCAGTCGAGGAAACTGACCTACTCATCAACCGAGAGACCTTCATCTTATGAAGATCGTGTTCAGTGTATAGCGGAATATTCACTGTATCATCTATTATGAAATGATAGACAATTAACGTTGATCTCAACTGCCAACAACTTCGTAGTTCGAAAGAAACTTTAGACAGAAAACTTTCATCTTTAGTCACCAGAAAGGAAGTAATCCTCCATGGTGATAATGCACGCCCTCACACTTCGCGATGGACAAACGAATCCTTTTTAATCCTCCATATTCTTCATAAAGAGCTCCTCTTGATTTGCACAACCATTTGGATGGCCTAAGATTGACACGAAGAGAAGAGGTTGAGCATGAAATGGTCTCGTATTTTGTATCAAAACCAAAAGAATTTTACGAAAATGTTAGCTATAACAAAAATGTTGGTGACAGATGGAATAAACGTCTAGGAAACAATGGAGGTTAGAGTGACGATGAAGTATTTCTATGAGAATGAATATCTTTTTTGTAATAGATACGGTAAAAAAAGACTGAAATTCTGTTACAACCTGAAAGTTTGCTTTGCTTCTAGCGATAATTTCCTGATTCTTATTTCGGCATTAGGCAACAATAATCAGCACCGTCCATTAATTGTCAAAATTTCCCAAACAAAATTTCCCTCAAAAAATGAAGCGATTTTATTGTAGATTTCAGAATTTTGATTCAGAGTCAACCAAATATTTCTCCTAATAAATGTATCACGTACTGTTATGGCTAACAGCCATATATATATATATATATATATATATATATATATATATACACCGCACTTCTCACTGTTGTTTTGTCTTTCTCTCTCTACCGAAATCTATCTTTTTCTCTCTCCGACTCTTTATTTATATATATATAGAGAGAGATATATATGCTTTTTATTTAAATTTTTCAACTTCCAACCACACATATATATATATATATATATATATATATATATATATATATCTGTGTGTGTGTACGTGTGTGTATCTGACCTCACACTTCTAATATTTGCTTCATCTTCCTTCTATCGCAGTTCACCTTTCTCCCTCTCTCTCTCTTTACATATCTACATGTGTGCGCGCGCATTTTCGTGCATATATATATATATATATATATATATATATATATATATATATATATATATATATATATATATATATATATAGGTACGGTTGGAAGTTGAAAAATTGAAATAAAAAGCATATATATCTATATATATATATATATATATAAATAAAGAGTGGGAGAGAGAAAAATATGGATTTCGGTAGAGAGAGAAAGACAAAACAACAGGGAGAAGTGCGGTGTATATATATATATATATATATATATATATATATATATATATATATATATATATATATATATATATATATATATATATATATTAGTGGCGACTCCTGCATTCGGGAGTGTTGGGGTTTCGTAGCGCGTCGTTTTCCTTCTTGACTTTTGTTGGTTCCAAAATAAATTGTTTTAACTATGTCACTCTAAATATTGATTGAAATAAATTTCTTTTAAATTGTTTATAATACAGAAGAATTTAAAAAAGAATGAAATAAAATTAATGTGGCTAGTCGGGCTACAAAGATTTGGAGAGATTTAATTTTATAAATAATGTGTTAATAATCTCTGCTATGCCACTTTTTCAAAGAACACATTTTAATTTCAAAATTATTCTTGTCAAAGGTCCATTTTAAATAAGTTATTCCGTGCAGCTAAAAAGCACAATGTATCAATTGAAAAAAGGGTAAATTATAATTAACCCAAAATAAAATCGGATGAAAATAAACGAAATTTGAATTCGTCTACTGGAAGGTTCGGGGTTAGAGAATTATGACCTGGTTAATGTAGAGCAAATATGATATCAGTCAGCATCACTGATCATAAACGTAAAATTAACAGGGAGATACATATATACACTAACGCATGCACAGACTGCACACACACACACACACACACACACACACACACACACACACACACACACACACACATATATATATATATATATATATATGCACATATGCACGTGTGTGCGTTTATTATAATTGCATATGTTAGAGTACCTGCGTATATATATATATATATATACATATATATACATACATACATATATATATATATATATATATATATATATATATATATATATATATATATATATATATATATATATATGTTCTTTATGTAGGCAGCAATCCCTCTTCTAAGCAAGTTTCACTGAAAATGACTGATGTGTCGCGAAAAGAAAAAATATATACAAAAACATGAGAAATTATATAAAAAAACGCAACTCACGTTTTCAGTCGTTTATAATGAAACTTGCATGTATATATAATATATATGTGTGTGTATTTATATGCATGTGTATGTAAGTGTGTACTGTGTGCGCATATATTTTTATATAAATAGAAAGTGGACGAGTAAGATAGGGAGGGTTCGAAAACAAAAGTTGTTTGGCCAATCTCTCTGTCTTGATCCAACCATGACATACGCAGATGTTATTTTGCGATGTTATGTCTCTGCCATTTGCTTATTTATTTGTTTTTTTTAACGAGGCCTTTTTTTTTCATCCTGGTGTCACCACAATGACTCGCACAGTATTTGTATCTATCAGGGTCTCTTTAGTACTTAAGAAGTTAGACGAGTTTCCCGAAGATTATGGCTGTCATGTCATAAATGCTTTATGCAACCATTACATTTCTCTTATGTCTTGTTCAGTCCATTCTATATTTTTCATGGTTTTCTTTCTCTCATTTTCTTGCCATTTTCTGATTCATTAGCTTGGTATCAAAGCGGATAGGGAAGATCTTCTCATAAAAGTCTAAAGAAATAATATTGTAGTTTACTCTTCTTCATCTATTTTTAAGGATTGTTTGCCAAAATACAATATTTGATTTGCCTGAAGACTATATCTGAGGATGAAATTCATATTCTAGTTAACAGGCTACAAAAGATTTTGCTATTAATGGAAAGCGCGCATCAAGAATAGTTAAAATATAACCTTTGATCTGTATGACAACGAATGCTTTTGAAGTCCTGAGTACCCTAAATCTGACGAAGTTCAAGAACTCGTTAGAAATATGCCTCACCAGAACACCTAAAGATTATTAGAAAATGCGTCAAGCCTTAACAAAAATTAGCTCTATAGAAAAATGTTTTCCCCATAGACGCAACAAAAAGGATATTTTTTACATGTAATGTTTTCATTGGTAGTTACGGTTCAACATAGTTTTCTTTACTACCAGTGAATTAGCAAGAATTTCTTGGAAATGTTAGCGGAGTAATTTGTCGTTCCTTTCTCCATGGTTTGAAATTCGGAATCATCATTTTCATAGATTGGCTTTCAACAAAGTTTAATCTATTTTATCTATAGAGGGGACGAGAAAAGATTTATCATTGCCTACTCTAAGCGAATTTTACGCAAACGAAGGCAATATATAGCGTCGTGATTTGAAATGGGCAACTTGATTCCAAATTTCGGGCCGATAACTTTTATACTATCCGTATATAAAGGAAGAAGCATCAGTCAGCATTTCAAGACGAATCGTTTTTCTTTCTTGCTGAGCCACACGATTAATTTGTGGACAATTCTGTCACTGGCGATGAAATATGAATAGATAAGAAAATCTTAAAATAAAATAAAAAATATTGTTGCCGCTATAAGAATTTTAAATTAACAGAAATACTGCGAATTTTTTTTTTATTTGTTGTTTTTTCTAAATGCGAGTGTTATTCTCCTTTTCGGCTGAATCATGATAACCTGCTTACATTTCGGAGCTGATTCTCGACCGTGCACATTTTTATAGACGTTACAAACAAAGGTAGTCGTGGACGTAATGATAAACTACATCCGGCAGCAAGGCCTCTGATCGGGTGATTGGAGGTTTTGAGGAGTCTGGAATCACTTCTTATCTGATCTTGTTCCTAGCTCCACGCGGTCCCAATGTGGTAGTACATGTTAGGGTTCCAGATATGGGCAAATAGTGAACGCTCCACACAAAAATCCCTATGAAAGTATAAAAATACAAATTACTAGTAAATATACAAGCGATACTTTTTATATAAAAAAGATCGACACTTCATGACCAGCAATACATATTGTATGTAGTTGAATGCATAAAATTGCGTTCAAAATATATTTAACTGAAACCATAAAATTGTTTTCATATTATTAAGATTTCGGCATTAAATAACTCATAGTAGTTATGCTGCAAAATAAATCAACCAAACAGCCAACATCAACTTCCATAACATCGATCCATATAATATCCTACAATTTCTTAAATTAAACTCTATTCCAATATAACTTTTTAAAAAATAACAAAATAAAACAGACACATTGCCGCCTCTAGTAAACTTTCACACAAACTTGCATATGCAAAAAAGCTGAGTATCATCTACCATGTATTTAATTGTTAAAACAGGATAACATGAGAAACAAACAAATGCAACAGATTTTTTATAACTCTTCTTGCACATTTTTTATCGTTCACTTTGCAAACGGGCTGGTCTGAATGGCCAGGTATCCATTTCCTGCTTTCGATAATAATTTATTTTTCTGTCAGAGTTAAAAGGATATTTCTAATGCGACTTAAAACATGTTAGAAATTAAATATTCATTGAACTTAATAATTTAGTTAAATAACGAACTATTAGTTAACTAACAATGATTTATTTTAATATTACTCAATTAATATTACACCGATATTGTTCATTTTTTGAATATTTTTATTCCAAAAGCATTATTCATTAAAAATGTAATCAAAATATTAGAGATAATTTGAATCTTGTAAATTTTGGCATTTTATTTCTAATTTTGTTATTTAGCTGGTCATTAAAATAGAGCATTGCATAGAGAGAAGGAATTTGCTTCTTTCTCTATAGTGGACTCTCTTCTGATGTACAAAAATATTACAACCACTCTCTCTCTCTCTCTCTCTCTCTCTCTCTCTCTCTCTCTCTATATATATATATATATATATATATATATATATATATATATATATATATAGATGTAGATATATATATATATATATAGATAGATAGATAGATAGATACATACATACATACATACATACAAACACACACATATATATACACACACACATATATATGCATATATATATATATATATATATATATACACACACTCATATATATATATATATATATATATATATATATATATATATATATATATATATATATATATATATATATGCATATATATATACATACATATATATATAAATATACATATATATACATACATATATATGTGTTGTGGATTCCGAGATGAAATCCGGTATCAAATAATAACACACACCAAGAATGAATATAGGAAAAAAATATATTAACGTAATAATACAAACTGGTAATACAGGTTAGTAGTTCCAGGAATGCGGGGTTAATAGACAAATATATATATAATGTCTTTGGTATCGACGTATCGCTGTATGACGTCTTACTGAGTCTAAGTGCTTGTGACTGTGACTCTAGCCGCTACGTTATTCTACCGACCGACTCAACGTTCTACTAATACTCCTGACTGACTACTCTCTGACCTAAATACTACCATCCGGGTATTCACTGGTAGTAGTATATGTATACCTTGGGTGAGTCCATTTGTGTAAAAAGGGGAGACCCCTCAATATTATGTATATATATATGCATATATATATATACATATATATACATACACACACATATATATATATATATATATATATATATATATATATATATATATATACATGTATATATATATATATATACATGTATATATATATATATATATATATATATATATATATATATATATATATATATATATATATATATATATATATTTATACTTTATTTTTACCAGACTTTGGTTTATGGCATATTGTGTCCTCCATATGTTTTGACTGAATTTTCAGCCACTTAATGAATATTCATGAACTCTCTCAAATGTAAAACCTTGATAAATCAACGGCAGCCTGCCTTATGTATATAAAAACGTGCAATAAAATAAATACTTACATTTGCCTTGAGGACGAAACGCGTCGGCACAAAATAGTTTTTCCACTTATCTTTTTATTCATTTTCTTCCTTCAAACATACACGCCATCTGAAAATAATTTACACACCCACCCATATAGGTAGTCGGCAACTGTTTTCTATTGCGAAAATTGGTATTTGATACTCCACCCTCTTGGTTAGCTCAAGATGTTACAAGGGTAAGTTGATATGTACATAATATGCACACGCCAACTAAACTTACCGACGTGGCGGGGAAAGCCCATAGCGTCAAGGTTGAAATGCTAAAGAATCATCATTACATAGTGAAAAAAGGAAAATATCTGTGTGTAGAGAATCCGTTGCGTTCTATATATTGGGATTGTTGTTTTTTGTTCATTTGACGTGGACATTCCTGAATTTCCATATCTTCTTCTCAATCTGAAGCGTTGAAAACATTTGTTCCCCAACTATTACTCCAGTATCCTCTCTCCGTTTTGCCAAAATATTGTTAGCTAGGTTTCTCACTAATTCCTTCATCGTAATCAGGAACATGCTTTTTTTCCTAAGTATTTTGTATAAAAATATTCTTCTATTTCTAGGTAGAAAAACAAAGATCGCTCACATGTTATTTACTAAGCATTTCATATTCTGGCAACATGTCACAACAATGGCGAATCTGCAGAGGTTCGAACTGAAAATCTCTGCAGCTATTCTGCTTAACCAAATTGTCAATTAATGAGGTGAAACAACGGTTGATGTATGGCTTAAATGTTCTCAATGGAACCAAGACGAAATTCAACAAATAATTCGGATAGCTGGTTATATATTAGGATGTAGATGTGTTCGAAATACTTTTCAACACCAATTTTTAAATGCTGTAAAATCTCCTCACAGATGAAAAAGAGATTTGCTTCTAGAGAATGATCCTGAAAATACCATAGACTGAACATTTGAGCGAGGACGATGAAAATGAAAACTCAAAAGACACTTTATTTTTTAAGCTTATCACCCCAAGCAAGGCTGGAGGCCACTAGCACGCAAGGGGTTACAGAAGGTTTGAAGGAAGAGCAGATAGGAGTGGTAAAAGAGAGGATGTGGAGAAAGATAGTGGATCGATCAAGGCAAGGGGGTTACAGAAGATTTGGAGCGAGAGCAGATAGGAATGAAAGGTGAAAGGATGTGGATAAGGGAAGTGGATAGATCAAGGAAACTGGAGATGTCGATTGACGTTACACATAAATAGTTGGAGATTGTATTTGTCAGGGAAACAGGAATAGGGAAAGGAGTTCCATAGGCCAGATGTGCGAGACATGAGGCTATTGGAGTAGAAGATACGTCTACATCTAACAGTTTCAACGGTGAAGGGTTGGGAACGGGATGCCAGCCTCGTAGGACGTTTAAATTCATGAGGACTAGGGACCGGCGAAAGCAGCTCCTCGGAGCAATTACCGTGAAAATATTTGTAAAAAAGACAGAGCGAGGCAACGTCGCGTCTGTAAGAGAGCGACTGCAGACGAGATGACAGATCAGGGCCAATTACATTGCATATCCGTCTCTGGATCTTACCAAGAACCCTGAGGCAAACAGCAGACCATATATGGCAGCAATACTCCATGCAAGGGCGAATGGTCGATTTATAGATTTGGAGGATCGATTCCGGGGAGAAAGATTTCCTGGCTCGGCACAGGGAACCAACTTTCCTTGCGGTGGATGATGCAACTGACTCGATGTAAAATCAGAAACGTACATTGATATTTCTAGGGGACATAATGGTTACAAATGTTTTAGAAAATATGACACTCTAAAGATATATTGAAGGCTAGGGGGACAGAGATAAGCAGAGCATAACCTACCTAACGGTTGGCGGAACAGAGATTAGGAGAGCTAAAAAAGCCAAGACATTGTCGACCGCCATGATCGCTCAGTGAATGAAGAGACAGTGAACAGAGAAGACGAATACAGACCCATATCATTGGCTCTCGCGCAAAAGACCAAACTCCTGGGAATGACATACGAGGCTAAATAGCTACTCATCGCTTGCTTTATATCAGATGATGTTTGTCGGCAAGGAGAGTACATTCAGAAACCTATGAACTCACAGCGAATACGTTTTGATTACAGAGTCTATATCCAATTACAGGGTGATTAAAAAATTACTCCTTATGTTACGTATTATGGACTCTCCAGTCTGACTATAAATTTTACGTGATGGGACAGTCTGTCATATATAAAATAGTAGTAACATTTCAATCATTTTATCTATCTATCTATCTATCTATCTATCTATATATATATATATATATATATATATATATATATATATATATATATATATATATATATATAAATATAGGTAACTATACTCGTGTCGAAAAACCTTCGAACTCTTGATTTAACAACAGCCAAATCAATCACGAAGGAAAAAAAAGGTTTTAAAAAAAGAAAGAGCCAGGAACATGAAAGTCTGTCGAAAATAATCGCACAGATACAGGTTCAAGGCCCAAAGAAAAAACTCCGATACGAGTAAACAACTAACTAAAGAGCTCAATACAAGCGTAGAGCAAACCTATATATATATATATATATATATATATATATATATATATATATATATATATATATATATATATATATATATATATATGTATATGTATATGTGTGTGCGTGCGTGCGCGAGCGCAGAGAGAGAGGAATATTGATCACTCTTTATTTTAAATATGTAATAGAATGATAATCCCCGTTTATTTTAAGTATAAAATAAAAATGCCCTCTATTTTAAATGCAATATTTTAAAATAAAAACATAAACTAATCGCTGTACAATATATGGACTGTGTCAGCATTCCATTCACCAGATATTTTCATTAAATTTAAATTATGTAATCCTCTGTATATTGCGATGTGCCTGAATCTCCGAGTCGTCAACCGTCTATGGATAATATCTATATTTACTATATATATATATATATATATATATATATATATATATATATATATATATATATATATATATATATATATATATATATATAGAGAGAGAGAGAGAGAGAGAGAGAGAGAGAGAGAGAGAGTGATAGGTATTGATAATATTAGTGGTAAATATACACATACATATGCAATATATATCTAAAATATATAAATATATATACATACATACATACACATACATATATATATATATGTATAAAAAATAATTCCAAGAGAACAGAATCCAGGTAGAACTCAATGTCCAGGACAGAGTAAGGATATAATAAAAAGGCTTAAACACTAATATTCCATGGCCATAATTTATTCCATTGGAATCGTAAATACGATCTAATTCATCAGACCTACAAATTCAAAAAGAAAACAGAAAAAAACACTCCGGGAATAAAAAAAAAAAATTATTTATAAAAAAAAAAAAATTATTTTTTATTCACGGAGTTGTTTTTTGTGTTTTCTTTTTGAATTTGTAGGTCTGATGAATTGGATCGTATTTACGATACCAATGGAATAAATTATGACCATGGAATATTAGTGTTTAAGCCTTTTTATCATATATATATATATATATATATATATATATATATATATATATATATATATCAGTTAAAAAATTGCAATCTGTTCACAGGAGATAGACCCGTTTCAGTCTTGAGTTAACCACCATCGTAAATGTGCTTAATCGATACTAATTTAGCTTAATTTGAGCCGTTTGTAGAAATCCTTGTGGAGAATTGGAACTTGCAATAAAAGCGAATGATCACCACAGCTTATTACGCTCCACACTATCTTCCTAGTTATTGTTTCAAAGTTCTTTTTTTTCCTGTGTAGAAAGTATAGGTTGGCTGATCTTAAGACATTTTAAACCTTGCCTTATTTAAAGTCTCCTTCAGTATGGTTCAACCATTAATGATCACCCACTGCTCAACAAGGTAGTATTGACAAGGCACCTGACGACTGAAGTTCCAAACAAAACTTTTCAGACTTGCAATAAAGTCGAATAATCTGCATTGATAATTTTAAACATTCGCTCTACAGTAGGTGCGGTGGATAATGTTCATCGGTGTAGGTTTCACAGTTGGTGAGTATTTTTTTAAAGTTGCAATAGTTCCCACGATTTCACAATAACAGGGGTGAATGTTTATTTGCAATTTACCTAAATCACTTATCGCTGATCGACTTTTACCTATTGACGGTTTCCTAACATCAAAATATTTCTCTGTACACATTGTACTGATAAATCACCAGTTACTTCTTAAGATCTAGGAGGTATAAAATGCAACCCTGTAAAACCCGTTAGTAGTCTAGTAAGCGTAAAGTGCAATAAAACTTTTGTATAAGTGTATTCACTGGTTCTGTTTTTACTACACACATTTCATTCGGGCTTCAGACTATTCCAATTCTCCCAAATTATTACAGTGCGGGAGGTAATCTTGCAGCAATTAGAATCCTCAGAGACAACCACGCTACATCAAATCTCGTAGTACTGAGAATAAATTTAAAAGAAAGAGTCGCATCCTATCCGAATTACGAGAACCCGACTGTGGAATGGGATGGTTTATTTCAGCAATCGTTTGCTCAAAAGCTGCAAATTATCTATTATGGTTTGCGTTTTTAACCAGAAAATTCCTTCACCATATGTGATTTACGTGCTTGGCTGTCTGTGGCAGTGTAGAAGAATTGTTAGACATCTATGAGAATCAAACTCATATCACTTCCCCTGTAAGGAAAATTCGATGTGATTCATTCAAAAAAAAATATTTAAGGCAAGTGCTCATGTTAAAAAAAGTATGCATTTTTTAATTGATAGGCCGGTTTGTTCACTCACACCCCTTTCGCTTCTTTAAGTAATCTGTCTAAGATATTTTTTTTATTTCTTTTCCTTTCACAATTCTTTTCTTGTTTCATGGATTTTCAAGTAAACACGCTCAGTATTTTCCTTTTTTTCAGTTGACGTTGTTTGTACTTCGGGTCTCATCTATCAGCCACTTGAGATAATACGTCAGATCTATTAGGATTCAGTTTACTGCTGTAACCGTGAACAAAACCATGCCAAAAAGTTTTAAAAAAAACAACAACTATTTAGTAGATAAAAAAAGCGTGGACAAAGAGTCTGTCCCTGCTTATTTCGAAGTTAACAAATGACCTCCGTCGGATTTAGATGGGATTAAAGTGCTTTGTTTTTACTTTCGGCTTTTAACTCGGGTCATTGTATCTGGTCGTGTATATATATGTATATATATATATATATATATATATATATATATATATATATATATATATATATATATATATATATATATATATATGTGTGTGTGTGTGTGTGTGTGTGTTTGTGCGCTCGCGCGCGTGCGTGTGTCTGAATTCGCATGCGGTTGCCACAGCTCGTAGGTCAATCGTTATTTAAGGCATGTTTCAATATGCAGGCGTGTGTGCGCGCGTGCGGTCGTGCACATCGGCAGAGAGAAGCAATATGGGCATAGGGATTAACATTGTATAGCGATTGTCAGTTTCACGCCTCAAGCAGTCTTCACGTTATACAAAGATCAATTGAGGGACGGAACTGACAGTCGCCACGATAAGTTGATTCCTTTTTCCACATTATAACTATAAATATTATCACCGACATAAAGTACTCTCCGCCTTTAAATATCCCTCGTGTGTGTGTGTGTGTGTGTGTGTGTGTGTGTGTGTGTGTGTGTGTGTGTGTGTTTCCCTCCGTCGCCAAAGTATTATTGTAAAGGTTTCGATTAGATTATTAAATTTTAAAACCCACTACACCAAATGTTTGATAGTGAGATTTAGAGAAGTGTGCCCGGCAGAGAACTTTTCATTACGCCCTCAATTATGCGTCTACGCCTGTGTTTTTGTGTATAGTATATATATATATATATATATATATATATATATTCTGTATAAGAGTTAAAGTCATAAGAAATGTGTCTGATGTGCGCTAGAATTAAAATCATATACATTAGGGACGTCGTAAATTATGCATTCTTTCGACAGATAAAAAAAACTTATTCGATCTCACTGAAACTTTCAGCACATATTCATTTGTGAATGTTCTTTAGAATGAACTATCCTTCATGTTTACGTTTTGTGGAATTACTTTTATAGATAACTTATAACCAACTATATTTAACACGTGTCTGATCTGTACTAATGAATTTGGGATATTCGAATGTTTTTATTTAATTTTTTTATAAAGCCAAGGTTTTATATCATTAAAGCACATACCAACCGTGATCTCATCGAAAATAGGGTCCGACATCTTAAGATGAAAATTCAAGAAAATTAAAAAAAAGGATTTTTGACGAGTTATTCCTACCTACTTAAATAAAGTATACTGTATTTGATTTGTTTCCACATGAAAAAAATATGCTGGCTTACGGCCACATCACGTTGAAATTTGGGTTCCCGTAAGATCAACAAAGTTAAGCATCGTTGAGCCTATAGAGTACCTAGATGAGCGATGTTTGGGAATACCAGGTGCTGTTATCTTGGATGTGCGTGTGGTGTCGTGTATAATGGCTTGAAATAGGAGAGCCGATTTCCAATGCCTGTTGGGTACGTTATATTCAGTTACGCACAAATAACCTTGTGGAAGGTATTGGTCCACCTCTTGTTCCCCCAAGCTATGAGTTAATTTATCTGACTAAATCATCGTTATCTCAAAAACAATTTTTTTACTATCTAAAAATGTTTCTGGCTTTAAATAACCTGTAACGCGTTGATATGCCTTAGAAAACGAATCAATCAATAAAAAATGTTATGTATATCTTTTGTGAAAAAAATACATTTTATTTTCCAAGATGATTTTTACAACTTTTTCAAGTATTGGTTGTTGCTGATATAATTGATATAAAATAAAGTACAAGAAGAATCGATAATTGTAAAGTTTAATTCCTTTTTGAAGAGTTAAAATATTTTGCCATTTGAAAAATGTTTGACGTTTTTATTATTAGAACAACAAAAATGGTAGCCAAAAATAAATTTCTGAATTATGTCAGATTGCATTAAAATAATTAACCACACGTTCCAGGACCAGCAAAATTATTAAAAGGTTTTACCTAATCGATATGATAAGGTTTTTTTCTTCATTTAAATAAAGTTTTCATTGACATTATTTTAATGTAAGAAGATGAAATTGTAATGGAATGGGATTTCATTTGTATTTTGTCAGTCTAGCTTTAGTCGTTAATATTGTGTTTCATCGTCGATATCTACTTGCTGCCCCACGCAGGTATCATACGGCGCGAGGCCAATTGAATGTAGGGAGCATGCCCGCGTACACCTGAGTCAGGTCCAAAAGTAACCCAGCTCCCGCAACCGTCGGTTGCACTGGCATAGGTATCATTACCGTTTCTCACCACTTTAGTTCAACGAGAAATGTAATACCGTTTCCCAAGACCGGGCATTTCTCAATAATATTTTCAGTTGAGCGCTGTCCGCAGACGGAGACACCACTGAGTTGCGCACTTTCCGAATACAGAGACACAACTGAGAGATGAAATTTAGGTCATCAACCCGAACGCAGATACTACACTTTGTTCCCATCCAAAAGGCCGAGAAGCGATTGGACTTATTCAACCTTTACAGTAAGGCGATTCTGAGAGGAGTAAAAGTCCTACCAGGATTCATTATTGGCGGTCACAATCGTAACAATACACAGATAACACTGTGTTGATAGCAGACAAGGAAGGTAAACTACAGGCACTCCTACAGAAGTGTTTATAGGAAACGGAGAAGAAAAGAGTAAGCATAAGAAGAGAGAATTTAGAGTTGTCAGCAACAGGAAGAACCTAAGACGCGAACCACGTATTGGAAACACTAGTGTCAACTAAGTAGAACAATTTTAAATATCTAGGAAGAATTCTAACAGATCACGTCAAGTGCGACACCAAAATCCGAAGGCGCATTGTAACAGGAATTAGGAGAGAGGGCAAAATGATGAACATTGCTCAGAGCTATAAGAAACAAGAAGTCGTGGAGAACCATGATCGACTACGTTCTGAAGGAAGACAGCACATAGAAGTAGTAATAGAAAGTTAAAAGAAAATAGATTTGTTTATTGTCTTAGGTTTGGTCATACGTCTTTGATTTGATAAAAGGCGCAATTGTTTTACAGTAGGTAGCAGAGTTATAAGAAAACAATTATTTGTCATTTGAACGAGTTGACAGTATATATCCTGATGAGGATAAAAAAAATATTTCTTTATATTTTAAGCAGAAAGGAAGTAAAATCTACTTAATTGATCAATAGATCTACTATTTTTCTTTGGAATAATTGTCTAAGCCAGATATTAGATTATTAAAACATTTTAAAATGTTTAATTGCACATTTGCTGGTATTCAGCACATTAACTACATGAAGTGGGGGAGAGTGAGTTTTTTTTTTTGTTTTTTTTTTACTTTTCTATACCAAAACCATTTAAAAGTTTTACTTAAACAAATAAAAATGTTTTCTTACTAACATTCAAATACCACCCAAATGTAACTTCAAAGAAGATATTTAAATTATCTAAAATGTACTTTTTGCTGCTTTTTTTTTCTTGAAGGTATATGGAGATATCTACAGAAAGCTTTGTTTTGTACTAGAGACAAAATGAAGATTTGTACTTGAGTCAAAAGTTGAAAGAACAGTTCGTTTTTCATTAAAGTGTAAAAGACAATAAATGTTTTTTACTTTACTCTCCAAGTATCGACTCGGATGAGGGCCCCTTTTTTAAAGGAAAGTTCCATAACCCTTTGCTTGCGAAGCAATGGACGTATTCCATTCCTTGCCAAAAGGGGAGAAAATTATGCGATTGAAAGAGCAATTAAGAAAAGGCCAAATATCTGCGCAAATACGATAAAAAGTAAATATGACAAGCGAAGGAAAATAAATAATAAAACAGCGAACTTAAAAATAAATAAGAGAAAAATAATCTTAAAAATAGAAATGAGAGCCTAACGAACATTAGTGACAGACAGTGGTATATGGCAAACGACTACGAAGAACTCTAACGATATAAACCGAGAGAAACATTTAAAAAGACATCAGACGGACAGAAAAAGACGAATACAGTAAAAATGGCTGCGGTAACTAGATGATCGTGACGAATGAGAAAGAAAGAAAAAAATTTTATTTTTTTTTATTTTTTAAAGGTAACAATTTAAAACAAAAAAGAAATTAAGCAACAAAAATTATACACCCTCAAAAAAAAAAAAAGATAAAGAAAAAACCCCCCACCAAAAAAAAAAAACAATAAAAAGCGAAACAAAAGGAGAGTAAGATCAGATCTGGGCAAAGTCGTGTCACCTGCTCCGACATCTATTACGTTTGACACTTGACAAAGACAGTTAACATGGGTCGAAACTAATCGAGGGTGTCATTTTCATTCCGTCTGGCATCCACCACCACCCAGCTTGTGAACTCTGCGTGGAACACTCGTTTCCCTGGGCACACAAACACACCCACGCAGAGACGCTAATGGGCACATGTATGCGCACGTAAGCACACTAATGAAAAATCACATACGTAAATACACACCTATGCAACAATCCGCACACCAGTGACAGGATGTGCTAACTCTAAGACAATAAAGTATAGGAGAAAATATCCAGATTATATATATTTTAAAGTTAATATTGTATATATTTTGTAATTTATATTTAACATTATTAAAATTTTATAATTCTGTTGATGGGGAAAATCAGAATTAAGTAATAAAGATAATATGGTTGCATCTATAAATAGCTGCTGCGTTGAAAACCAAATCTAAACGCAACAGTGGTGTATATGATAAATAATATTTGTAATGCATGTTGAACATATTGCTGTTGATGTGGGTCGAATGGAATGCCTACCGTCTGGTGCGGATTCTGGAGTAAGCTCGACTTGCCTTTCAGGAGAATCTATATTCTTATCCTCATTTAATATTACAAAAATTAAGTCTCAGGGTTAGAGTGTTTTGAAATAAGATAAAGGAAGTCCTGAATTGGCTTTAGAAATCTACTTCAGAATTTGTATCACAGAAACAATTTGATTAACCATGGTGTTAAAGAGGCTGAAAGCAAGCTGGAAAAACATATATTTGAGGCAACGCGAGTTGAAAGACGCAGGGAGATTCATATCAGAAATATTCACAACTACGGGTGAGGGTCGGAACCATTTCGGTTCATAACCATTTCCGATCCTCACCCGTAGATGTGCAGTTAAAATGCACTGAAACCAAGTTGCATCTTTGTTGTGAGTAAAATAGTTTTGTCTATATGATAAAATTATAATAAATATATATATATATATATATATAAGATAGATAGATAGATAGAGAGAGAGAGAGACAGAGAGAGAGATAGAGATAGATATAGATAGATATAGATATAGAATGGTATATTTTTTATTGCATATATATATATATATATATATATATATATATATATATATATATATATATATATATGTTAATATATATAAATGACACCCCGACTACTACTACTACATCTACGTCAGGGAAAGGCACACTTTCAGCTGCCCCTGATAATCCTATTGGCCGCATCTTTCTACCGAATAACCCTTTGACCGAACATATCTCCAACAATCTAAACGCGCTAAAAATTAAAACAACACCAGCAGACAGCATATTACATCCGATGCTTGCGTCTACCTGATCCCTTGCAGAGACTGCAACTTGATTTATGGAGGGGAAACAGGTAGGTCCATAAAATCTCGTGTTTCCGAACATAAACGAGATATTCGCCTCGGTAATTTAAGTAGTGCTTTGTTTGTACACATAGCCAAATCTGATCACAATTTTGATTTCGACTCTGTGAAGATTTTAAAATATATCCATAATAAAAACCTTAGACAGTTCTACGAGGCACTTCACGTACGGTAAATACTAGACCGAGGTTCTTTAACATAACACCTTTCCTAGCAAGGTTAATACTTGACAAACGTACCGATAAGCTATACTTTCAAATAGAATTCCCCCTTTCCACTTAAGATAAAATCTCTTTCTTGGGAGCGCGTTTTCGCAGCGCCGCGTAACCGAATCCAAGAAAGAGAACACTGACTTTCGAATTTCAGTTTTTCTGTTTCTGACTAGTCCTGTATCTATCGTCTCTTATTTTAACTGAAATTCAAATATAAATATGTCTACAGTAACCATGTCCTGAAGATGGTCTATCAGACCGAAACGTCTGACGTTGACAGCAAAACAAAAAACAAAATAAAAAACAGAAAACTCACATATTCGGACGTTGCTTTGTCTTTTCCACATTTTCATCATATATATATATATATATATATATATATATATATATATATATATATATATATATATATATATATATATATATTGCAGTTCAAAAGTTTGAGGTTAACACTGGTAATTTTTAAATTGGCTCCAAATGTTGCAGTTTTCGACTTAAAGTAAGAGACAATTATTACATATGGATAAAGAAGTGGGACATGAGTTCTTATAAGAAATTTCATTATGACAAAAAGAAAAAAGAGCGTGTATGATTAAATTTTGTTCTCGTCAACATATACTCCTTTTGCCTTCATTACTGCAGCATAAATTTGGCATTCGTTGCAAAAGTTTATCAAATTATAACTTTGATGATTACTACGATTCTTTTGGCAATGACAATAAAAAAAGGGTTTTACATTTTTTCACTCCTCTGTAAATGTCATCCCATGGTAATTCCGGGGTTCCTTAAAACTTTTGAACTGCGGTGTACTTATATATATATATATATATATATATATATATATATATATATATATATATATATATATATAATATGCTTTCATGCTAGATGCTATATATATATATATATATATATATATATATATATATAATATGCTCTGATGCTAGATGCAATCGTCAGGCCTGACGATTGCATCTAGCATGAAACAGACTGTCGCCTCTAACTGTTGCATTCTATGTTCAATTATATATATATGTATATATATATATATATATATATATATATATATATATATATGTTAAAATATAGTTTTAATGTATGCCATATTTATGGGTTAAAGTGAATAATATTAGAGATAGATCGTATGTAAATATAAAAGTGGACTTTGAAGTCAACACACAGAGGCAACAGTCTGTTTCATGATAAACGCAATCATTAGGATGTGTATATATATATATATATATATATATATATATATATATATATATATATCCTAATGACTGCGTATATATATATATGTGTGTGTGTGTGTGTGTGTGTGTGTGTGTGTATGTTTGTGTGTGTGTGCAGGTATGTAGGAAAATAGGAAATAACACGTTAGTTAAATAATCCAGAGTTCTTTAGTATTTTTGTTTTTTATTTTCAAAAAGACAGTGCTCCATAGATAAGTAGAGCTTATATTATAATATTTAAAAACAAAATAGGATTCCTTCGCTACATAAAAGTCCTCATGCTTCAAAAACGAGAACCGGATCCCTCAATACAATTATTAAAATTATGTTGAATTAAGGTATCGAGTCCCGTTTAATCCTCAAGCGAAAATTTAGGAATAAGCTATCGTGTGGTTTGCGCGTTCATAAGTATGGTCCTTTGCAACATTAATTACTATGGAAACGGCTGGGATAGCCATTTTGTTTATGTGGTCGGGCTGTTAATTCTTATCTACTGATCAGTTACCTTCTGAAAATTTATGCCGGGTTAGGTTGGTGGTATCCATTCCAAAGCTGATGGGTAAACTTCCTCGATGTAACTCTAGACTTAATGAACAACATTTACCTGCCTTACAAAAAACACTAATCCCTTTTATGTACACCCTCCATCTATATTTAAGTATATACCCACATCAATAGAGAAAAGAATTAGCATGAATTCCGCTAATAAGGAAATATTCCGAAAACAGTAATTTTTATAACACAATGAAAAATGAAAAATAGCGGATACAAAAACGCTGACATAAGCTATAGAAACAAAAGTACCAATAGTAAGAAAAACAGGAAAAGAAAGGTCATCTGGTATAACCCTCCGTTCAACCAAATTGTCAGTACTAAACTAGGGCATGAGTTCCTAGCTTTAATTGAAAAACACTTTCCTACTAATAGCAAACTTAGCGAGATCTTTAATAAAATCACCTTAAAATTAAGTTACTGCTGCACTGAAAAACTAGAAAGAATCATAAAAAAAAAACATAATAATAAAACTCTGGAAAAACACGCATGCCAAAACAGTATTAATAAAAATCGTAAACTGAAATTAGACAAAAATAATGAAAAATTATGTGATTGCAGAAACCCTAAAGACTGCCTGTTGGAAAATAAATGCCTCACAAAATCCGTGGTATACCAACGCACTATCTCATCCATTTAGAGTCCTAACACTGATAAAATATACATTTGGTCACCGAAGAATAAATTTAAAATTAGATGGAGACAACACAAGAGCTCCTTCAACAATATTCAAAATATAAATCAGATATCTCTATCCCAATATTTTTGGCATTTAAATGAAACGAATAAAAACCAAAAGTAAAATGGAAAATAATAAATAGAACAAGAACTTATAAAACCTGGGATGACTCATGCCCTTTATGTCTACATGAAAAACTGCACATCATTAAGTTTCTAAATAAGGAAAAATTATTAAACCATAGACAAGAGTTAACGTTTTTTTGCCGACATCAACAAATTTTCGCATTAAATAATTAGCATAAAAAATAGATAAATAAATAAATTCCATAGTTTAATAAAAGTCTTAAAAGCTTAGCCCAATCATTAAATAGAAAAACCCTTTGTGAAGTTGTCAAAAAAAAAACAAATTGTAGTTCAGTGCAACGCGTTTATATGAGACAGCCATTTGAATAAACAAATAAATAAGGGGATTAATAGATAGATAATATAATATGAAATAAAACAAAATCCTCTCGACACTTAGCGACTTGCCGTCGCACCAGGAACTATCTTTCACTGTAAACTAACGAGACAGTAACCGCCACCATCAGATTTGGAATAGATACCCCACCCTACCCCGGCATAACGTTTCCGAATGTGACTGATCTGTATATAAGAATTAACTGCTCAACCACCTAACCAAAATGGCCGTCCCAACCGTTTTTATGTAGTAATTAATGTTGCAAAAGACCATACTTATAAACACGCGCAAACCATCAGATAGCTTATTCCTAAATTTTTGCTTGAGGATGAAACGGGAGTCGATACTTTAATTCAACTTAATTTTAATAATTATATTGAGTGTTCCGGCTCTCGCTTTTGAAACATGAGGACTCTTATGTAGCGAAGGAATCCTATTTTTTTAAAATATTATAATAAATATATATATATATATGTATATATATATATATATATATATATATATATATATATATATATATATATATATATATATATATATATATATATATATACAAAAAGAAACTTACACCCACAGAAATAGAACACAGATTTAAAATAGACGTCATTTTATACCTTACAATCCTTTCAACCAACACCTTTTCAAGGGCAATCGTTGGTGAAATGCATAAACAATCAAGACACAATAATAACGAAAGAGGAGGGAAAGTAGGAACGCGATTAAAATGAGATGAATTTTATTTGTAAATAATTAATAAAATGTATAAAAATTTCCGCGAGAATATAAAATAGAAAAAAGAAAAAAAAATGTATGTGTGGGTGTGTGCATTTTAATATGTTTTTTGTTCATACGTTATTTTTCATAGATACAAATATTTAAGTAAATGCTCTGTTTATAGTAGACAGTATTACATACATTTTCCGTTCTGAATTTGCTTAACTATTTGTATATATAAACATAGAGTATAAACAAAAAATATATTAAAATAATTGTCGGAATCAGTCCATTTCATTATATATATATATATATATATATATATATATATATATATATATATATATACTATAAAAATCCAGATGCTAAAAAAAGACGCAAATTAATAACAAAAATCAGGAGTAGCAAACAATATATCAACCGAAATATGAATATCGAAATACGGGACGATTCACAAAACAAATGACCCCTAAATCGGTGTATCGCACCTTTCCCAACATAATTCTCTCGGATAATGTGCACAATCACTAAACATTGAACGGCAATGGTCAAATGTTATAAAACATAAAACTCTTAAAGGCTAATTATCTTTAAGCCTACCAATAATTCCTTCTTACATAGTGATAGCTGGTAGGACAATGTAAACGGCGCTAGAATTTGTTTACATTAACGGATCTGTTGATTGATTGATAATTAAGGTTTCGACAGCGTGATGTTGGTTAATAGTGGAGACTGGTAAATGTTTGAACTTGTATTAACTCGTATATAAATCTCTCTTCAAACTTGCTTTGTGGCAGATCGCTGCCAGACAACATTGAGTAATAAAATCCGTTACGTAGAAGTGTTACATTTGTGTTGTAAAGCAGTAATCAGTTTATAGATGTTTTTAGCTTTAGATGTTAACACGCCAATCGAAATTCGAATCGGCGTCACGATAATAATTAACCAAAACGGTGATGATCCTGAAATT
>OZ038482.1:51158761-51176261 GCA_964036315.1 Acanthosepion esculentum | reverse complement strand
CGTTTAATCACGTGCTATATTGAGCATGCGTACTATGGTGCATGCACACACAATATACCCAGAATATTTTTTTGTTTGTTTTTTGGGGATTTGTTTTTTTCATCCCTCATTACTTTCCAATCCTCTCAAAAATGCATCCTTGTAACATGATAAATATTTCGACAGGAAAGAAAAAAGAAATGTGTCGATGGAGGGGAAAGTGCTGGAAAGAAAACAAAATCATTAATGTTTCACCTGCCTGAACATCGTCTTGTTTTATTTCTCACTACCCAACCCGCTCACCCTACATGGGCCATGCTCATAAAACTTAGTCCAGGTGAGAGGGTCTATGTTTTATATGCAAATCTACCGCCCCTCAAACCCGAATATGTCGTGGCTGAAAAAGTGGTGTACTATAAAATCCGCCAAGTCTTTTTTTTTATCTGTTCACCGCAAGCAATGTGATAATGCCACTAATTTGCATAGAGATACTGGGAGTGAAATTTAATGAAAAGTGTGAAAAAGGGCCCGGAAACCCAGTCCTAAACAGAATACAAAGGATAAAGCTCTACTCTTGTTGGCGTGAACCAGACTATATCCGAACCTATCTATTCCTGCTTGCACATATTAATTATTAGCGACATATTCATAAATGTTTAAACAATATCATAACAGTCTAACGATTTGTCAGACTTCTAATCATTTATAGTCATAAACGATTCGGATTCGGACAGTGGCACCTTTCCATGGCGTACTTATTAACCCTCTACAGCGCCACGATACGAAGTGAACTTGAAGATCCACTAGCATGTACGAGGGTCATTCAATAAATAACTTGAATTTTTCGGTATAAGGACTAATACAGATAGAAGCTTAATTTTTTTTATTTTTTTTTGTTTTACTTCTTTTTCACATGGTTTTAATTTCTTTTGCAGATTAAAAAAAAACGTTGAGTGCTTTGGCGATTAACAAAGATGGCCGACAAAGAAGCATGCTCCAGGATTTAACAGCGGTCAGTTATCAGCTTTTTGGTTGTTGAAGGGTGCAAACCAGTTGAAATTCATAGGAGAATGTGAACTGTGTATGGTGTCACATGTTTCCGCAAAAAATGTCTACAAGTGAGCTAAAATGCTTAAAGAAGGACGGAGCAGTGTTGAGGATGAAGACAGGCCTGGGAGGCCTACAGAAGTGAGGTCTCCTGAGCTGATCGAATCAGTCAATGACCTCATTCACTGACAGAAAGGTGACAGTGGATGACATTGCAAGGATTTTGAGCTTATCTGTTGGGACAAACGCAGGGGTCATCAGTCAGAAGGAGTCATCTTGCATCATGACAACGCAAGGCCTCACACAGCCACCCAAACGGTGCAGACCATCAACGAGCTGGGCTGGGAACTGCTGCCCCATCCCCCTTACAGCCCAGACCTTGCCTCTTCAGACTTTCACCTGTTTGGTCCCTTGAAAGCGTTCACAAGAGGCACGAAGTTTAAAGTGACGATGAAGTCAAAAGTGTTGTGAGCGACTAGCTGAGACATCAGTCCAAAGATTTTTACGCTGAGGGAATACGGAAGCTTGTGCACAGATGGGAAAAGTGTGCGACAGTGCTGGGAGACTACGTTGAAAAATTACAAAAAGTAAGCTTCTATCTGTATTAGAAGTCCTTACACCGAAAAATTCACCTTATTTATTGAATGACCCTTGTATTATCAATAGGCATGATTTTAACAACTTAGAATATGAGGAGAAAACTGTGTAGATAGCAGCATCAGAAAAACTATTGAAAGGATACCTAAACTCTAGTAATGGAAAGCAAGATGAAAGAACTAATTATCTGAAGACACAATGCACGGTCGTCGTCAAAAGATAGATTACAATGTGGTAGTTACCTATTTGGGACGTCAATCAAGCTTAAGTATTTGGTTAGTGAAATCCAAAGGCGCATCAAAATGACGAAATATGCCTTCGATGGAAAAAAATATCGTTAAATAGAAAGAGAATTTTATGTAATAATGCCAGCGGCAAAAATGATACAAGTGGACAAACAAGAAATAATCTTTACCTGATAGGACTTCGTATAATCTATTTTATATACATCTATACTGGGAAGCAAATCTTCACATTTACTTTATTACTTAATATCACTTTTATGATGGGGTGGGGGCTGTTGTAAGCCACTTAGATCAATGGTGTGTACTTGCCGGTTCTCGGACAACTGAACCAGTAGTAAATAAACACACAACAACTGTCTTCTGATTAGATATTTATCTTTAAATACCTTAAAATTAAACAGCTACTGGTATTTAATTTTAAGCTGGTTAAAGAGTCTGTTTTTCATTTGTGCTATTTCTCCCTATTTATTTTTCAATTGTGCCATTATTAGCGCTCAACGTTCCAAGCTTTCAAATCAGATGGTTCATCATCGGGTGTGTATGAAAAGGGGAAATTTGTTTTCTATACATCTATCCTTGGAAACTAATCTTCTCTTCTTCTTTATTACTTAATATGATTTCCATTATGTGGTTGTGTTAGAGTCACTGAGATTAAAGCTGTGTACTTGACGGTTCCCGGACAACTGAACCAGAAGTAAATAAACAAGCAATAGCAACTGTCCTCTTATTGGAAATTTAACTTTAAATATTTTGAAAAATTAAACAGCTACTGGTGTTTAATTTTACGTTGCTTATGGAATCTGTTTTTTATTGGTGCCATTTTTACCTATTTTTTCACTTGTGCCATTAGTATCATTCACCGCCATATCAGATCATGTTTGCTACATGGCAGTAAATTCCGGACAATATATTTAGAGATGATGAAGACACCTGAAATATCAAAGATGTAGTTCTGTCGACGGATGCCGAGAATACTAATGACAGAAAATCATGATGATCGAACTCATAGCTCTATATTAGGATCGACGTTTACAGATGTATTAAGCATGTCGACAGTAAATTTGAATTATTCTAAATATAAATTTTAAACTCTTCCTTTTCTGTCACAGCGAAAGTAAGCGTCTTTCTCAGTAGCTCTGGTTATTTTCATCTCTTTCAGGTGGATTCTTGGATATGGCTCTATGGGAGAAAGGAGAGATAACATTTTCTATACCAAAACAATGTTAGGAAAATTAATAACAATGTACATTTGTTCCTTTCCTCGCATATTTTATGATCGCAATGTGGGATACTTAATAACAAAAGCAATAACAATATAAACCAAAATATACTAAAGGAAATTAGCTATACTAAGTACCTACACAAATTATTATAAAATATAAATTTAAAAGCTTAAATTTCCAGCGTTCCCTCTCATGTGTAGCTATATCTACATAAACATCTCTTTAGTTCCTTTTGTCATTAAATTTCCTAAGATGTGTATATAAAAATGGAGAATATGAAATGCTTGTTTGTTTTTTTTTACTCAAGAGAAACAGGATCCATGCCTACATTTGAATGAAGTTTAAACCGTACGTATATCTTTTGAGTTAAGTTTAGCTCAGACATATATCTACATTTTGAATTAAGTTAGACAAGATTATATCGATTTCTTGACTCAACCTTTTAACAAAATCTTGACTAGGCGAAGACTAACATTTGACATAAACTAGACCAAACTATCTGATTCAATTTAAATCATGCTTTACCTATTATTTAATATATTCTAGACTAGACGATGTTTACCTTCTGAATCGATCTATACCAAACTACGTCTTTCTTTTGACTCAATTTAGATTACGCTATGTCTAACATTTTACTCAATCTATACAAGACTATGTCTTGCTTTTGACTCTCTTAGACTGGACACTACTGTAAAATGAACCTAATGATCGCCTATTGTATGACTTTCATCTGGTTTTGTCTATCAAAATTATATTCGATATGAAATAATCCAACTACGCTCGAAATTTTTAAATTAACAAACTTGAACTGATCATTATCATTATTAGATCCAAGTGTGTTTTAGAAATCACTATCGATATTTTATCGATAGGCTTATAGTATGACATTATAATTGCTTATGACATTATGATTGCTTATGATATTTAATTTCTTATGACATTATAATTGCTTATGACATTATTATTGTTTCTACCGATTTTCATGGAATTAGTTTCCTTAGCAATTTAGAAGAATGTGGTTAAAATATTATTATTCCATATTTTTCTATTCCGCTTTATTTTTTCGAGAAATCTATTATTGAATAGTCATATTAGTATATTCTTAGAATTTTGAATGATTTTCTTGACACTTAAGTAATTTTCCTCACGTAGGTGGTTGGCTGATCGCCATCTTTGCTCTAACTTTAATATATTGACTCAACTCTACACAGGACTGTTCAAACTTTTGACTGAATTATCCTAAGAAGATATGTCTAGATTTTGATTAAACTCTCGACCGGACTATATCTACAATTTGTCTTAAGTCTATTCTGAAACATGTCACCTTTTTGATTCAAGGTTAAACCCGACTATATTTGACTTTTGTCTTAAGTCTATTCTGAACTATGTCAAGTTTTTGATTCAAGGTTAAACCCGACTATATTTGCCTTTTGTCTTAAGTCTATTCTGAACTATGTCAAGTTTTTGATTCAAGGTTAAACCCGACTATATTTACCTTTTGACTCAATTTTAGACTGGTCTCGTGACAACCATTTGATTCAACTATAGACTAAACTATATCTACCTTTTGACTCATGTATAATCCGGACTATATCTTATTTTGGCAAAGTTCTAGTTCGAAGTCAGTCTGATTTAGACTGTTTCTTAAAGCTTTTAACTCAAGACTAGACAACAATTATGTCTACCTATTGACTCAAATGTAAACGTGTTAGTATCTACCTTTTGACCCAAGTTTATAATGGACTGCTTATCATTTTATTCAAATCTAGACCGGTGTATATCTGTCTTTTGACTCAATAATATTGAAGAATTGAACATTTATATGAGTAGATTTTCAGGCTTTCGTATAATGTTTTTATAAAAATCTGATACGAAGGATTTTGACCCATTACAGTTTCCCCTTATATATTTTGACATGTTGCTGGATTAAGTTAATCTTGTGCAAGATTATCTAAGAAAATGGGGGCTAGATAGCGAACTGGTCGTTAACAGGTTCATCGCTTTCTTTCGCTCTAATAGAATACCAGATTTTTCTCAACGGTCTTGTGTAATCCGTAACATATTGTGTAGCGATAAATGCCCATGTCTGTGTCGAGTTCAACAGCCTTACGAATAAAACCTTCTGATCGGAAGAGCAATTTCTTTGGTCGAAGTGGCAGTGGAAGAATCGTGGACAGTGGACAAGCTCAGTGGAGCGGCTTGATACTTACGCCTGAGGCGATCGCAGCAAGTCAACGAGGCTATTGTGGTTTTGAGCGCTATCCGTCAGTGGCAGTGCAATTCTGTCGACTGATCGCATCCACTCCGCACTCAGGAGAAGCAGGGCAACGACAAGGCATCACCGTTAATTGTCTAATTTGGCATTATTGTTACACTATGTACTTTGGTTTAGGAGTTGGTCTGGGTCAATTCGGGATGACAGAGGAAGCGTTGTCGATAAGAAGAAAGGAAGAGAAGGGTAAAGAATGAATTTGAAAAGGAAGCAAGTTCAGCGATAAAGAAAAAAGAAAGAAAAAATAGGATTGATAAACAAGAAAATAGTTACAGAAGAAAGAAATTAAGAAACAAATAATTATAAAAGAGAAAAAGAAGAAAAATGAAAAGCAGAGAGAAAGAGAGAGAGAGAAAGAAAGAAATAGAGAAAGAATGAATAATATTAATAAACTAAAATTTAAGAAAGAAAGAAAGAAATAATGGCAATAAAGAAAGAAAGAAAGGTAAATAAATAAAGAATAAAAAGGAAATACATAAATAAGATAGAAGAAACCTTGAAAGAAAGCAAGGGAAAAATAAAACGACCGAGGAGGAGGAGGAACAAAGGAGACATAGAAAGAAAGAAAGTGTTTGGACGTTGAAAATAAAAAGTAAAGGAGACTATAGAAAATACGAAATAATTTAACAGTAAATAAGTGTTAGAATGAAAAAATGAGAAATAATGAAATAAACTTTAATGAATGAATCATATATATATGTATATATATTTTTACAAGAATGAAACATACATATGCAATAGACTTTAATGAATGAATTATATTATATATATATATACACACACACACACACACACACACACACACATATATATATATATATATATATATATATATATATATTTATATATATATATAAAGGAATAAGACAATAGGAAAACGAAATGAATTTTATTGAAACAAATTTCTAAAACTAGACACAGTTTTCCTATTGTCTTTTTTCCTTTATACGAATTGTCTTTTTCTACAGATTAATTCTGTAAATTTTTTACTTATCTCTCTCTCTCTCTCTCTCTCTCTCTCTCTCTCTCATATATATATATATATATATATATATATATATATATATATATATATATATATATATATATATATATATATATATATATATATATATATATATATTATAAGGATGAACCATATATACAACATATCAAAAAGATGGATATGTTTAAGATTAAAACGACCTAGACAGGAAGAAAAAAGAAAGTAAATAAACAAAATATAGTTAACGAATTAGAAGAGAAGAAATGTGCAATAACATACTTAAGGGAAAGAAAGAAAGATAGAAAGAAACAAAGAAAGTTAGAAAGATAGTAAGAAACAAAGAAACAAAAAAAAAAGAAAGAAAATTTAAAATGAAAAAAGCAGCCTGAAATAAGAAAAAGCAAAGATAAAGAAAGAAAACACTAGGAATAAAAGAAATGTCGATTTAAGCGTATGGAACCAAAACACGAGTGGCTGAGTTTCAGAGTCAGAAGGCTATGCAAAGAGATCAGGGTAAATCAACTTGTAAAAGAAATTAAGTGTGACATAAATTTAAAACGGTGTTGTGCGCAAATATTTGCCTTGTTTCATGAATGTTCCATTAAATGGGCAGAGGCTGCTACAAAAATGAAGGTATTTGCATTTCGGGCTTCAACGCAGGTGACGCGAGCCGAGAAGTTTATTAGTCGAAAATCTTCAGGGGAAGAATTGTTTGGGGCGTAGCGTCAACTGACGTTGTAGAGAAAAGCCACAATTAGAATTTTTTTATCGGCCCGAAAATGGCTTTAAGGCAGATGGGATACGATGCATTGAATCCATAAGGTAAACGATGACAGATGCATTAGAGTAGAAAATTAAGGTATACTAACAGAAGTAGTAGGAGTAGTAGTGGTAGGAGGAGCAGTAGTAGTGTGGGCAAAGTAAAATGCTTCCTGAGAAGTAAAGAGACTCTGAAATATATTTGTTACAGTAGTAGTGATAAGGGTAGTATTAATATTAGCCGTTTCCTTGTATGGAAACATTTGACATTCATTGACCGAGCAGTCAGTGCTGATGTCAGTTAAATTTAATAAAATTAAAAAAAAAGTTTTCAGAAATATAGGCTTCTTATGTCGCGTAACACTTAGCAGTATTGATCGGACATCTTTCTTAAATTTTTGTTCGAAGTAACATGGAACGTCAGTATCTTTATTATGTCATTATTCTCTCTTTGTTTTACATATACAATGCATTTTAACTTATGCTTCTGTTGAAAGTCCTCAGACGAGGCCGTTTTTGTTATCCGTTACAGTTTTCTGTTTGTCTGCGTTTCTGCACCGCCAGATTACGAGCTTCGAAGAAGGACGGCGCTCTCCAGTCATCATTCACTTGCAGTTATTTTTATTCATTGATCTGCGAAAGCCGCATGTTGAGATATTCTGAATGCGTTTGGCGCCATACATGTCATCCATATTACAATCTCAATCTGATGAGACTATTTAATACATGACTCGAGTTCTTAGGTTAATGAGTCTGTTTTATAGCAAGAAGATACTAAAAATGTATTAAAAGGAAATAGAAAGCCCAAAATGATACAAATCAAGACGTGTATCAATGAGGAAAATAAATAATGTAAAAATTGGTGTCAAAAGTAGTAATAATAAATTAATAGAATTCTGGAATACATCATATTTCTGTATATTTTTAATATTATTAATCTGATTATTAAGATTAATTTTACTGAAGTAAAAAAAGGTATATAATTATGCGTAATTTATTTTAGAATAATTTTACATTGATCTTATTTTTTTTTAATATTTCAAATTAATAATAACAATTATTATTATTATTTATTATTATTATAGCACTTAGAGATCAGCGCGAATTACGAAAATAAAATACACATTGTTTACCAATATTTAACAATATTTCAACAGTATGTCTCTCTTCTTTAAGTCATGTTTAAATTTGCATACAAGTATGAAACAAGTCTTTATAAAAAGGTCGTTTTCCTTTGGAAAACGGATGTACTTTTAATCAACGTGACATAGCGAGTGAAATGAAACCACTAGGAAGGGAATGCAAACTAAATGTAAGTAACATGATGGGGCCTGTACACATTGTTATTATTATTATTATTATTATTATTATTATTATTATTATTATTATTATTATTATTGAATTCACCTGCCAATTTGTTCATTTTTCCAGGGGTCAGATGTTAGTCTTTTACTTATAAACATTTCTTCATACGTTTTTTTAATCATCAATGACATAAACCACTGAAGAAACAACGACATTAGTTAACATATGGAACTCGAAGAGAAAATAATGACCTAATCAAGATCTTGTCGTTCCGTACTACTTACAGTACTACAATACAAGAAAGATCGATAAATGTTATTATTTCCCTGAAAAAGTTTTCCTAAGGAAGATTATAAAATATTTCCATTAAAACAATTTTTCAGCAAAATAGATTTCTCAAGTTCGGTAACTGTCATTAATCTTTCTATTATGGATGGGACCCTACTGCAACACAAGCCTACAGTGGCGCTGTCTTATCGTCCAATAAATACGGAATGTTTCCATATAAAATGGTTAATATCACTATTATCATTACAATTCTTCCGACGGCTTCTTTTAAAAAAATGCCTAACGCATCTTCTTCAGTCAGTCCTTAATTCCAGAGATTATCAGTTAAAACGTTCACAGTTGCCGCTGCTGCTGTTGCTAATAATAATAATAATAATAATAATAATAATAATAATAATAATAATAATAATGATATTTTTTAATCAATTCACCCCAAGCAAGTGGATAATACCACTAAGACTCTTGGGGCTGCTGGGAGTGAAAGATAATGAAAAAAGCTTTAGAAATAACTGGAACACCAATCTTAAACAGGAAACAAGGAACATTAAGAATTGATAATGGAACAAACTAAAATCTCATCTATCGATATTTTGTTTAACCAAGTTTTTTGTCCCCATTCAAGGGGTGAATCCATATTGGTATCAAAAGCTATGCAAATAAAAACTAATCGCCTAATACTGATAACGTCAGCGGATAACACTAAATGATGGTCAATCACAGCATAGACCCCTAACAGAACGAATGAAAAATGAATAAAATGGGATAGAGGAAGTTAAGCAACGCCATGCTTGGATATGCGTAGGCTGTAATGGATAACGACTTGGAATGGTAGATCGGGATGTCATTTTCTGATTCTAATCGGGTACGTTATATTCAAAACCATCGGTGACTTACATGTGACCATAACTATTGATGATACTAGGCCCAATTTCACTTATGAGGCTTGGGCACTTTCCCTATTTTCCGCATCCTATGGTTCGCTTAAAACCTGTTCATGGTACATTTCGAACACAGATCTCATGGTCAGAAAGCGAACGTTCTAATCACGGGGCCACGTGCAAATTGGGAAGGCGAAACGTAGACAATCATGAAAGGAAATGGAATGGTCTAAATATAGGAGAAAGAAAAAACAAAGGAAGTCTTGAAAAAGAAAGCAAGCTCGGCAGGAAGAAATATGAAGAAAGAAAGAAAGAAAAAAGAAAGAAAGAAAAGGAACGTTTAAACAAAGGAAGGGAGGGAGGGAGAAATAGAAACAAACGAGAGAATAAAGATAAAAGAAGGAAGAGGACACATAAAAAAGAAAGAAAGCAGAACCTGTGAGAAAAGAAGTGAGAATAAAAATAAAAGAATGAATTGTAAGCCTTCTAAAGGAAGGAAGGAAGGAAGGAAGGAAGGAAGGAAGGAAGGAAGGAAGGAAGGAAGGAAGGAAGGAAGGAAGAAAGAAAGGAAGGAAGGAAATTGGACGAACAGGAAAAAAGATGAAAGAAGTAAAAAAAATAAAAGCAAGCAATCAAGAAAGCAAGAAAGAAAGACAAAAATATATATACAGAATAAAAATAACTCGATGGATCTCTTCAATTCTTTAAGCTATGAATGAAAACAAAAAGTAACAAAATAATAAAACAATCTGCATAAAAAGAAAAAGCAAAAAATCACGGAGTAAATATTTAGAATCTGAGAAAAAAGGCATTTGAATTAAACAAGAAGAAAAAGATTAAAAAAGTGACTCTCGTGAAAAAATCGTAATTGTAATGGCAATATTCGCCTTGTAAGGAAACATTCGGGTTCATTGACCGAGCAGTCAATGCTGATCTAAGTTGAAATTCATAAAATATTTCTATTAAAACAATTTTTCAGAAAAATGTTTTTCATGTCCACTAACTCTTACGAGTAATGATGGGGTTTCCCTTCCTAATCTCTTAGTATGGAAATTCAACATCTTCATCTTAACATTATTACCTCTTCCATATATATGCTAGTCATTTTACATGTTGCTGCTGTTGCCACTCCACGAGCGATGTTGTTTCTGTTATTTGTTTATCGACACTGTAGCGGCTGACTTACACGTCTACAGAAGAAGGATGCTTCTCGCTTAAATCTACTGGCCTCACCCACTCGAAGTCATTTTTAACCATAAATCTGAGAAAGCAATCGTATGCATCAGATAGTTTAGATATGTATGACATCCATAGGAAAGTTTCGATGTGACTTGAGTTTTTAGGTTAATGTCTTGCTTTTGTAGCAATTTGCAGTCACTTGAGAAACTAGTGCAGCGTATGTTCAGTTTGATATAACTGATCCATAAACCTAAGTATTTGAAGGGTTTAGTATCTACTTATTCCACTTTCTGTATTTTATCTATGGATTCAGAGTACATGCAATCACTGCTTTCATTCCAATTCCAGATCATAGATTCTGTTTTTGAAATGTTCACATTTCTTGGAACACTTGTTAGATGTTGATTTCTCGTTCAATATCATTCCTATCCTATCTATAAATACATATGACATCAGCATAGCCACCCCACCTCTTCATCAGTACTTACACATTGGGTGGGAAAGTAGAAGCGTTCTTTTCTTTCAGTATATACTCTTGGGGTGTGATATGGAATCTTCAAAAGATCAGTACGTATCTTTTGATATCTGGACTTGTGTGTGTATATAGGGCAGAGGATACGAAAAGATTGGGGCTCTCATTATCTCCTTCAGATTTTAAAATATTTCGTTATTGGGGCCATCGTCAAATATATACGAATTTGTGAACCGGCATAGTTCCTCAATTCGGTCTAAAAATTCACTTGTGTCAGAAATGGGACAGTCATCTATAAGGAATATTATCGAGTAATCCACGGTTACCTCCCTTGTCAAGAAATGGCATCTTCCCGTCACTATAAAAACGGAAAATCAATGAGGAAGGGAACAATTTAAAATTCTACGCGTTAACTACTTTGTACGTCAAGACAGTCAAAGACTTCATCTTCTTTCCTTTCACCCTCCTGTAATTTAATACACTTAAATTACGTCACAAATATGCTCATATGCTGCTCTGAGTTCCACGTAGAAGGTATCTATAAAAATGTATATTCCACTTGCACTGGTAACAGAAGGAATATGTTAAATAGTTGGATTTACACGAGTCGGAATCACTGTTTTTCTCAAAAGGATTGTTAATGCAATATTGCCTCGAAAAAAAAACACGGATTTTTCTTACAATCAAATGTTTCAACGTTAAATAACGAACAAAGTATTGTTAAGCCGTAGCAAAAAAATAAATGAATCAATCTTGACTCGGTGACATTACTAATCAGTTATTTGAGTAAATTATATATATATACTTGAATTGAGCAAATGAAGTAGCCGACATCATTCAATACACCATTTCTAGCTTCTTCTGCTCCAGACTCTCATATTAGTGCCAGTCTAGCAAATGCACAGCCCTTTCGACGATAAATTTATATAACTCTCTAATCCGATACCGCTGCTCTCGATATCGTAGTTTCCAATAACGTGCTGCACTTTTTCCAATAAACTTCCTTTCAAGCACTTCATTCTGCCAGTTTATAAAGGAAATCGAGTGGACGTAATAGAATTGCTCAGGACAGAAGTCCCGAAAGAGAAGAAGATTCAACAAACATGGTAGACAAGAAAGAGAAAAGCGAGAAAAAAAGACAGTTGAAAGGAAAATTTAGGTGAGCTGATTTTGCGACATATTAACGCTTGCTGTGTGATTACTGAGAATTTTGTATGTGAGGATCCATCTCAAAATCCAGTAGCAAAAGGACCAACTTTGCTAACCATATATCATCCAATTAAAATTCTATCTGCATGATTGACGATTTTTAAATGATTATACTTGCGTGCTCAGGTGGCAAGCTAATCCCTGCTGCAAACGCTCGCTCAGGCACATTTGTGTTTCTACAAAACCCACAGAGCCTATATGGTATTTATACTGCAACCATGCTTTGTTTAGTTTCTGAGAGAGAGAGAAAGAGAGAGGGAGAGAAGAGGGAGGGGTGGGAAACAGAGAGGAGGTAGAAAGGGAGAGAGAGGAGGGAGAGAAGAGGGAGGGAGTGGGAAACAGAGAGGAGGTAGAGAGGGGAGAGAGGAGGGTGTGGGAGAGAGGAGGGAGGGAGAGATAACGGGAGAGAGGAGGGAGGGGAAAAGAGGGATGAAGGAGTGGGAGAGAGGAGGGAGAGAAAGAGAGTGGGAGAAAGGTTGGAGGGAAAAGTGAGAGGAGGGATGAAGAGAGGGAGGGGAGAAGGAAATGGAGAGAGAGGTGGTAGTGAGAGAGGGAGGAGGGGAGAGAGAGAGTAAGAAAGAAAGAGAGCACTTAATCTGGCGTGATTGCCAGTTTGAATAAGACCCATCCGCCCAAACCGACGGTCGCGATGACTTGGGCCTTCATGCTAGTAGAATCATCAACGGCTATCGAACAGGATTGTCTACCCAGTTTTCCTTACAGAAGAATTGAGTTAAATCACGAATATGTCTTCAATCCCTCCTCTCTTCACTCAGTTTAGTGTTAACATCTTCTGGTAAAGCAAAATGTTTTGCTCGTAAATTCTTTTCAAATTCTACTCTTAACTCATCTGGAGTACCTTTGCCTGACTTTCCACTTAGAACTGAGTCTCTATTGATTGATATGCATATAATTCCTCCATGGTATCTGCTATCATTCCAAAACTGGATCTTCAAAAATAATGTGGACTTTATGGTATCCTTGCAATAGTCGTTAAAAAACGTGCTCCAGAACTGACTCCTGTTCTCTCTAAACAATTTTATGGCTTCAATCAAATATATTTTGAACGCAGTTGTATGTCTTCAACAACAGATAAAGAAAGAGGTATTGTTGGCAACTGTAATATAAATATGTATTTTTGGTAATTTTCTTGTTTTTCATATAAGAATCAATTGCTGGTATTATTACTATAAAAATGTATTTTTACGTTTTCATGGTGTTTTTTGTGTTTGTTTGTGGTTCACTATTTGCTCATAGTTGGAACCCTTACAGGTGCTGCTAAAACGGGCCGGGGAACAACGGAAATTAAGGGTGGTTCTACACTTCTCAAAACCTCCAACTTCTCAATCAGAGGCCTTGCTGCCGGATGTAATATCCAGCTCTAACCAGTTTTCGTCTTCTACCTGGAGCATTGAGGCTGTTACCAGAAACAATTAAACTTGATTAGATATGCAAAAACGAAAATGGCCACCTGTTTATATAGTCACCGTTTGGGGGGAGGCGTCAGTTTTCTTGTCATTTTCTTTTTGTTTTGTTGGAAGTGAGTATGAATTCTGCGAAAGGAATTCGAACCTGTATTAATTATTCCTTAATAACATCGAAAAATACATTGCTCTTAGTTATTTTGTGCTTGTTTCTCAAAAAAGAAAGAAAATTTCACAGACTGAGACTATATCTAACACACGATACTATATCTGACGAGTGTCGAAACAGCACAGATTCTATAACTGGCCATTGTCCAGTAACAAGAGATGCTATACCTGCCCAGAATCAAACCAAAATGGATACTATATTTGCTCAGAATGGCTGCTGTATATATACCACAAGATCTATTAAGAATTTGCTGATATATCTGTCTAGATCTGAATTAGACTTATTATATCTGCCCACGGTCATATGAGAATATGTATTCCCAAATGCGGATCAGAATGAATCTTAGTATATCCATCGCCAACCGAGAATAATGGAGACCAATAAATACTGTCAAATTGTTTAAAATTTGGACAAATACAGGAAACTGCAAAAGAGTATCAATGGTATTAGCGAAGAAAACTCGCGTGACCCTTAAAATTAAAAAAAATATCCAATATACACATATTCACGAAAACATAATAACCAAGTAACAAAAAAAAAGAAAGCAAAATCTAATAATCATTAAAAAATATGGAATTAAACAAAATATTCGAATACGTATTAATAATTGAAAGAATACAAATACACTGTATATAATAGAGCGTTCGATATTAAACTGAAACGATTGTTTCATAAAAGAGTTCGATTCTCATTTAGTTCTTTATACTTGAACCGTTAGAATTAAAAAAAAAAAAATAAAATGCGAATATTAAATATATTATTCTAGAGCAGCATTTCTCAGCCATTTTACCTTTGCGTAACCCTTAAAATAAATTACATGTCTCAAGGAACCCCTGCGCAAAAACAAAACTATATGTCATATTTTTCTCACTTTATTTTCATCGTAGTTCACGTGCTAAATATCATAGTATATATTATTGAATAACCGGTTTAAGGAAAAAATAATACCTTGGTAATGCTAAATAAAATTCATACTGTTCGTTTATAATACTTCATCAGGGAGTTTTCATCACCCAAAAATATTCTAAACTCAAACGTAAAAAAATAAACATAACTAACCAATATCATATACCTATAATATAAATGTAAACAGAACAAAATCAGAAAATTGGTGCATTAATTTTTTATGAAAATAAATAGTATATTAATATTAATATATTTTTAATAACATAATAGTTTAGATAGGATGATGTCTATATTAAAATATTACAATAACCAAGAATATACTGTATGTGTTTCGTAATATTAGTTATAAGAAATTAAATAAAAAGTCAAAAGTGCATTTCTCACCTGTTCCCGCGGAACCCTTGGGGACCTTTTACGGAACCTTAGGGTGAGAAACGCCATTTATGTTTCCCAGATTAACAAAACTTTGAATTATAAAATGACATGCAAGTAACAACAAAGATAAGTAATTGGTTTCTTTAATAAGATTTCAGAAAACTGCGGCTGTTTTGAAGAACGCCATTATTGTCGTGATTCTAAGGAAATTCTAATAATCTTCGAGACCGTGACAGTGCTTTAAGGAAGCTGAGAAATGCGAAGCATTTTCAAAGCAGAAATTTAATCGAATTCACGGAATCCATCGATGAATAAAAGATCAATACTCAACGCTGCAGCAAATTTGATTTCCGTTTAAATATCATACTAATATTCACCAAATATAAGACCCAAGTTATTGAACTTAAGGACACATGACACAGTGAATAAAGGCGTTAGTTAAATCCAGTGACAGGACCCAAAGAACTTTGAGAGGGGAATTAAAAGGAGATAACTGATAACTGACATCCATTAGACATAGCACGTGGAACTAGAAAAGTCTACACCAGTAAGCGAAATAAAGGGTTCAGTTTGACATTTCAACCACGTGAAGAAGGCCGGACCGTACAACTGCCGAAACGTTGTTATAAATATGGCAACAAAGATAAGGACAATAGTCCGAATAATGTAAATAGATCAGTGCTTGATTAACAGAGTAAGCTAGGGAGAAATCAATACGATCTCTGCCGTTTCAAGGGCCACTTTCAAACTCTGCATCATATCTTAAGATCTGGTAATGTAAATGTTGAAATATCGGGGAAGTTGTATTTTTAAATATTCCTCATTTCCACTATCATACATTTAACGTTAAATCTACTCAAATATCACGTTGGAATAATCTGTGTTTGTCTATAATTGTAAGAAGTTAAATATTTACCTGTTCCATAAGATCCATTTCTATTCTAGTAAATCACCTACGATTTAATATTATAGACACTTGGTATCATACACTTAAACCAGCCCTGGAATGGAGATTGCTTAATATGTACGTTATTTTTTAATAGATATCACGTAGTTCTTGTGTTATTGTAAGCATCTGGATGCTTTATTTTTTCTAAGTTATTTCTTTCTAATCAATCAAATGAGTAGAATGAACTAAGAATGCATTTGCATACAAGAAATCAGTTTTCTCTTTAAAACTATAACAGTTATCTCCCTTGCTGATCAGTGTCAAATCGCTACACTAATGCATTTGATGACTGTTCTTCTTATGCGCCTACATCAATGGCCGTGATGAGAATTTCCTTGAATTCGTATTTGTTATTAAAGTGATCAAGTGAAAAATTTACAAGGAAAGAGGTGAATGAAAAGGAGTAGAAACAAAATGGGAAAGGGTGGAAAAAATATGGTGCAAAGAAAATAAATTTTTAAAAAGCCACAAAAGTGAATTAGAATATTTTAATGAAAATCATATTATGAAATCAAGAAGAAGAAAAAAAGGAAAATGAAAGATTATAATTATTATTATGAACGGTCACCGAGATAAAATAGAAAAGGCTCATCAAAAAAGGATTTAGACGGAAAAAGGCGCCGACGAAAAATGTTAGAGAACTAAAAAGTACAAAATGTAGAAAGGCAATAAGAGAATAAGAGGAATGAAAAGAAACAAACTCCGTATAAAGCGGAAAAGAAAAAAAAGAAGAAAAGAAACAAAAGAAACACAAAGGAAATAATAGAGGCATAAAATTAAGAAATAAAAAGAAAAGAAATAAAAAGATAAAACAAGGGAACGCCATAAAGAAAGAAATTAGTAAAGATCGGACAAGAAAGAAAGAAAGAAAGAAAGAAAGAAAGAAGAGTTAAAATTAGATTTCAAAGAATAGAAGAAAACAAACGAAATTCAAGAAAGGACAATGCAATACGAGGAAGCGTCAATGAAAGAAAGAAAGAAAGAAAGAAAGATCATTAATGAAAGAAAGAACAAAGTAAATAATAGAAGCTTCAAAGAAAGAAAGAAAGAAAGAAAGAAAGAAAGAAAGATCATTAATGAAAGAAAGAACAAAGTAAATAATAGAAGCTTCAAAGAAAGAAAGAAAGAAAGAAAGATCATTAATGAAAGAAAGAACAAAGTAAATAATAGAAGCTTCAAAGAAAGAAAGAAAGAAAGAAAGAAAGAAAGAAAGAAAGAAAGATCATTAATGAAAGAAAG
>OZ038482.1:51098761-51153761 GCA_964036315.1 Acanthosepion esculentum | reverse complement strand
GAATATTGCGCCAATTCTGTCATATGACCGGAATTCAGAGCCTCCATAAAATCCAAACGGAATCAATGCTGGTATTAGAAAAATCGTTCAGAAAGAGAAATTCCTAAACTTTGCTCTGTACCCTAACAAGCATAGATGTGAAGAGATAAGCACTCTTCATGTAAGCATTACATGCCACATCACATACGAATTTGCTAATAGTATACAAAGAGTTGGCTTTCATTCACATGTACGATGTACTAAGGATGAAGAAAGATGTATCGATGACATAGGTATTCATTATTGGGATGAGAATGATCTTGAACAGGAAATCAGCATCCTCTACGAAGTGTTCCAATAAATAAGACCCACGATAAACCGTTGTAAAACAGAAATTATGATCTAAAATTGGAATGAAATTACTGGTGTCATATACCTTGAACCCATCATAAACATTCGGGATGTCGGATTAGTAAATACTAAAAATAATTCGGTGTATGGATCTGTTATAACAACTCTAGTATAGGAGTTAAAGAAACAGACCATAGAATAGTCGGCGTTAGATGTAGTTCCGTCCAACAATGCAAATTGCTACAAAATCAAAGCATTAACCTGAAAGTTCGAGCCATGTTCTTAAATAGCCTTCTCAGATCAAGACTTTCTTACGGATGTCATACATGGCGCCAGATCTGTTCAGATATATCTAAACTGCCAGTATTATTCATTGGTTTTCTCAACAGCTAACAATGTCTTTGGGTGAGTGAAGACTGTGGGTTTTGGTGAAAACCATCCTTCTTTGAACAATGTAGGCTAGTGCCACAATATCACAAACAACGAACTGTGCCAAATAACAAAAAAACCCATTACTTGAAGAATTTAAAGAATTAAAACCGGTATCACATTTAACTCGAAGTGGCGTCTTAGTGGCATTATAGCCTTGCCTAAGGTGAAATCATTAAAAAAAATTAATAATAACAAAACTTTTCACTTCATCTGGTTCGGCCCATCACTCTCTATTTTTCTTTCTTTCTTTCTTTCTTTCTTTCTTTCTCTTTCTCACTCGCTATTTTGTGTTAGAAACAGTTCAGTCACTTTGTATTTGTTATTATATTTATAAACGTCTATACGTGCGTACATTAATTTCAGTAATGTATCATATATGTGTATTGAAAACATTATTAAATGGCAAACAGTTTGTACATTATCTCTTGACTTCTCTGTAAACCATTTGTCTCCGTAAAAAGAATCATTTTTAAGCTAGACACGATGTGTATGTGCGCATGCGCATATTTAACTCGTACAGTTTTTTTTTGTCTCATTTATTTCCGATATTGTCTTATTTTGTTTTCCAGGTCGCATTCACATTTTGTGCGAGTGACATGTGATTCTTTTTTCTTTTTTTTATAACCCACCTCATTGTCTTTCCTGGTACGTTTGCTTAGTTTTACAACTTGCGATTCGTTGGCGTATTTTGAATTAATTTTATTTTGTGTAATTTTCGCTTTATTCAGTTTATATTTTCCTCTCAATTTTGCTTTAGTATTTGTTGTTAATGGTTGAATTTAAAATATTGTTTTCTTCCTTTTGCTAAGTTTCTTTGCTCTTTTCTTTTGTAATTGCACTGGACAATGTCCTATTTATGCATTTAACAATTTCATGCGGTTCAGCTTGTTTCTCGCAAAACTCTGTGGACATCTTCCAATGCTTTCAACTTTCATGCCATCAATAATAATAATAATAATATTAATGATAATAATAATAATAATAATTATAACAAAGATCAAATAATGAGAAAAAGAACAATATTTATGATAACATAAATAGTGTTGGAAATGATAATAGGGATAATAATGATTCGAAGAAGAACAACTCTAAAGATAATAAAAATGAAGGAACTAACACTCATAATATTTGTGGCGGTGAAAAAATATTATCTAACTAGATTAGTTTTTAAACCAATGGAATAATAATAATAATAATAATAATAATAATAATAATAATAATAATAATAATAGTTGAGACTAAAATGATTATAATGGTAATAACGACTCCGCCAAGAATAAATGCACAACTCAAGAAGTACTAATGATAATAAATTTTGCGACGAAGTGGAAGAAGACACAAAGGACAGTAAGTGTCTAATCAATTAAATACTAGTACTACCACCACAACCACCACCACTACTACGATTACTAACAATAATAATAACTGTTGTTAATAGTTATATTAATATGAATATTAATCAGGTTGAAGAAAAATAAGGTAAAAATGACATCAATAAAAAAAAAACGACGTTATTAGTGGAATGGTATCATCATTCATTTACTTACAGCAGCATCAATAACAATAATAAAGGCGAGAATACAGAGAGTGCTGAAACGTTGCCAGTTCTTCTCAAAATTAGAAAAAAATAACCAAAATGACAAGTTATTTTCGGGAGAACTCTTCATAGGCTGAGAAATTTTTTGCACTAACTAGTAGTGATATTTAAAAAAAAAAATTAAATAATAATATGAATGAAAATTGCTAGCTATTTTAAAGATGCCTTTGATTATATTATTACCTCAACTTTTGCATTTTCATTATTATTAGTAGTAGTAGTAGCAGTAGTAGCAGTAGTAGTAGTACTAATAATAGTAGTAGTACTAATAGTAGTAGTGGGGGTGGTGTTTGGGATGTTGCTGATCAGGCTAATCGTATTGGTATTGATTAAGGTAAAAAAGTATTGATGGTGATATTGATTATGGTAAGACAGGTGGTAATGGTGGCGATGGTCAGAATAATCGTGTCGATACCAACTACGGTTAGTATTGATTAGAGTAAAACAAATCCTGTAAGAATTAAGGTAATTATCCTTGCTCTTTACTTTATTTCTATTGATTTTCCTTTATTCTAATTTCCCCCTATTCTTCCTAGACTTGCCCATCTTAATCGCCAAAGGCAGCATAACAATACAGGATGATGATCATGGTAAGATCGTCTAAATATTAGCGCCGCCGCCATTACTCGTATAACAAACGACGCTATCATTATCATCATGATTTTCAATTCACTCGTATTTATTGACATGTTCTTCCCTCTGCTTTTTATTAGTCTTTATCTGCTTCCTATTACCGATTGTGGTTTTAGGTGTTGGAAGAGGGAAAATAAAAGTAAAAATCAAACAGAATTTCAATTAAACAAATAAATAAATGCTATTGATTTGATTATGCCACTAACTTTTCTTGTTCTGCATCTATTTGATATTTCGTTATATTCTTTTGTAGAGGAGAGAACGAAGTAAAATTCCCCCACCACGCCCAGCCAGTAATTCACCCACCCATATTTCCCGTTTGAATTATACATATATATATATATATATTATTTCTCTTTTTTTCTTCTTGCATCTTTTACTGGCATGTTACGTTCGGATTAAAATATCTGCCGGGAATTTATAAGTACAATTCTACATTCGCCTTTGCTTTATTTTAAATTTAATTTCTTGATGAAAAATAAATAAATAAATATAAAATCATTTATCGTTCGCATAACTTAATCACAAAAGAGGAAATGATTCTTGATTCTTTGCTTTTCGTTTAATTTGAAAGATTTAACAAAGAAAAAATTTCACTTCTTTAAGTTTTGCTATTTTTCTTCGTCAAGTTAATCCCTGTTGGTATATATATATATATATAATATATATATATATATATATATATATATATATATATATATATATATATATATGTATATATATATATATATATATATATATATATATATATATATATGTATATATATATATATATATATATATATATATATATATATATATATATATATATATATATATATATATATATGGTTTTGTCATTTTATTTGTCATTTACACTGTTTTGTATTTCGGTTTATCTCTTGTCTTGTTCACGCTTTGGAAATCGCTGACACTTCAATAAATTATTCTCTTTATTTTCCATTCACCCTCCATAGTTTTGCTTTCATTTTCTTTCTTACCATTGACAATAGTATTATTTAAACTATTCACTTTGGGACTCTGTGTGTGTTTCTCTCTCTTTTTGCACACACACATGCACACACATATGTTTGTCTAGCAGATGGCCATCAACAGAGTATAAAATATTCTGAAGAGATTAAATTGCAAACTCAAGGAGTGTCGTACTGACATTAGCTTTCAAACAGCCACTGTCTATCTATCTATCTATCTATCCATCTATCTATCTATCTATCTGCAGATAGATCGATCGATAGATAAATAGATAGATAGACTTACATATATAAGTATATGACATTACTCTCCAATCTTAAAAGATAAATCGTGATGAAATCGATCATAAACTAAAATGACATGTTCATCATTAATTACTCATAGCTATGTATCAGAAGCTCATGAAGGATTGAAATTAAATTCACATATACATATATATATATATATATATATATATATATATATATATATATATATATATATATATATATATATATATATATATTCCAGAAACTTAAACTAACTTCTAACTTTCTGTCCTGAAGTAACATATTTCACATACGATTTCGTTTTCAAACGTTTTTTGATTGGTCTTTTCATAGCTGAAACACCTATCTTACGTGAGAATCGTCTTATGAATTGATTTGGGATCGTTTCTAATTGATTCATTTAGCTGTATGTTGAAATGATGGTCTCGTTTCCTGTTGTGACCTCCTGATCCACTTTTCCTCTCTACCGATACCTCTTTTTTAAAACTTATTCACCGTTCTCTTGATGGTTCTTGAATGCAATTTGAAGATGGAAGCCAGAGTGAGAATATTGGCACCATTACTAAAATCCTGAATGATTTTTTCTCTCACCATTGCTCAGTTGGGAAGACAGTGTCACTGGCACAAAATGATTCTATTCTCTTTTTCGCTGAATAACTCAAAAGGTTGTTTAGTGTTTCTTAGGACAAATAGTGTCAAGATGGATAAACGTCTAATATGAGAACCTGGAAAAATATATTAATATATTTTCTGTTTATACGTTATTTTATATATACAATTATTTAAGTAAATGATCTTTTTATATATTAAACAGTACTAACTACGTTTACCGGCATGAATGTCCGAGAAATTTCGTAGAAAAATATGTCCTCCGACAGGAATCGAATCTGTATCCTACAGCGAACCGTCATATGGCCTGACGTGCTATACCATTTAGCTAAAAAGGACGCGTCTGCTTAGCAAAGTCAAATTACTGTTTTTAAACAACACGTTTTCCATGATCTTTCTTGCACGTTTATATCTGCTCGAAGCGTATCTTAACGTAAATTAATGACAACATATATTACGAAATGGATTAAATCTGACAATTATTTTATTTATTTTCAGTTCATACGTTATTTTTTTATAGATACGGATATTTAGATAAAGGATCTGTTTATAATACGCAATATTTGCTACATTTACTAGCCTGAACATCCTAGAAATTTCATAGAAAATATATGTCCTCCAACAGAAATCCATCCTATATTCTACACGGAACTGATAATTGGTCAGACTTGCTATATCATTTAGGTATAAATTTTAGTTAGCAAAATCAAAAAACAAAAAAACATTATTGGTTTTCACCAGTCGAGGTGCAACTAAATGCACTGAAACAAGGTTGCATCTTTGTAGTGTGTAAATTGATTTTGTCTATATGAACAAATTACAATAAATAATTATTGCTCTACTCTAGGAGTTGAGCAATCTTTTGAGTTAATGCTATGAACATTAAAATTTATATATTATTTTCGTTCTCATTACATTCGGATATATATATATATATACATATATATATATATAGCGAGAGAGCGAGAAAGGGAGAGAGATAACGAAGAGATTTGTTTAGAAAAAGGCACTTGAATATGAATATATTGAAATCAATTTAGCAATCTGCCTACATATCTATCTGCATCTACAACCTCCTTTCTCACAATATCGATTCAGTTCACTTTTATCCACTTTATACCGTGCCCTTCTCTTCAAAAACACAAAATCTTTCATAATCTCGTGGATTTAATATATCATCAGTGTATTAAATCCTATTGACTAGAATTATTGATTTTAAATCTAAAAAATATAAACAAGGACCGTAATCGCTGCACACTCCATGTTTACAGACATCTGCTGAACGAATTTAAAATCAGCCCTATGCAAGATTGCTAAAATATTCCATTACGATCGAAACCACTCGTCATTGCTGGAAAACCGGCATTAGCAGACCCTGTTACAAGAAAATTTTATATGGATACCTCCATAATTAGCGAGACATAAATATAAAACTTAACAAGGTATTAAATGCTTAATGATGAGATGTTCACGTAGCGTGACTGTTGTGAAGGCGTAAAATGGAACTGTCGTTTTCGAGTTCAATTTCCAGCCGAGGCCGTTGAGTTCTTTCCCACAAAAATAACCTTCATAACGATACGAATCTGTTTCTTTCCCTTACTCACCGGTTGTAGGTTAATAGCAGTCCCTGACAGAAGGGAAATATTCTGAAATCCGACGAAGGCAACGGAAAACCAAGACACTCTCTTTCCCAAGAATGCAAGTGTCAATTCAAAGAAAATAAACAAAAGGAAATCTCTTTTGAAATATGTGCGCCAATGTCCTGAAGGAACGAGACATTTTTTTTTTAAATCGTAATTCTTCATAGGGTTTTTAATTTTTTAACATTTGTCATTACTCTTTCAGTGAGTTGTATAATCCTGTTATATTTTATCTAAAGAAGAATCATCAATATTATCGTCCAAGATCTAGCGTCTCGATTTTCAGTCACTTTATGTTGTTGAGTAAATAAGACACCCATGGTAACACAAGTGAACTAGACAAGACGCCTTGACAGAAAATCCCTGAGCGCACTCTGTCCAAAGACAGAGACGCAACTGAGAGATAATAAGTAAAGGTGACCTTACTCAAAAAGAGTTTGAACGGAAAGTAAGGACCTATATACAGCAAATTTGCTTTAAATTAGGTGCATAAGAATTATAGGTTTTGATTTGTCCTTCTTCTAGATCAGTTGAGTTGTCCTTCTCCTAGACCAGTTGGCATCCTGGAAACAGAGTCTGTCCTGCTATTTACTGATAGCTTCAAGAATAGGATTCATATTAGCACGTAAGCGAATGGAATGGATTCGACGGAATTCGAACTCGACACTTCGATTCCTCAATCCGAGTCGCTATCCATATCTCCACCATGCCTCCTACCTCTGTCTGTCTGTCTGTCTGTCTGTCTGTCTGTCTGTGTGTGTGTGTGTGTGTGTGTGTGTGTATATATATATATATATATATATATATATATATATATATGTGTGTGTGTGTGTGTGTGTATTATTCTTTAAAATACATATATTTTCTTTAAAATACATATATTTTCATATGCTCATAAGAATGTGTATGTGATGTATGTTTTCATTTTCTAATTTAATCTATTTTTTAATTAATTTTTTTCTTACAAATTTATTAAATTTTTCCTCGTGAGTAAATGGACTGTTGCAATGTAACAGTATTCTATATGCACAAAACAGCAAGGATTAAATGTATATTTATTCTTGGCATGAGATCGCTGGAAAATGAGCAGAGCAGGATAATAACGGCCTTTAACTTGATGAAAATAATTTATCAGCGTCAAAATGTTCATGTTATTATTAAAAGAAAAGATCAAAGTATTTTTGATTATATTTTACATTTTTTAATAATTTCTAGCACTTCCAAAATTTTCTTTAAAAATCTTGTATTGTTTTGATCAGCAAAATTGACAGAAAATCAATCGACATCATTTTTTTAACTTTTGTTTACAAAAGTGAAAGTCTCCATTTAAAATTCTTTTAAAAAATCAATTATGAATTTTAAAAAAAAATAATTTAAGAAAATTAGAAATTATAAAGTTTATTTAATATATTTTGAAACAAACATTACTTACATTCTGCGCTGGAAAAATGTACTTTAAAATGAGAGAAAGCAGGTCTTAATAGCGGTGTTGATTGACAAGTGAAATGTGCGTGATTCATCACGCACTAATATCTTACGGGAGGAAAAGTTATAGTACGGAAGGTCACAAGAGACAGTTTAGCTTTACGGGAACAACTTATTTACCTCGTTATTTTTAAGTAAGCATAGTATGATAAAAACGGCCTTAAACTTAACGAAAGCAGAATTTTATCGTCAAAATGTTTATGTTACTACCAACACAAACCAAGTGACGGACTATTGTTTTCATGATTCTTCTGGTCTTCCGTATATTTGAATTAAGCTATTTCTGAACACAAAAAAAACATGTTTTATTAGATTTTTATTTATTTGCAGATTGCTAATTGTAACCAGCTTTATTTTATAATCTGTAATGATATTTATCTACTTAATAACACTATTGACTAAACTGTACAACATTTTCATTAATTTTAGAATAATGAACAACTTTAATGTAAAAAATATAAAATAATTTAAGAAATAATTGTTGTAAAAATTTATTTTTCATCGAAAACGTTTTTTGCTTTCAGACAATATCCATATTCATAAAAACAAGTAAAAGCAACTTAAAGCTTTTGAAATTAAATAATATCCTTGTTTTATTGAGTTTTGTATGTTACAATTCAGAGCTGATTTTAAGGTAGAAGGGTGTCAACTAAAAAAAATTATTTGCTTTCCTCAAAGCCTTGTGCTTTTAACTAATTAATCACTAAAAATGTACCCATTTGAATTTCAAGAGTTTTCTTAAAATTAGTTACGGGGGCGGTAATGAATATAAAATAAAGATTTTACCATGATTTAAAAAAAATGAAATATTTATAATAATTTCAATCATGTATGAATAGTTTCTGAAAGCTTCATCATTTTTATTTTTGCAAGATTTTCAAAATTATTGACTGCCATTAAAAAAAATGCACAAAAATCCGCCATTTTATTTACTAGGACTTATGGTGATCAAGAGAAACGATGTTTTTCAATCAAAAGCTAGAATGCTGTAATAAAGTCAGGAAAATTTTGAAAAATAATTAAAAATTACTTCGTTCTATCCTCTTAAAAACATAAACATTTTGACGATAAAATTTTGTCTTTATCAAGTTTAAGGCCGTTATTATCCTGCTATGCTCATTTTCCAGCGATCTCATGTCAGTACCTAATATATATATATATATATATATATATATATATATATATGTGTGTGTGTGTGTGTGTGTGTGTGTGTGTGTGTGTGTGTGTGTGTGTGCAGAGAGAGAGAGAGAGTTTCTTCCTTCTGAAAGAATCAATAACTTTATAATTTCTATAATAGTCCCTTTACACGTCGGTGTACTCAAAATAAAATCACCTTTGTTTACCAGCACTAATGTTGTGAAGGTTTTTTCGTCAAAAATCAATGTAAAACGAAGAAAAATTTGCTGAACATTTATGTAATATCTGTCCTCCCATATGACAGTGAATGTAGGACAATAAAAAATATCTGAAGCAATAGAAATGTGGCTCTACATTAGAGTGCGGATAATACTATGGATAGAAAATGCGAATAACGAAGAAGTTATATGAAAAATGAAAACAGAAATGTAAACATAACGGACACTTATAGTTAGAATCAGGAAAAGACATTTGAAATTTCTATGAAACATAATGAGGGAAAGAGGGCGTGGTTGACCTACTGAAAGGAAATAAGACAAAGAGAAACAGCGAATATCCTAGCTAACGACGTTTTGTAGAGGTTGGCAAGACAGAGTCTGTGAGTGATAATGAAAAGACAAAACCTATTAAGAGCTACAAAGGAGACGAAGTTGCGGAGATCCACGCTCGTCCACATCCTGAAGGAACACAGCACATAGTAGAAGAATAATGCTTTGAATGTACCCGACAAAATGAATTGAGTTCTCTTCTCACGGTAGATTAAGGGATAGCGGCTCGGATTGAAGAATCGTAGAACCGAGTTCGAATTCCAGTCGAATCCATTACATTCACTTACGTGCTAATACAATTGGGAAAGGTATGAATACTCTAATACTCCCCCCAGATATGGGTAAATAGAAAGACAAACAGGGTTCTATGGCCTTGGATGGCTTGAAAGAAATGTCAACCTACTGCTGGAAAAATCTTCCTCGTCAGTTATGGATCGAAAGATATATGATTGCTTAAGCTTGTATCACGCATGGAACATAACTGACTGTCAGATGTCCGTGATCTAAATGGTACAATACGTGCATTACTCTTCGTCTAGCCTTCAATTAATTTAAATCCGACAGGTCGAATAAATATCAAGAATGGTCAGAACCCTTACGCCCTTTTATAACTTAGTACGTGATGACTTAATCCTGGGGAGACAGACAGACATATGGATAGACACAGTCACGAACATATTAAAAAAAAATAGCTAGAGAAATAGAAAGAGAATCTTGAAGAGATGTTGAAGAATATGCAAAACGAAAATAAGCGAGAGATAAAATAATTAGAAATCGGTTATTCTTGATGCAAATTTTGATGATGAAAATGATGAGAAGATCTAGCGATCCGTAGAATTGAGACCTGCGTTGAATAAAAGAAATGAACCCAGCTTTAAAACGGTGGGGCAATTTAGTGTGGGAGAGCGTGGTGTGTTTATGTAAACAGAGTCATCGGTCCATTGTAAAGCTCATTAGCACTTTGGATCTGGTTTATAAAATATTAAAAACTGTCCGGCGAAATACTATTTGTCTAAATGCCCTCCGGGAAACGAAGGACCTCGAGCGTTTAAGATGAAAACTGAGACATGAAGCTGAGAAGCCGAAGTAAATGGAAAAAAACGAAGAGAGATAACGGATAAATAAAAAGGGATGGAGACTTCCAGACGGCACAAAGGAGATGCAAAAAGATTTTTCAGGGGATTAGATTGAAAATATCAACAGCCAAATGTTGTTAGTTAAGCGGATTGACTACTGGAAAGATTTTAATAGATAACAACAGAGATATGATAAACGTCAGATGAACACAGCCTTGCTTAATCGCTAGATCGATGTGAAAAAATCCAGATAAGTGCAAATAAAGCTTGTTTAATAAATATACAAAGAGAGGAGAAATTCAGATTAGCGTATAAAAGAAAGAAAATTCAATAAATATCCAACTGAAACTAGAGTAAATTAGATGAGTACAAATTGGTGTGGGATTGATAGAGGCCCAGAGAGTGAAAGAGAGAGAGAAAGAGAGAGAGAGAGAGAGAGACGGTCCATAGAGAGAGAGACGATCCAGAGAGAGAAAGACGATCCAGAGAGAGAGGGTCCAGAGAGATAGAGAGAGAGAAGGTGAGAGAGGGGGAGGAGAAGGCCCAGGGGGAGAGAGAAAATCTCATAAAGAGAAGGAGATAGATAAGGCTCATAGTGAGAAATGAAGGCCCGGAAACAGAGAGAGAGAGAAGGTGAGATAGGGGGGAAAGGCCCAGAAGGAGAGAGAAAAACTCAGAAAGAAAGAATGGAAGGCCCGTAAAGAGAGAGAGAGAGAGAGAGAGAGAGAGAGAGAGATTGTGTGGCATGGTGGAGAGAGGTTTATTTTATTTTTTAAATTGTTACCTCTTCCACGCCGACCACGAACATGACTCCACAGTTGTCTTCTCCAGAGTTTCGAATTAAGATTAGTCCTACAAGAATAAAGTGTTCATGACTCTCCACAGAGTCTTTTTGGTTTTAATATCTGTCAATTTCCATGACTTACTTGTGAAGGGAATGTCGTAGTTTCCGATTGCCTTCTCCAGCGTTTTGAATTAAGATTTGTCTTTCAAAAATCGAGTGATCATGGCTCTCCACAGAATCATTTTATTTAATATCTCTGAAAAACCTGACTTATTTGAAATAAAAATAAAATTCTTTTCGGTTACTTTCGCCAGAGTTGGAATTTGAGATTTGTCATACAAAAAAATTAAGTAATAATGTCTCTCCACAGATTCCTTTTCTTTTAAATATTTGTGAATTGCCATGGCATCTTGGAAATGAAAATGTAGTATTTTATCGTTGTCTTGTCCAGATTTTACTATTAAGATTTGTCCTTCGAAAATTATGTGATCATGGCTCTCCCCACAGTCGTTTTCTTTTTTAATGTCCGTGAAATGTCATAACTTATTTGAAAAGAAAGTGCATTAGTCTCCTCTTTCCTTCTGTACAGTTTTCAATTGACTGGAATCATTCACTTAGCGTGGCTACCACGTAAGTGATGACATTTCAGTTTATTGTGATATTTAATCCATAACTGCGGCTAGTTGAAATAAATCCATGCACATTATAGTGATAGTGTGAAACTGGAAGCTGGAGGAAGAAAAGGTGGAATCATAGCTTTCTCAATGGTAATTTCGCATGCGTCAATTTAACGAAACCAACGGGATTTGGAACGCTGCACTCTGAGTAACAATACCGATCCATTATCCACCCTCACATCCAAGCTTAGATCACCTGTTAAAAAAAAGGCTGTGCTTATTGTATAGATATCAACATAGGGAGTGTGATAAGAAAAGAAATATGACTGAAGCAGATAGATATCTGTTGTGACCAAGTAATAACAAAAACCAGGTTTGCAGATATATCGTATATTAAACAGTAAGTACACCAGAAGTATTACACAACATTCACTGTTCCCCGAAGCCTTCTCTCCAACTAATCTTATAGTAGGCAGAAGAATCTATCATAGAATCTCAAGAGGGAGGACACCATAACAATATCAATAGTGTAAAAGAAATACGCATATTATATACAACGAGATAAGCATGGAGTAAGATGTAGGGAAAAACGAAGAGATTTATTTGTTGTAGTTTTTCAAAGCCATAGTATTTAAAGCTAGAAAATGATTTTAGATTGTAAAAAAATGGGTGGATAATAATGACATTTACTGATGCATGCTCGACTAATTAATCCATAGCTGGTGGAGGAGAAGAGACGGATTTATACCTTTTCCAAGAGTATTTACGTGTAAGTGAAATAACAAACCCGACAGCAATTGGCACTCTGCGCCCCGTTTTCCAATTGCGCACCGTTATCCATTACATCAATAGCAATTCCAAGTTACAGCACCTGTAATTTCCCAAGAGGTCACCCATCTAGGTAATGGGCAGGCTCACCGTGGCTTAATCTCGGTGATCGTACGAGAGCTGACGTTTTAAATGATATGTCCATAATCAGAGGGAGAGAGATAGAGAGTGGGATAGAGAGAAAAAAGTGATAGAGAGTGTATATTGTATAAATACCAAGAGATAGAGAATGTAAGATTGACACAGTGAAGTAGTCTGTGCGTTCAATAGATACCCGGATATATAAGAAAGCAAGTATGATCAAAAGGTAGAAATAAAGAATGAGAGAGAGCAAAAGGTGTGTCATATATATATATATATATATATATATATATATATATATATATATATATATATATATGAAGAAATGTAGTCTTAAAGTGTGCTATATTTATGGGATAAAGTGCTCAATATCAAAGATAGAGCGTGTGTAAATATAAAAGTGAACATAGAAGTCAACACTTAGAGGCGACAGTCTGTTTCATGCTAGATGCAATCGTTAGGCAACCAGAATGAAACAGACTGTCGCCTCTAAGTGTTGACTTCTATGTTCACTTTTATATATATATATATATATATATATATATATATATATATATATATATATATATATATATATATTGTTTAATGAACTCTATATAAAAAGAAATACCGGAGAGAATGTGTCAATGTGCTTGCGAGTTTGTGTGCTTATTATGAAGCAGATAGAGAAATAGAGAAAAAAACAGAAGTTTGTGTGTGTGTGTGTGTGTGTGTGTGTGTGTGTGTGTGTGTGTGTGTGTGTGTGTGTGTGTGTTTGAGAGAGAGACAGACAGACAGATTTGGGAGGGGAGAAGAGAACATATTTATGTGTGCGTTAATTTAATCGATACATAGTTAGATAGGAAAATTTCAGATAAGCTCAAAGAAAAAGATATCTTACAAGGCAGAGACGAAAGAAAACGGCGATTGAGCACAAAAGGAAATTTTAATAGATTAAACGACATAGCTTGATAAATAACTAAGTAATTTGTAAATATTCAGATTTCTACAAAAGGATGGATAATTTGAAAAAATCCATATAAATTAAAAAGAATACAAACGTTTTTGTACGAAAGAAGAGACAGTTTAAAAATGACTCCCAAACAGGTTAACCCATTCTTCGCCAGCTTGAAATAGGTCAGTATCTGTAAAAGCTAAAGAATCCGTTGATGTATAGTAAAAAATTTGATATTAATTTTACTTTATAAAAAAAATATTAATTATAGGTTTCCACCTTTAACCCAATCATTGGAACGTTGAGCCTTATAAACGCAAAAGAGTGTTTGATAAAAAAAATGTGTTTGATTTGATAAAAGGAGAAATACGATAGATAAGTACAAAACAATAGGAGGGAAGCTCAGTAAATAACAAGTTACACAAAACAGAGATGAATACAAAAAGATGAGTTTGATAAATACTCAATTAGATTGGGAAAAGTCGCATTAGATAAAAAAGAAAAGAAAAGTGAATTAGCCAAATCCCCAGTTACATAGGAAAGCGTCACGTCAATTCAAAATGATAGCAGATCTAACAAGAGCTCAGATGCATAGAAAAAAAATTAAGAAAATATTATATATAAAAAAAAGAGATTGAATTTGACTAATAGCTGGAGAGATAGAAGAACGTCGAGTTTGAAGATAATGAACGCGAATATTACGAGTAGTAACACAAATAAAATAAACAAGAGTTTAAATCAAAACGAGTGTTAATTTGATTGGTACCCATGGAGATAAGAGGATATCAGGTACGGTGAAAATGAGAACAAGTATTAAAGTACCCGGATAAATAGATGAAATAAGAGATTAAACACAAACTGTAGTGAATATGATTGATACCAAGGGAGATAGAAGAATATAAGATAAGTTGAAAATGAGCGGATATTACAAGTACCTGGATGAATAGAAAAAATAGAAGACATTATTATATTAAAAGGAGAATGAATTTTATATCTACCCAGGAATGATTCCGATAAATATGAACTGAAAGAACGGTACATTTGTGATAACCAGTTAACTTGAAGGGTATTTTGTAAGCTTTGATATATAAATGAATATGAACAATTTTGCGTATGCATATGCGCAGAAGAATATCAACTTAAAAGCGATGAGATAGATAACGAGATATATTTCTGTTATCTCTTTTAAGAATGGCAATGCATATGTTCGTATCTCTATAAGAGTAGCAGAAAATGGACACACTGGGTGTGGTTTAAGATAGACGAGTATAATAATTAAACATATGCTTTATATTTTACTAGTTTTTTTTTTCTCTTATTTTAGAAAATATTAAACAGGAGAGAGGACTAAGTGATTTCAACACTCACTGGCCATAGTAAAAGTACGTCGTAGTTGGAAACAGAGTAACTAACTTAACAAGTTTTTGTAAATGGATGTCAGAACAAGAACGTGTAGTGATACTATGTGGACAAACATGATTTGAGGCCTGAATTATTTTAATCATTTCACCCCATGCAAGGCAGTAAAAGCACTAAGACACAAGGGGTAGCTGAGTGTGACAAAATAACAAAAAAAAGAGAAACATTATTAAAGAGCGAGAACAGAAGGATAATTAAGAAAAGAGTAGAAAACGATTGACATTGTATTTAAATTTTTGAAGATCAACGTTGGCTGAAAATCATGCAGCCGGAAATGAATTCTACAAGTGAGGAGTTCGCTGAAAATAAACTGTTTACGGTTACTTCTAACCAATTCAACTGTAAACCGATGAGACCTTCTTGTTAGTCTAGTACTGCACTTAAATATATAAAGTCTATGTAGCGTAACTGGGGGTTCATCCGAACAATTACCATGAAAATATTTATAGAAAATGCACAGAGAATCTAGATTACGCCAATGGGAAAGTGACTGATGCCGAGATGTCAGGTTATGGCCAATAATATTGTTGATTCTTTTTTGGATTATGTCAATAATATGTAAATGTATAGCACGAGCACCGGACAATATGTGACACTAATATTCAAAGTATTGATGAATAGTAGACTTATAAATATGATAGTTTCTGTAGAGAAAATTCTCTATCACGAAACAGTGAACCGCCTTTCTTCTGCCGAAGACCTAGCAATTTATTCAATATAATCTTTCCACTTGATGTCAGCCGAGAATTTTATGTCGAGAAGGCACAACGAGTCACTCTCCACGAAGTTAGCGTCTATAACGCGGATGACAGATAGAAATGAGTTTCACAGATGATTGACAGAGAAAAGTTTCGTTTTGGAGGTTTTCAAATTAACAAACCATTCCTTGTCCTAGTTAACAGCAGATTCTTGGTCATTTTTCAGATCAGCTGCCAATTTGAACTTATCGAACTCTATCAGACTTAGGAAGACGTAAACAACCACGATCACCCACGTGTCCGACTGGCATACCATATGAAAAGAATCAGCTGTAAAATATTGGAGTAAAATAGTTATATATTTTGTCTGCAATGCAGCCTTTACTATCATAAGAAAGAATTCGTCTGTAATGTATGGGCCTAATCTAACGCTAATTATCCTGATTAAGAACTTCGTTATTGGTCCTAACTTCTATTCAAAGGAAAGTAGCAAGAATATAACTATTTATACAGGAAACCTATTTCATTATAAACTACTTAAGAAAATTACTGCTATATTTATCAGTGAGTAAACGATGTTTACTATCTACCCATAGCTGGGACCCTAATAGATGCAACTAGCCCGTGTCAGGATGGGCCTCGTAACAACAGCAATTAAGAGGAGGTTCCACGCTCCTCAAAATCTCCTGATCAAAGGCCTTGGTACCGGATTTAGTTTATCGCCATAGCTAGGTCGAGGAAGTTTAGACAGCATACTGATTAAAAGGTTTTGATTAAAAAAGTTGAGGATAATTTTCATAATAATGCGATTGGATAGAGAAAAATAATGGGAGAATAAGTATGTGAGATAAATTGACTTTCTTATGAAGAACTAGAAATGGCGATAGAAAATTGAAAGAGAAAATGTATGGCGGAGGTGCCAGTAAAATTAAAACTGTGTCGGAAAAAAAGATAATGGGGGAATATTGAAAAATATTTTTGCTTTTTGTATAAGTTTCAAAAAAGAAGAAGTCGACAGAAGCCTAGCAGCGAAGTCTTATTTAGAAATAGAAAAGAAAGCGCTTGTATTTGTGTGAGTGCGCGCATGCGTATTTCTGGTAATTTGAGAAAATGAACGCGAATTTATATTCTGAAAATCGGGTAAGAGACTAGATATGATTAAAAGAAGAAAAAAAAAGAATTACAAAATACGATAGGCAGATGAGATGGAAGACGGTAAAAATAAATTTATAAACGTTTAATGACCTGACGTGGCGGTGGGGCATTTAATACATAGTCAAGCGAAACATCGCCCCAAGAAATTTCCTCATTTCGTTTACCAGCGGGAACTTGCGCGCTCGACCTCACAGACTTCACACCAGTGGACAGTTTGCGTAGGTGTTGGGCACCGAGCGTCGACTTGCTGTTACGAAAATAATCCAGCTTAAATGTTAAATGCATACGTGACCGGAAAAATGAGAGAAAAATTTGAAAGAAGATATGATTAGTTAAAAGAGGAAAGCAAATATAAATATGAAAACGGGAGGGAAAGGAATCTAAAATTAAATGAGAAAACCTAAAAAAGAATTATAGACGTGGAGAGATTTTAAAATGACGTGATTCAAATATTAATATTTTCTTCAGTTTTTAATTTTACTTGGCAATAAATCAAGGGTAAGAAATTGTAATTCGAATTTTATATAAAGACCATGGGGGTCGGTCACTAAAGTCGAAGTTATATACAATTAGCAAATTTTAAAAGCGACCTTTACTCTGCAGGCTACAGACATCAAGTTTTTTCCTGAAGAATAATACGGAATACATTAAATACGACCGTGTATTAGTCGAGTTCTTCTATCTATCTAACTGATCGGCCTAAAACGATGAGTACTGACCACTTTTTTCAATCAATTACTGTCATCCATAACCCAACACTTTTCTTTTCACGTGATTACGGTGTCATGAATGAGTTGATCGATGCGGGTTCTTGCTGATCTGCTAATTGATTGTTTCCATAATTTGAATTTCGTACTACAGTGTGCGACATAAATACCTCCCACATATACATCCCGGAAATACCTCACACATATGCATCCTGGAAATACCGCACCCATAATTGTAAGACATTAGCCAAATGAAAGCAACATTGCCACTAATGTCTTACCATTATGTGGGAGGTATTTCCGGGAGGCACATATGGGAGTTATTTCTAACCACACCCCATATAAGCTGATGCACAAATCCTTGCTTAAGTTTCCAACAATGGTAATTATACCGAATTCGTTTCTCACATATTAATGTTGTCATTTTTTTTTTTACATTCTCATATAAACATCTTTGGATATAAGCGATTTGAAGCTGAATTTTTGCACTGCTCTCGATAATCATGTTTATATAACATCACAATTTTTCAAACTGCTTAACGTATATAATAAACCCGTTACTACTGTTAACTTAAAAAAAAATATACAATTTCAGGTGTTTCTTTTTTAGATTTTGATTGATAGATTTTCTCCCTGATAGTGCTGTCCACGCCCGTGTTCTTACCTTCAAATGAAATATTGGAAATAGATACAAAAAGGAATGCTAAGAAGTTCTCGGTGTGTTCCCTATTGTCTAACGCCCACGAAATGAGCAAGCACGTAAATTATCAATTAATATTTCAGTCGCCACATAAACGTAGATAAAAGAAGCTGCGTCACCTTCAGGTCGTAGTCAGTAATATCGTGAACACAAGTAAAATGACAACCTCTTTAGGACTACTCAAGTTTGCGGATAAAAATGACAAAAAGATAGAATGTGGGATAGATTATGGGCGCGTGTCACCTACAACAGAAACAGTGTTGTCCAGTAATTTTGGCATTTTCCGATTCATTTTTACGATTAGCATGCTAACTTTCCAAAGTTTTTTGCAAAGTATTTAACTCTGTGCTGCTTTTCTTTTTTCTTTTTTTTTAAATGAAATAGCGTTTCGACCAAATCTATTTCACAATCTCATTCGGGTGTGTAATAATTAGAAAAAAAAAGAGGATTTATTTTCTAAATATATAAGACTAGCTTAAAAGTCCATAAAGAGTCTAATTCCGACAAACGCCGATTTGGTCCGAAGTTCCAACTCATGCCGAAAAAAGAGGTCTTCAAATCACAAACTCCTCAGGACTTCAAAACCTGACGTCACAAAAAAAAACGCTCACTTTAACTCTGATTCCTTGGCATTTTGAAGAAATAAATTGATTTCCTCAATTCACAAAGATTTGGATATATTTTAAAAGGAATTTAAAACAAAAATTTAACATTCAAGCCCCAGATGACGGACAGGTTTTCAATTCCAGAATCAACCTGATTCCAAAAGGTTATACAGGGTGAGCCAAAAAAAACGGGAACATTTTAACAATCCAATAAAATCAAGAGTGATGGAAGAAAAATATTTAATTCATAGTAATTGAAAACTTAAAACATGCCATTTATGAAACAATGGTGGAATTTTTCTTTTTTAAAAGTTACGTCCTGTAGATGGCGTCCTTCTGTACGAATGCATTCTTGAAATCTGCTGTTGAGATTCCTCATTGACTGCTGCAACATCTCAGCTCGTTACTAAAATGGCGAAATGTTTACTTGCTCAAGGTCTCTGTCTCGCAGTGTTGCCACTTGCTCATGTCTCGCAAGAAGTACTTAAAAAATTTCCGTTTTTGGGGTCACCCTATATTTTCAACGTGTTTATTCATCCGTTTCTAAAAAGACATTTTCGGCAAAAACGTATATACACGTCTACACCGCAGATAAAATGGTAATAAAGGGAAATGACGTCATTGGAAACTTTAACTGAGTTATCAGCATCAACGTAGATCTACGTGAATGTTGGTATTTTATTTAAGATGAAAGTGTAGTATCTGTTCTCAGATTACTCGCTGAATGATCGCCTTTTGGCTAAGATTCGATCACTGATACATGCCTGGCACAGGGATTCGTCCCTGCGCTGGTAGTATCGCAGCTACGTCTAGCTATGACCAGCTTTGACCAGATCTGACCAGCTTGGACAAGCTATGACCAGCTAAGACCAGCCATGACCAGCTATGGCTAGCTATGACCAGCTATGACCAGCTTGGACAAGCTAAGACCAGCTAAGACCAGCGACCCGGGTGAAAACACTCGGTTCAACCCCCTCCCTTCCCACATTAAAAACCGACCTTGTGTCACAACCTGACCGTGTGGGAGGTCAAGTAAATACCTATTTAACATGACTCATTCAGCAAACTGGCAAAAATCGCCTCCAGTGAAAATCTAAAACAAGACCCCATTCGAGTAAGCGAGAAGAGTTAACTGCCCTTGGTCAACGGTATATGCTAAAAGATGCATAAATGAATGCATAATGTATGAATAGGAATGTAATAACTTTTTGCTGAATTTACTAAAGCTCACTACATACGAAAGGCAGGCATAGACGAAAGTAGATGTATATGTACGTAATTTACACACGTTAATAAACCTTGCTGAACACTTGAAAACACCCGTTTTAAAATAGTGACACAAATATCAACATCCTGACATTATGACTGATAAAATTCCCTTGCCGTTCAGTGAAACCGGTTCCTAGTAACAAGGGAATGGCTGAATCGAAATTGAATTTAAAATGAATAATTTAAATGTTCCTATTAATTGAAGCTTCCTGTTCAGTCTCAGACGATTTTAAGACGACAATGAGTCGGTCTCATCGGGAAAATTATCTGAGTTAAATTTTATTAAATGATTCTCATTTTTAAAGCGCGTTGCTTAAATAATCAGCTGATATTGCCAGCAAATTTTAAATTTTAATTACGCCATTATTTGGTTTTTAATCATTTTAAATTTGCACAATTTCTTCCCAGTTAATTTTGCGAACTAAAATAATTTTTTTCACATTCTTATCTCGATTGACTTGTCTCCTTAAAATAAAGGGAAAAAAAAGATAGCAATTAGAATTAGAGTGAGAAATGAACCAGCTACGGTATCAGTTAATTTAAAGATGAGCTGCTTTTAAAATTAGTGAAACACTATCAACAATATTCTTGTTTATTCCTCAATGACACTTAAACTCTGACATCACAAACAGAAAAGGGAAATAGACCAACATGCGGATTACAAATCAGAGATACCAAAATTAAACAAGTGCACGAATGGGTTTTAACGGAGAACGGAAAATGCGTCTACGAAATCCGAAGGCGCATGGGGATAGCGAAAGCTGCCTTCCAATACCTAAGCAAAACATTAAAAAACAGGAGAATTTGATCAGAGGCAAAGGAAAAACTTCTGAACTGTTACATAATGTCGATACTGGCATATGGCATTGAATAATTGACCCTCCATTCACAGATAGAGAAGAGCCGTGTGGCAAAAGTAATGTGATTGTGCACAAGGATTGTCATCCTGGGTATGAGGATAAACTATATCCGGCAGCAAGGTCTCTGATCGGGAGACTGGCGATTTGGAAGAGCGTGGAACTACCTGTTAATTGCGGTTGTTCCCACGCCCACCTGGAATACATTTTTATAGCAAAATGACAATTAATGCAACGTTTATAAAAATACATTTTCATAGTAAAAATTACCAACAATGTATTTATTATCTACAATTCATATAAATAAAAAAAAACATAACTTTACCCTGAAATTATGTATAAAATAACTGTAGTCGAAGGGATAAATTTGTGTAAAAAATACGTAGATTTAGGCATTAAATAGCGCATTGAGGTGCTGACATGCCGCCAAAAAAACTCAACCAACCAACCAAAAGGATGCTGATATATCTATGGACTGCACACGTGAGTAATGACGAAGTTTTAGAGAAAATAGAAACAAAAAGGACATTATCCGTATAATCTGAAAGAGACCATGGAAATGAATAAAGAGTGTATAGAAAATTTGATATTCACAGGACATATTGAAGTTAAGAGCGACATAGGAAAGCCTCGCCTAACCTACCAAACGACCATTTGTGAATTATTTACGGAACAGGGAGCCGGAGATCTAACAAAAAGAACAGCTTTACAAAAGACTACAAAAGACGGGAAATTGTGGAGAGCTATGAGCACCCACGTCCTGAAGGTGTTAAATTTGCCAGTCCGTCTTTCCTCATTAAGTGCGCAAGACATTTCAAATGTTTCTTTCTGCTTCTAAGTATAAAGTTTCCTTCTTTTTTTTTCTTTTACAGATTATTGCCAGCGATAATTAATCCTGGTAGACTTAGGGTTCTTTGGATCGTCTCCCTGTGTATGTTTTATATATCCTGTGAGAAAGCGCGTTATTGGCTTTCTCCTCCATTTTATTTTTGTGTATTCACTGAAACAGGAGGTTTGTCCCCAACAAATATTACGTAACTATACGAATATATTTCCTAGGAAAATCAAGCTTTTTTTCATATATTCAAGGAAGTCGTTGTGCGGAAGATTATAATTTTTTTAAAAATTTTTCGTTATCCATGAAATACAGTTATAACTGTCTATATCTCTGAGATGAGGTATTATGATTTCTTGCATTATTTACATTATTCGAAATGATATCCTCATCTTCACTGCCATATTCACAACGTTTCAGCCATTGTACGCTCTGGCCTTCTTCAGGTAATTGGAATTTCGATACCGAACTCTTTATTCTGCCCACCGGGGTAGATTGTTCTAGTTCCACGTGACATGCCTTTTCTGGATGTCTCAGTTATTTCCCTTTAACTCAACTCTCACTGGGCCATGTGTCCTAGTAGATAAAGATGTTGGTTAGATCCAGTGAATAGACCCAAAGAGTTGTGAGTTCAATACCAGGCCACAGTAATGGTGAACCAAAACTAGGAGAGTTGAATTAAAGGGATATAGCTGAGGCATCCGGAAGAGGCGCTGGTACGTGGAACTAGAACAATCTACCCCGCTGGACGAAATAAAGAAATTCCACTTACCTGAAGAATGCGGGAGCGTACAATGGCCGAAACATTGTGAATATGGCAATTAATATGAGGATAATACAGTTATAAATATTTCCATATTTCTATTGCCCGTTGTGAGAGATATAAGGCTGGGTAGATATTGTATTGTGGTTCGCCAATCCTTACCCTCCAGCCCCCAAAGAGTTGAAATGCGTTTACGCGGTCTTGTTGGTAATGAATTATTTTCCAATTTACAACTCCTGTCTCGCAGAAGAAATGTCGCTAATATTTTGGAAAACATATTCAGATAAGCTACATTTCCTAAGTTCACCAATTCGGAACCTCCCAGCTAAAACCCACCATGTCACATTGCATAAGTTGAAAGAAAGTTCCACTAGGACAGTTTCATCACACGAACTGACACTTTCTGGAACAGACATCTGAGTGAATGCTTCCTCGACAACTACAATCTTTATTTATTCAAGGCTAAGATTAACAGTTATTTATCCTTATAATCTATTGCTGTCACATATAGTCCTGTGCCCCCGCTATTTACCTAGAGTTCTTTGATAAAATCCATAGAAAATAAGCAATTTCATTGACCCTCTTCCGGTGCCTCAGCTTCACTCACTCTCCCACTGCCGTAAAGTTGCCCCCTCTGTCTTTTCTATAAATCTTTTCATGATAATTGTTCGGATAAGCTCTACGCTGTGGTGCTTATACTCTTTGTATTAGAGCGCAGTACTAGACAGGCAACGAGGTCCCATTCAATTTAAAGTTGAGTGGATTATGGTAATAGTTTCTTTTCTCTTACTTCTCGCTTCTAGAACGACTTTCCCGCTCCATACATTCCTGCCAACTTTAATGCAGTGTCAATCGCTGCCGACTGTCTTCTTGATTACTCTTCTTTTGTTCTCGCTCCTTAACAATTTTTTCTGTTTCTAACTCTTCCACAACGAGGAATCCAGTATTTCTAAGTGGCTTTACTGCCTTGCTTGGGGCAAAACCGATGAAAAAATATCAAAACATCCCCATCAAGTGAACAATAACGTAAATAATTAGATGGAACTTCTTAGGTTAAGTCAATGTGTACATCGCTTGATGTTAAAGCAAGTAATCTTACACAAAAAATATTTTTCAACATAATACCGTTCCTTGCTCGGGTGCTAACTTTTTTTACTTTACTCCCATATAAACAATATAAGTGTGCCGTTTTCTTTCTTTTTTTTTAAAAAAAAAGATCATTATTGGAATACATTATTTTAGGCGACATAAAACAATTTTTCCATTTTCATTACTTTTTCGGGAATATTATGAGCAATATTAAGGAAACTTTCAATCTGACAGGTGAAATTAAAATGATCTTCGTAGTCCTAGCCTCTAACCATGACAACGCGGAAATATCAAGACATTTGAACATGTCCAAGAAACCTAAATCAACGACAGGTTGCTCTGCGCTGATCCTCGGCTTTACTTATGATAATGAATTTACTGGCCGAGTATTTTTATGACAGACGAAACGTGAAGCATTCTGATATTTTCTCATAATGTCTAGTGATTGTACCAAATAAAAAAAATGAATGCAACTCAATCAAACAATCCGATTTATTAGCCACATATCTTAAATAAGACTTAGAATTCAAATGAATATAGCTTACATGCAGAATTGGATTGGGTCCGTATAAGAACAATGTGCTTTTGTTCAATATAATCAAAGAAATGCGATTATTATGGTCAGAAAGATTATGATTATGTCACTCATTAGACTCATAGGGACACAAGACGTACTGCAGGATTAGCAAAAGTGGCGTCTCTTGCGCACGATAACCTGATGTAATCCAATGCATTCGAGGCTGGATTCAGAGTTTGCCTTCTCCTATAATGGTTGCCATTCAAGGCTATAGGAGCCTGTTTGTGTTGTTATGTACCCAAAGCGGAGTGCGGGGAAGAAGAGATAGATTCATACCTTTCCCAAGTGTATTAGCACATGTTTGAATGTAATGATTTCGACTAGAATTCGAAAGAAATACGAACGTGACTGGAATTCGAACTCGGCTCTCCCAATCCTCAATCCAAGCCGCAATACATAAATATATTTTTTGTGTATTCATATTACTCCCTAATATGAATACACAAAAAATATATTTATGTTTCGTAAATGAATAAAAAAGACTTAAAATAAAACATTCTAAAAGAGAAAGTATGGAATAAAAGCAATGATGGAATCTACCCTGAATCTATAATAAAATTCAGTATGTGATATTAGTAAATACTAATCAATTCCTGGCCGTTGGTCTCGAAAAGGACCTCCAACCTGTGGCTGACTGGGACAAGAAATGGCTGGTAAACTTTAATGCCTCAAAACCAAAACTGCTCTTTTTTACCTATCACCGATCACCTTTTTGCGACTGCTTGGTTTCACACTATCCGCTGACTTGAGATGGAACAAATACATTGAATCATAAACTCCAACTACCTCAAGAAACGTTGGTTCTGTGTGTCGTACCAGAAAGTTTTTCTCGCCGGTGTCCACCCTTCAAATCTATAATTCAATGGAATACGGCTGCTGCTATATATGGTCTGTAGCCGCCACTGTTCGTCTCAAGGTCCTCGACAACAGCAAGAGACGGATATGTAATTTGATTGGTCCTGATCTGGCATCTAGTCTACATTCACTTTCTCAGAGACGTGCTATCGCTTCCCTTTGTCTTTGCTACAAATATTTTCATGGTAACTTCTCTGACGAGCTACTTTCGCTGATTCCCAAACTGCATGAATATAAACGTGCTACTAGGTTGGCATCTCAGTCCCAACCTTTCACTGTCGAAACTGTTGAAATGTAACTGTCTCTTCTACTTCAAGAACCCTGGAATCCCCTTACTCTTACTTGCTTACTTGATAGCTATAATCTTCAATTATTCAAATACAATGTCAATCAACATCTTCAAATTCCTTGATCTAATTCACCGTCCTTCTCTTCATCCTTTCCTCTATCACGCCTCTTTATTCTTGCTCTCTGCTTTCTGTAACCCCATGCGTGCTAGTGGCATTCCCGTCTTGCTTGGCGTGAAATGCTTAAAAAACATAACTTGGTGTATGGATCAGTTATAACAAGTTTACTAGAGGTGATGAAGCAACTGAACATTGAATAGTCTGTGCTAGGAGTTGTTTCGCCCGACATTGCAAATTTGTACAAAGACAAAGCATTAATATAAAAAATCGAGTTCTGTACTTTACTAACCTTATCAAATCTAAACTTTCATGTGGATGCCATGCATGGAGCCTAAACCCGTTCAGAAATATCTAAACTCTCAGCTTTATATAATTATTGTCTGGGATAAATGGTTAAAATAGTATATTGCTCATAGCGAGCATTTTTAGCTTGTTCTACATAATCATTAGCAAAAACGTGTAGCAGATAATCGAAATCACCCCACTTTGGGATATTCAACAGCAGCAACAACTAAAATGGATAGCACATAATGACAATAATGACTTCAATGAGATGTTTGACGTTCTAAATTACTTCTAACGAAAGGATTGGAAAGTAACTTCCATCAGTACAAGAATGAACAATGAGAGTTACTGGACTTGAGAAGCCTATTTTTCTGAATGCTTTTTTTAAATAGAAATATTTTATAAATTTCAAATGAAAGTAGCGCTGGCTGCTCGGTCAGTGAATGTCAAATGTTGCCTTATAAGGAAACAGATAATATTACCATTATTATTACAGAGTAGAAGAACCGATAGACAAGGAGTGGAGAAAAGCCTAACTAGTGTAGCACAGGCTGCTTAGCCAATGAATGCCAAATATTTCCACATTAGGAAACGGTTAATTTTACCATTAGAGAGAACAAGGACAGATACTACATTTTTCCCCAGCTCGATTGGCAAGGAGTGGACAAATGAGACACTACACTTTGATTCTCGCCAGCTAGCTATGAAGTGGAGAAAAGCGTAACTCGAGTAGCACTGGCTGCTCGATCCATTTATGCTGAAACTTTCTTTCTAATAGTTATTTTCCAAGCCGAAAGTATGTAGCACCCAGTGAGGATCGAACTCACTACTCAGTCGTAAGGGTTCTAGCGAGACAAGCTTCCTAAACATTACACCATCTCAAGGTGCCCAAACTTTCCTTACAATATAAACATTGCCATTGATAGGATTTGTAAGTAAATATATTCGAGAAATCCGTAACAGCTACTTGGAACAAAGAGATTGCATGTGGATATAGGACAGGTTCATTGAATGTTGACAAAATGTAAACATAAGAATAAATATTTTACTTTCAGAAAGACGATTTTTAAAGGACTAGAACGTCTACTAGGATTTGTTAACTACGAGCAGAAGCATAATAATATACGCAGCGGAGATGATTGAGCTGACGAGAGATTTAGCAGTAATATTTAACTTTAGATTTAGATTTAGCTCTCGTGAGATAAAGGTAGAGTCTTGTTTGGTCAATATTCAGTCTTTGGTGGTGAAACTGTAATGAATTTTTCATGGCGCAGACCTGGGCAATGGTATATGGGGGCCGTCCGCTGCCCAGACTACATAGTCTCCCTTTCAGCAGCACCGTCAAGATCCTAAGCAATAGAGGGCATGAAATTTGGGGACGGCTTGGTTGTAGGAATTTCCGGAAATTTATTGACAGCCAACCGCCTGCAAGGCTCCACTTTGTCTCTTCTGTCTAAATTTAATTCCATAGCCTTTTCCGTGTTTAGATACGACCGCAAGGCAGCAGATGTTTAAAATCAGGGCTTTCATTCCTCTAGATGGACTGCCTTCCTGGGCTGTCAAGCTCCATCTACCCGAAGCAGCTGGTTATGAGGCACCAGTTTTCCGCATTCGCCCATTTTTTTGGATTGGAGCAGGAGTTATTAGAGTCTATTTGAGACGCATACCACGGAATCATTATATAGACAGTAGGAGACAGCGACCACTTTCACCAATGGTTATGACAGCATTTGGAACATTTAATGCACGTATATAATCATTATATATATAACATTTTTAGACGCTCAAAATAATTAACTTTTTAAATATATAAAACGTTAGGTAAACAAAAACACTAGAAAGCAAGAAAAACTACGAAATCACGATCACGAGTCCTGTCACTCATTACACTCATAGGGACACAAGACGTACTGCAGGCGTAGCAAAAGTGGCGTCTCTTGCGCACGATAACCTGATGTAATCCAACGCATTCGAGGCTGGATTCAGAGTTTGCCTTCTCCTATAATGGTTGCCATTCAAGGCTATAGGAGCCTGTTTGTGTTGTTATGTACCCAAAGCGGAGTGCGGGGAAGAAGAGATAGATTCATACCTTTCCCAAGTGTATTAGCACATGTTTGAATGTAATGATCTCGACTAGAATTCGAAAGAAATAAGAACGTGACTGGAATTCGAACTCGGCTCTCCCAATCCTCAATCCAAGCCGCAATACATTACGCCATCGTGCCTCCTAAAATGGCGAAATAGTACATAATTAAACAAATACAAATATTGTAGAGTTTCTTAATTTTCTAAAAAGATAACAGAAACAAAAAATGAAAATATAAATCGGGATTTAAACCTAAAATACTCGGAAATTATGATATTATTGTTTAACACACAATGAAATAATACTGCCTTTTTGATAGTACTAACATATAAACTATCAACTGATAAAAACATGACAACAGTAGAAAATGCAAAGTTGATAAATGTAACTTTAGGTATGTAAAACAGAAAGTAAAAATAAGACAAATGATATTCATTTTTGTTGTACAAATCAAATAAATACTAATAAAGAAAAGCCCGATAACTAGGGAAAAATTTAAAAGAAATAATAATTAGAAATACATTTATAACTTCAAAATACATACAATAATCATAATATATATATATATATATATATATATATATATATATATATATATATATATATATATATATATATATATGTGTGTGTGTGTGTGTGTGTGTGTGTGTGTATGTGTGTGTATAAAATAAATATTTTGTTTCTAAATTACATAAAATTATTATATCACTTTTAACCAATATTTACGTTTTAACTATTAACTAGTTTGGCCCCCTTCATAAAATATAAGTAATTTTTCTTTTTAAATAATCATTGGAGATTAACACGCTTTAGACCTTCCTTGCGTTGTGACTTGTTAGAATGAAAAATATTGATCAGTTATTGATTTAGAGGGGGAGGATCCTCTTCATAATGGAGATACAGGGCGAAATCGATGCTTGATTTTCAACAGTTAGAGGAAAATATGTAGTTTTGTTTACAAATGTTGCGCTTTAAAATGTAATTATATTATTACTATAATCATAGATTTATTTTAAATTTAAAAACTCTTTAATAGTAATAGTATTTTTTTAAATATTTTGGTACATATATATATATATGTATACCAAAATTTAAAAAATAAATAATAAATAAATAATTTTGTTACATATATATATATATATATATATATATATATGTAACAAAATTTTTTAAAAAATACTATTATCTTTAAAGATTCATTAAATTTAAAATAAATCTATGTTTATATTAATAATATATATATATTATTTTCTTAAATGTAGAATATAGAATAAAGGAATATATACTTTTATTCGTTTATGTAAACTGGAACAACCACCTTTTCATCGGAAATTGTTGAAAAATTTTGTTTTTAATTAAAAATGAATACAGTGTAACCCGGATATAAGAGAAACTCGGATATAAGAGAGATTTTCTCTGGTCCCAAATTAGAGCCATACTTACCTAAACAAAATAGACCAAACCCGGATATAAGATAAACCCGGTTATAAGATACTTCCCGATAACTCTCTTATATCCGGGTTACACTGTATATGATTTTCTTTAAGAAAAAATCTTTGTGAAATAATGAACAAAATGCATTTCATGGCGAATTTCTTATTGTTTATTTCAGTTAGTTTCCAAAAAGAAAACGCATAAAAATCCAACTGTTCTTTTTTAAGAAAAATTTTGTAACATAAAATCTCGTACCTAATGAAGAAAACAGTGTCAAACGTGAGTTTCAAACAGTCTTGATACACTGCAAAATCAGGGAGAGATTTTACATTATATTTCCATCATGAAGAAGACCCCCACTTCCAAATCGATCAATAATCAATAGATTTTGATTCTTACAAGTGCGGCCGACTGAAGACATTCTACAGTATCTTATTTTTTATATTATTGATTGATTTGTTTTCTACAGTTTATCAACCCTTTACAATTTAACCAGAAATTATTTTTAGATTGTAAGAATTTCTTTAGCGGGGAGGAGACAGTAATGATTCAGGGATAAAACGGTCAGGGAGGCGATGGATTCATACATTACCCAAGGTTATTTGCGCGTAAGTAAATATATCGAACCATCGGGAATTGGAACTCCGATTAACAGTTCTGTACCATCAACATTTACATCACCCGCGCATCTAAGCTTACAGCACTTGGTATTCCCAATCGCTCACCCATCGAGTTACTGTCCAGGCTCAATATTGCTTAAGTTCGGTGATAGTACAGGAACTTGTCTTTCCATATGATGTGACTGTAAGTCCCGTCTAAAACATGCTATTCTAAAAAAATATATTTAAATAAAAATTACATATATTTTTATGAGTGGACAAGTCTATTTAAGTAGTCCTGGTTTAGGGGAAAATGTGAACAAAGTTAAATAATTCGAGTAAAAATATGCATAAAGTCTTAAACTTTAACTTTTAAAAGACAGACAAATGAGCTCAAATTGCTAGCTATATATCTGGACAGAGCAGTGACTACAACATACATACTGAGTCTGCTTTAACCACTTTCCATGTATATACGTTTTTACAGAAAGTATTGTTTCAAACACGGACGAATAAACACGCCCAAAATGTAACATTTAAAAAGCAGATACAGTTTGACTTCGATCTTGATTCTTTTTATGCCCTTTTGAGCTTGAAACAAATCCAATTTTCAACTCATACTTCTAGAAGCGGTGTTAGAAACCACTCGAATAGTTCAACGTGCATCAGTTTCTTGGTTACTATATTAAAAACAAACAAATAAATTCGTTTGAAAATGTCACGTTTTTCCAAAATAATTGGCGGGGGAAGTGTTTAGACTGGTAAAATAACAGATTTGTATGGGCCCCAATGACAGACCTAAATATTACATTTTTAAGGCATCAAATGACAGGCTGATAGGGGTAGCGAAAGTGACCTTCCAAAATTTATGTTATGTATTAATACACAGTGATATTTTGTTAGATTACAATGAATAGAATTCAGAATTGCTATATAATAAATATCCTATATGTCAGCTGGTAACGAGCAATCTACTCAGAATTTCGAGAAAATTTGAAACGATAGAAATGCGGTTTTAGTTAAGAATTCTGAGAATAAAATGAGTAGAATATTCTCGCTACGACGAAGTTATTATAAAAGAAAACTGATATTAACAATCAGATAGAAGTTTTTGAAACATCTGGAATAAAGGAGAAACATAAGAAAAGAGGACAAACTTTAGATAAGAAACGCTAAGAAAATTAATGAGTAATATTCGTTTATTCTTTTTCTTTTTTTTATGAGTTTAGTTTTAAATATTTTAAAATTAATGAGTAATTTTCCCCAGTGATCAACAAATTGTACGTCATTTTCTTTAGATCAGCTGACCTTATTGGACCGATCAGATTTACTATAAAGAGAGGAGTAAATATATTTGTCATCAGCATGGTTACTGTTGACATCGGAAAGGTTGTTGATGAAAATTATGAACAACGTATATCCAAGACTAGAACTCTTGGAGAATCTTGCATTAACGCAAAAAAATATCTAGAAGAGTAGTCATTCAAGACAACTTTCTTAACGACTTTGAATAGATGGAAAAACAAAGGGAAAGAATTGTTTCATCTAGTCAAAATATACTTATAGCTAAATCTCAGGAAGATGTGGATATCCCTGATCGCCCAATTCCAGAAAGTTCTTGCCAGATAAAAGAAGAAAAGCAATTATGTCTTTAATTCTTTTCGTCCACTCACTGTATCTGAACAAATCAATGAGAAAGAAGAGTTGCCCATGGTGACCATTTACTTAGAACAACATAAGGCATGAAGGTGTAGAGATCTATGATCAAGCACTTCCAGAAATGATGTGTCAGACCACAGAAGAATATCTAACTGCTATTCATTTGTTTATTACTAGAACAAAAACAATTGTTTTTTCTTCTTCCACACATATTATCTGAGTAAATCAAAATGAAAGAAAAATTGTGGATGGTCAATATTAACAAAGAGCACCATAAGACAGGAAGATGTGTAGAGCCCTGATCGTCAACTTCTAGAAGACTATCTGCCAACTAATCATTCGGCACGGTGGAGTAATGGATAGGGTCTCGCATTGAGCCAAGTTCGAATTCCAGTCGAATCCATTACATTCACGTACGTACTAATAACCTTGGGAAAGGTATGAATCCTCTTCTTCTCTCCCCCCCCCCGCTATGGGTAAATAGCAGGACAGACCGGAGTCTGTAGTTCTGGATGCCAACTGGTCTACTGCAGAAATAAATGGCAACCTACTGCTAAAAAAAAAAACTGACTTGTCAGTCATGTATCGAAAGAGCTGAGCTTGTATCACGCATAGCAAATAACTGACTGGTTCATTCGTTTACTACTAAAAAGCAATCTTTTTTTCTTCCAGACGCAGTATCTGAACTAGGGGCCGCACAGACAAACCTCTTTACACCAACGTCCATCTTCACCAAATTTTGTGTTCTTATGATTGATGTATCTTTTTTTATACCGATCCTATGTGACAAGCCAAAGTCCTATTCTCCATTTAAACGGGTGTTGTGACAGTAGGCAGCGAAAAGACAAAATAACGTGGGAGATAGAAAGACAGTAAAAACAAGAACAAAACAACAAAAAAAAAGACGACGTCCAGTGACAAGAAGGATTTTCTTTCTATATATTCAAATATTCACCATTATTTAACTCTTTATCCACATTCGACACACCCCAACCCGCAGGATTTCTCACCACCCGCCTCGAGTCTTCTTTTCCCTAGACCAGCTTTTCAAGCAAAGAAACTTTATCCCTAATTACATGTTTAAGGCCCCAGGGACCTTGGTTAATTTCTGCCTGTGACAGGTCCTTAGTTTTGTCACACGGAAGAAACACTGGGAAGCTTTCACCTTCATTCTCTACGTCTGTGTTTTTGGTCATCAAATCTATCTTCTTCTCCTTGTCTTTAATCACTTTCTCTTTTAATTCTCGTCTTCGCTATCTGAATAATTTAGTTTATCGCTTCTTACTTTTTTTTCTATCTTTATCGCGAATTCTATTGCGTCATTTCATGTGTTTCAAACTCTTCTTTTTTTGTCTTTGGCCCGTCTTTATTTGGCTCAATTTCTTTTCTTTTTTTTTTAGTTCATTATTTTTACTAAAACTTTAACACACGATTCACCTTTCTCTCCACTTTCCCAGTTTTTTATTTGTACCTCTTTGTCGTTCTTATCTTGACATTGCTTCATTTACCGCTTTTTTCCACCGTTTGCTTCGTCTTCGCTTTCAGATTCATCTACTCTCTATGTATTTGCAACCAATCGCGCGCTTTTAACTTTTTCATTCGACTTATAATTTTCGTATCAGTGTTTTTAATTATCCGCTCTTTTTTACTTTCACATCTTTAAAATTACTTATTTTCTTCACTCTATCCTCCATCATAAAAATATATTTTATTTTATTTCTTATGCATTCTTGATATTTACAAAGTAAAACTTATTAATCAAAATTCGGAAAAAAAATTGAAAAAGAATATAGTGTTACATTAACCTTAACAGAGGTACACGCTTAATATCATTCTACACCTGGCTTTTAGTTAAGGCTCTAATCTAAATCGACGATAGCATATATATATATATATATATATATATATATATATATATATATATATATATACCGAGAGAGAGAGAGAGAGACCACGAGGCAGGCTTTGGATACCAAAATTTACCCAATACAAAATAAGAAAACCACTGAAGTTATATTGATTGATCAATTTATTCACTTTATCGACTATTTGCAGGTTATTTAAAGACAGAAAATATTTTTGATTAATCTATACCTGAGGGAGAAGATGGAGATTCATACCTTTCCCGAGTGAATTTGTGCGTGACTTAATATGTAGCTAGAAAATATTTTTAGATTGTAAAAGAAAGTTTTTGGAGATAATAACAATTTAGTCTTAATAATTAACCTATAGCTTCGAGAGAAGAGTGGATTCATACCTTTCCCAAGGGTATTTGCGCGTAAGTAAATATAGCGACCCCAAGGGAAATTGAACCTCTGCTCTCTGGTTAACAATTTCAATCAATCATTCCACTTTCACATCCAAGCTTACAGACCATTGTCTTTCCAGCCGGTCACCCATGTATGTACAGCTTAAGCTCCACGTTGCTTAACTTTGGTGATCGTACGGGGACCGGTGTACTGAAGTTAGAGAATTACTGCTAAATTCCTAATGAAGAGGACGGTAAGATATAAAAGCGAATCGAGGTGTGATATTAGTGAAAGCGAAGGTTAGATAAAACGAAGTTTATTAACGATAAGATAATTAAATAATGATTGATTCTTGACCTGAAGAGGTCACTATTGATGTGTTCGTGGAATCATCCAGGCGGGAGTCTGTTCCATAAAGTTAAATTCCTGGGAAAAGAAAATGATTTAAACATGTGGATCACGAGAAAAAATGACAGTGGTTTGACTCCGTGAAACTAGCGTGACGAGTCATAGCATCAAATCTCTGAACTGGTAGAACAAAAGAATAGAGTTCATCAGAATATCTTCCAGTTATTTATGCGGTATCATAACCATTTACACGTGTCTTAGTAGCAAATCTGAACGACCCGACAAAGTAAACCATGCAGCTTCTCTCGAAGAGGACCTCCAGACAATGGTTACCTAAGACAAGAAAATGGCTTGTGAATTATGTCTCCAAATACGAAACACTTTTCATTTAATCACCCTATAAACTTTTCTGCTTGCCATCAGCAAGAGGGCAATACGTTACACCTTCGTGGATATGCCTTTTCCATCTCACAAAAAAGTCGAGCTAATATATTGAATCAACTGTTACGTCTATTTCTACGAATGTTAGTTCAATATATCGTACCAGAAATTTCTTCTCTTCAGAATCCGTCTTGCACATTTTAAAATAGTCCATTCATCTGCACATTGAATACTGCAGCTATATCTAGTCTGGTGCTTCGTCTGTATATCTCGAGATTCTTAACAAAATTCAAAGAAGTGTATGTAATATAATTGATCCTGACCAGGCATCACGATTGCAGTCATTTTCTCACCGACGTAAAGTAGTTTCCCTGTCTTTTATACATGACAACTGTTCTGATGAGCTTTTTTCCTCGTGTCTTGACTAGGCGAATTTAAGCGTGCTGAAGTTAGGTCTCATCGTTTTGCTGTTGAAATAGCTAGATGCAACCGCCATTCTATTCTAACTGTTTCTTTTCTCACACTTCATGCCTGTGGAATGTGTTTGTAGAATCCTTTTCCAGGATTTTTCCACCTTATGTGGACCAAGACGAACTCTTAGAAAGTAATCCGACTCATGCCAACATAAAGTATCCTGATGGAAGTCAGTTTACTGTATCTGTTCGTGGTTTAGCACCCCGCCCGGAAGCGGAATTAAACCCTGAGTCCCCCACTGTGGAACAAAATAGGAGTACCCTGGGTGTCCCTATAGCAGAGGAGGGCACATCGCATAACGGAGATGATGCTGGCGTTCAACAGGTCAGGAGAGCCGAACGGACGACAAGACACCCAGATCGTTATGGATGGTAACGTTACATTTTTCTAGGAACGAAGAATGTGGTAATAGCATCCTGTGTTCATTATGTATAAGTAATGGACTCGGCCCCGTTGGCTATTTAATTTGTTACTCCGATTTTTTCTTTTGTAGATGAGTTTAATTTAGTTTAGCACTTTTACTCTTATCCTGATCCCCGATTCCTCTTACAATTACTACATGGAATTGCGTTTCGATTTCTTGCTTCCCTGCCATCTATAATATATAAAAAAAATAGATGCAACGTAAATCGCCATCTTCCATCTATCTGTTCTTTTACTGTCCTTTCTTCACTTTTTCCACATTTTTCTCATTATTTTTCACTCACTGAAACCACCTGCGTCCGAGTGACATTATCGCCTTGCTCGGGGCGAAACGATTAAAATAATGACGAAGTAGGTCAAAGATTTAGATTAGGCTAATTGTATACGCAGAGATGCAAATCATGGGAGGATGAAAATAAAATTAATAATAATCACTCCTCAAATGCATTCGAGGTGAAAGTCCCATCAAGCAAATTGAAATTCTTGCTTCTCAAGCAAACTTATTCTTAATCTTATGCAATATAAAAGAAATTCAATTATCTAGGGACAACTACGCTCGAGAATTTCCCAAATTCGAAAACAATTGCAATGGGTCTCAAATGTTTGGTATTCACTTTATTGTTGATATTGATGTTTACACATGTGCTTCGTTAGTATCTATCTATCTATCTATCTATCTACCTATCTATCTATAAACAGTCTGTAGATGACAATATATATACTCCTAAAAAAATTATTTCGGTTGAGCTCTCTGAGGAGGAAGTGTGGTTTTGTAAACAGTAACGATTACGGCTAATAATGCAAGACTATTTGGTAAATCGAATCGAGTTCCCTAAGTCACTATGTGTTTATCTAAAAATAAATACGCTTAGCTTCAGCTTCATCCCAATGGCTTAGTGGTAGAATCCCATACTGACGCCAATTCAGTCGGGTTTCGATCCTAGCTAGAGGTAACTGGACGTCTAGCCACACCAATGATCTGCGAAACAGTCTATCAGGGGATGACTATATATATATATATATATATATATCAATAGATAGATATTGCACTATTGGTTCTAATGTTTTTCCCAACCTCTTCGCAGTTTTCTCATATTCTTGCTTAAAATTGACATATCATCTCGATTTCACCGTCGTAAAAAAAAAATCTTTTTGTTATTATGTCCACTCTCTATTGTCCTACCTATTTTTATTCACTCACTCACACTGTATTTCTTTATCTCTTGCCGCCAATGACTCAATTTCATTATCTATCACGCTCACTTTTCTTACAGATATTACACTAAACTATCTCACTACTTCTCTTACTCTCCTCTATACTCACTCACTATGTTATTGTAATAGTCACTCACGCCCTTTTTCGTTGTATACTTTTTTGTTTTTCTGTGTCTCACTTTTTCAAAGAAGTCTTTACTGACCTGTTCCTTCTGTGTTCAACCACTCACGTTTTGCTTGTGTTTGTATGCCTTCAGTCATCACTTAGAGAAACATGGCCAGATCTACAAGAAAATTAAAAATCATGCTTTCTTAATTGTTCAGTGTGCTATTCGAATCCACTCAAGAGACCAGTTCATGTCTAAGTCACGTCGATAGAATTGTACCCGACGAAGGACACCAATGTAGTATCTCAATGCATCACGGGAAATAAATCAATATATAAATAAATAAAATCGACGACACAAATGCCCATAAATTTTGCGGAAGCAAGAAGACGTTAAAGAGACCGTCAGAAAAACAAATACAAGAATATGTGACAATTTATGATTAGAAAGGCGGATTCTATCCTGTCCAGACGGTCAAAATGGCCGGTGCACAGCACGTAAAACGGATGAGAATAATACTGAATCTTTTGAGACTATTCCCCACCAGTAACCGTTCTAGGGACAGTGGGAACTATTTCATTGTGATTAAGCAAGGGAGACGTTTAATCTTATTTCCATTTATCTCCATCTACTTTGCTTCAATTTTCAACACATACACGCATATATATATATATATATGAATATAGAAGTCAACACTTAGAGGCGACAGTCTGTTTCATGCTAGACACAATCGTCAGGCCACGAATGCTGTTATTTACTTTTATATATATATATGTGTGTGTGTGTGTGTTTAAAATTTCAGATATAACTACAATATATCTGTAAACGGACAATATGTAGAAAGACAAAAGGAGACATATCTTAGCCGACGCGTTCAGTGATTTTATTTTGCAAAAAATAAAAGCTGTTTCAATAACTTGGGCCAATTTTAAATGTGAATTAATTTTAAGCGTCTAATGATTTTCTTTTTCTCTCAAATTTAAAAAACTTAGGTGTTAGGCAATTTCAACCATGGAAAGATTTACAATCAAACACCGTGTTAAAGTTATCGAAGCCTATTACGAAAATGGACGTTCAAACAGAAATGCATTTTGAGCACTTCGCGATTTTTTGGATCAACATAATCGAACAACGAAGAGCAATTGGAAACGAGGAAACGTTGTTGTGGAGAGGTTCAATTTCTGTGCACGATGACGAATATGGGCGTCTGGATTTTCGGCTACATTCTCATGTACTTCAGGTGAACGGCGTAAACGAGCACTCAACGTTGTCTCTCATCTGCTACCGACCCACATTCTTTGAATTTACGAACAATTTTTCCAATTGCACTCTTGAAACTTTAGCACGTAGTTTTATTGTTAATCTTTCCATGGTTGAAATTGCCAGACTTGAGTTGTTAAATGTGAAAGAAAAAGAAAAAAATCATTCGACGCTTAAACTTAATTCACATTTATAATCGGTCCAAGTTATTGGAACAACATTTATTTATAAACAAAATACATTTGAGTTTTTTATATCTTTTTAGTTCAAATCATTTGTTAGTGATTTACTATTTAGTAAGCGTAAATTATAGAGGGAAATGATCGCTAACGTCATGGCACACAGAAGAAGAAGATTTAGCACGTTACTTCTGCGCCAGGTCAGCAAATATACGGACCTCAGTGAGGATGGAATATTCGTCAATCAAACTAACTCGCTAAATATTACTAAATCATTGTTGGCGTTGAACTCTAGTTAAAGTGTCAAATGCGTGATTTTAGTAGTATATTTCTTTCTGGTGGACACTTCAACGCTGTGTTCTGGTTAGATAGCATCACTAGATCATTATGACTGAGTAGTGAGTTCAATCCTCAGCCGGTACTCCATACTTTTAGTCTTGTGTCATATCTAAGATACGCTTAGTAACTTGCTGGATATCTCTCTCCTAGGTACTTCGATGTAGTGTCATGGTTAGAAGGCTTGTCTCGCTCGATCAATTACGATTGTGTAGAATGTTCAATACTCACTGGGTGCTACATACATTCGGCCCTGTGCCAAATTTAAGCTACACTTAGTAAATCGCTGTATTTCTCTCCATATCGAGAAAATTGTTTGGAAATAATTATTCGAAAAACATTTATTCGAATTTTAAATTGTCTGAATGAAAATTAAATCGAAAGGACAATTATACTAAATGATAATTATTCGAAATACCTGTGTTTGAAATAGGTAAGTGGTCTGACTTTGGGAGATTCAATGTTGATTTATCTAGAAGTAATAACGCTCTTGAAGGATGGCATAGAGCATTTTTGCTGCAAGTCTAATCCCATCATCCCACAATATGGAAATTCTTTGACGCTCTTAAAAAAGAACAGGACTTGCAAGAATTTCATATTGCAAAAATAAGAGCAGGTTGCCAAAATATCAAGAGCGCTAAGAAATACCCCGACGTAAATGGAGACCTTAAAAAATTTGTAGCATCCTTAACGAGTACTTTTCAGTAGTTGACTATTTCCGTGCAGTATCATATAACTTAAGGCTATAAGGATTTTTCTTATTAAATTATTTTATTAACGATATTTGTATTTCGAATAATTATCATTTGTGTATTTCCTCTTTTAATTTTTAATTGCAAAAAGTATTTTGCAATAAGATTAATTACCATTTAGTATTATTATCCATTCGATTAATTTACATTCAAAAAATTTACAATTCGAATAAATGTTTTTCGAATAATTGTTTTCGAATAACTATTTTCGAATAATTATTTTCGAACAATGTTCACATAATCTTTCTTTCAATTGAACCCTTCGACGTGGTGGAATGGTTAGCAAGCTTGTCTCGCTCGATCAGTTACGACTGAGTGGCGAGTTAGGTCTTCAGTGGACACTCCTTATTCTTGACCTTGTGCCACTTCCTAGCTCCGCTTACTAAATCATAGCACATCGACTTGGTGTAACGGTTAGCAAGCTTGTCTCACTTGCGACTGAGTATTGAATTCGATCCTCACCACGTTCTCCATGCTTTTGGCCTTGTGGCACATCGAAGTAAATCGCTATATTTCTCCCTCCTTGATATATATTTCGTTTATTCTGGCACAAGTCTATCCTGTTGGACCGATAGTAATAGTCATCTCAGAGTTGCCAATTTAGCGCCTGTAAAAAAATATCGTGCTTTTTTTCCTTAATAATGTACATTATTTAATGATGTCTGTCGGAAGGTAGAGTGATGGATTGCGGCCCGGATTGAAGAACTGGAGAGCCGTGTTTAAATTCCAATCGAGTTCATTACATTCCATTATGGGCTAATAATCTGGAGGAAGGTATGAATCCATATCTTCTCCACCCAGGTATGGGTAAATAGCAAGGCAGACTGTGTGGCAACCGATCTAGAAGAAGGAAATCACATCTGTACATAGCCCTGGCGCAACACATACTATGCAGCTAAGGAAAGGATCGTTCACATTAACTCGATGTTCCGGTCGATTCCATTTTTTTAATAACAAGAGCAAAATGCTGATTTATAGAAGCTAAATGCACTGAAAAAGTTAGATCTGCAAACCAAAGAAGGAAAATGAAAATTCAAAAAATTTTCATCGATCAAATGGTCACATGTTTGAAATTTGTCTGGTGTATATTTCTCTATGAATATCACCCATTGATTTCTGCATCTCTTTCTTTTCTTTTGGCACTAAGGCCTTTGATCGGGAGATTAGAGGTTTTGAGAAGCATAGAACCACCTCTTAATTGTTCCCAGGTCCACCCTGTCCCCGGGTGATAGAACCTGTTATGGTCCCAGCTAAACAGTGAATACTCAAGCAGAAACAAAACACTGTAAATGTAGGAAAATACCTATTTATTTTTAAATTACCAACAATACCTTCTTATAGTAAAATGATCAACAATAATATATTTATAGTAAAATGACAAGCAATAAGTTTTTAAAGCAAAATGATTGGTAATACATTTTATCGTAGAATTACGAACAATACATTTTATAGCAAAATAACCAACAATATATTTTATCTGTAATAAACGTATACAGTTGCTTTAAAATATATTTTGTTGAAGCCATTAAATTGTGTTCAATTTACATTTCGGCATTAAATAATCCATAGATGTGTTTATATTTTGCTAAACAAAATCAACCAAACCAAAGTCTCTTTTATATTAGGTAGAGTTATTAGTAATTTCAGGATTAAAAATAGATAAGCTTTATGGAATAATTGTATAGAAAATGTTCAAAAATGTGCAACGCAAATAATGAAATGGCAGAGAAATATTAGTCTAACTACTGTAAAGGTTGTTTTATAAAATTGGAGGCATTATTAACCACTTCTCCAGACAAATAGACGGAGCGATTTCTGGAGGTTCCATCTGCGAAAATCTAGAGTCGGGGTGTTGAGAATAACATCAGCTAGATAAGTGACAAAATTTTTATTTTGCATATATTGGATTAACCACACACACACATATATATACATAAATATATATTATATATATATATATATATATATATATATATATACACATATATATATATATATATATATATATATATATACTCATACGTGGAATACGACTTACGACTACCATGTATATATAATTTTGTATATGGGTAACAATCCCTCATTTATACATGTGTCGTTAAAGACGACGGAGAAGTTAAGGAGATCAAAGTTTTTGTTCAATTTTACGTAAAAGTATTTTCTTTTCTGGAGATAAAGTGTGTTAAAACAGTCCAAATTGTCTATATATCCTAGATCTTTCGGCTATACTATTAGCAATTATCAAAGATTTTTTTAAATGCATATGTTTTTTTTATATTTATGTATTCAATTCTTCTTCTGCAAGTATATTATTTTCCGGAAACACATAAATTATAATCTGTATATCCGTAATCATGGCTTATTGAATAGCCGAAATAGCTCGGAATATTTGAACATTCTATACACATATGCCCAGTAAAAGAAATACTTGTACCACTGCAATAAAATTGAATAATTGATTAATCACAGTACAGTCATTGTTAATAAACTATATATATATATATATATATATATATATATATATATATATATATATATATATATATATATATATATGTATATATATGGTGTTTTAAAATTGTTGAAATAAAATAGCGGTATCTCAGATGGGCAGAGCTCGGAGGGCGTGAGAACCTTGCTGGTGAGGAACAGTGGGTCTAGCAGAATGGTGCCCCTACTCACACTACTAATGTTACCATGAGATAGGTCTTTGAAAAATGTGGGGACTGTCTCATCAGCCGCAAAGCTAAAGTGGAATGGACACCTCACTCTCCTGAACCTCCCAGATTCTTCCTCCGGGTTTTCCTCAAGGACAATATCTACCAGGCCAAATCTCGCACTATTTTTGCATTGAAGGCAGCCATCACTGAGAAGATTCAAGCGATCATCCACGAAGAATGTGCACGTGCTACCGGCAGCTTTGCATTCAACATTGCCTTCAAATGAACGACGGATATCTAGAGCGTGTACTTGAAGCCTCCTCTTGACATTTTTGCTTCATGTTTGAGACTAAACCTTTGCATATCTTAAAATGCCATACTTTTACCTTTCAATAAATGTAATTTCCATTACTCTATCATTTGTGATCCTTGATTTATACCCGATCATTATGTTACAAAAATTGTGAAACACCCCATATATATATATATATATATATATATATATATATATCAAGTAAAAATCCGTGGGTCAGTAAACCACGTGAATCCTAATAATATAAAATATTAAAACTGATCCACAAAAGAAAGCTCAATGTATTTATTACAGAGCATATAAATGAATTACAAAAAATTAAATTCAATTCTCTCCTCTCGAAATTCCCTGGAGCTTGTCAATCCCAAAACGTTTGACAATAAAAGGAATCGTAAAGTTTTTTTTTAAATTAAAAGACAGAAGAAGAAAGAGGAAATATATATATATATATATATATATATATATATATATATATATATATATATATATATATATAGAGAGAGAGAGAGAGAGAGAGAGAGAGAGAGAGAGAGAGACAGACAGACAGACAGACAGACAGACAGACATAGATATATAAAGAGAGAGAGATAGTGTTGTATTGAAAGGCGACCGAAATTCACACTACCCCGACAACCAAAATGCAACATATCACCAATGTTTGAAGAATATTTCTTGTTGCCTTTTTTAAAAATGTTCTCGCTGTACAAAGCTGATCTATTGAAGTTAGACCGTTACAGATTTAGACGCGCAGTTTATGTGGATATGTGGAGAAGATTGTAGTGATCGGGTAAGCATCATCTTGGGAGTCGGACGAAGCTGTTCGAGTGGAACTTACATCTCACCACTGGAATATGGCGGTTCGCTACAATGTGAGTTGTGTGATGTGTCTTAGCCTTGTGGGTTAATGCTAATATCTATGAAAAGCATGAATTATCTTTCAAACCTTTTAAAGAGGAAATAAAATATTATGACATGTACTTCACAAATACTAACTACACAGGGACACCGGACGATGGTCGAGTTGATTAAAGCGTGTGAATTTGACGACATAGTGATTGTTGGTTCAATCCCTGGGTCTGGTATTGTGTCCGTGCACTCAATGGAAATGGGCATTCCATAACTGCGCAGTACTGAATAAAGACAAGACCCAGCCGATATCCCTAGATATTAAGCAGTGGAATGAGAACAGTCTAGCTCCATATATTAAATAAATTTCCTTTTGTTTAGTCAGATTGAAATACACTTGAAGAAGGCCTGAGATCACCACGACCGAAATATGACAAAAAACGACACGGATGAGAACAATAGACCGAATATATAGGGTGACTGAAAAGTAACTCCACATATTAAAATAATTATAACTTATTTATTTACTATAATTTTTACAAGAAAATGATATGAGAGGAAAGCGCTTAGCATGAGAATTTATTTCAAATTCCATATGAACACTAGATTTCGCTATAAACTTCTCGCGCCGTCCAGGAACCGCGTCAATTGATTTCACCAATAACTCTTGTAGTATAGAAAGCATAACTTCATTGTCTTCCAATGTGTCGTTTGGTATAGCAGACTTGCTCCTTTAACCAACCACAAAGAAAAAAGTAACACGGTGTTAGGTCGGGAATCCTGGCTGGCCAACGATACATAAAATAGGGAGTGGCTTTCCAATCACCCTGTAAATACGGTAAATAAATATATTCAAGAAATTCAGAGAGAAATTGCTTTGGCACAGTTTATTCTGCATAATCTAAATATTCGATTACTGACATTGTTAGAAAATCATTCTTCCAGTTGTGGTCAAAATTTTAGCCTTCATCAATGATATTCAGGTATGATTTCGGAGCTAAAATCTATTAGAAATTTGCGTACTATACAATCTAACATTTTTTTGCAAATACATGTTTTTCTTTGATTTTCTCTTCGCGTCATTTCCTCTTTCATTCACTTTGGTTAGTATAAGCTCATTTCAACATGGTCATCTCTCTTTGTCTTTTACTTCATCTAATTTACACTGGCATAATTACTGGGACATTTAAGACACTTCCTTGATCTTACAAAAAGATCTTCTCTCTCGGATTTATGTTGACTCAGTTATTTTCCCGAACCGAAGTGTCTCTTTTTCGATCGCTCTTACCATTTTGGTACAAACGTTTACATCCTCAAAACCCTTTCTCGATCTCATCGACTATTCTTCACCACTCATTTAAAACACGCCAATTCCACACGTCATATCTTCCTGCTATAATTCTTTTTTATACATTTCACGTTTTCTCCTTTCATTTGCACACCAGCCCAACCGATTTTCAACAATGCTTATTGACACATGAAATAACACATTGGACATTTTATATCTGCCTACAGTCGCAAATATTCGGCGAGGTTCTTTCGTCCCTTTTAATATGAGGGCGGGCGACCGGAACACGGCGGAAATTGTCGAAAATTGCAGCATTGAATTGTGGGAAGACTTGGACACGTAACGAGGCGTCCCCGAACATCTGTTTGAATGGCGATGCAAATGGAGATGGAAAAGATGGAAAAGACAACAAAAAAAGTCAATAAATGGAAATGTGTGTGCTGGTGAGGGTGAATGTCAATACATACCAGATGAGAAAACTAAAGACATCGAATTTTTGCCTTCTTTACATTTTCTTTCAATATTCGTTTTATTTATTTCTTCTTTTTTTTTAAAATTGGAATGTTTCCTTTTGCTAATGTTTTCTTTTTTAAAATTTTCTAGATCATTTTTGTGTTTGCTTCAAAAGCATCGGAACCACCATCATCATTCTTATAAAATATAGCTATTCTAAAATCATCATCATCATCCTAATGAAAAACAGAAATATTTCCTTTAAAATTCTAATGTATTTAATCTTTGAAATTCTCAGGTGAAGTAATATTTCATCAATATTCTGTTTGATTAGTAATTATCATTTTATATCTCGGGAAATACTAAGAGAATACTCCAATCATTTGTATATACCTATCCAGATGATTCACCTGTATACAGGTGCACCAGATACTGACAACTTATCTCTCCTCATACTTACCTGTAACAGCTCAAAAAAGGCTGGTTATATTCACTCTAATTTAATGACAGTCTATCACAGCCGATCATTCCCAGAATTATGACCAATTCCAATGAACGAATGTTCTCTCAAGGAGACCCTTTTTCTTGACAGCACTCGAGTGGAACTCCTACATACGATCCATCAGTGGAAAAATGTTTGGTTCCCTGAACTTTTCCAGTCATTACCTGATTCCTCGCGTTATCATCTTCCTTTACAAGACCAAGGTCAGGTGGGAATTGTTGCCACATATGGGTAGTAGCTGCTGAGTTTTAACCTTCTAGTCTCGATGAAGTGTCTGCGCGTCTTTGTGGGGGGAAATTTATTTTTCACCCTAAAATCCCTTTCTCACAGACGAAAAGTTGTAAGCCTCTCTCTATTCTATCACTATTTTCATGCAAAGTGTTCAGACGAACTACATTCATTAATGCCACAAGTGCTTACCTTGATTGCTAAGTCCCACCACGCTACGCCCTTCGTAGGGAACCACCCTCATTCCCTTCGTATTCTCTTCGTTAGATGTAAGGTACACTCAAGCAACTTCGTCCAATGAACCGCTAACTTTTTGAACCGACTCCTAAGTGAATACTTTTCTGAACACTAAAAGTTTAACCTGTTCATCTTTATTGTCAACTATTATCTTTCCTACATAACCGCATAATCTGTGCCTATTACTCTGTAACCCTCTAACTGGAATGGCTGCTGTGCCTTGTACAGAGAGAACATCAGTGCAAAAGAATGTATAGAAGGTGAAATAAGGAAACAGAGTAAAAAATCAATCAATGTCACAAACGTAATAATAGAAAACATTTATTTTAATCACCATATTAAGAAATATAGTTCTAAGGTGTGCTATATTTATGGAATAAAGTGCTCAATATCAGAAACAGAGCGTATGTAAATATAAATATAAATGTGAACATTGAAATCAACACTCAGAAGCGGCAGGTTGTTTCATGCTAGGCGCATGATGATATATATATATATATTATGTTAATATATATATATATATATATATATTATGTTAATATATATATATATATACATATATATATATATATATATATATACATACATATATATATATATATATATATATATATATATACATACATATATATATATATATATATATATATATATATATATATATATATATATATATTATGTTAATTTGCATAATGGCTGGCCACTCTTATTCGTGGATACCCGTCTACTAGGACGGATAGTTAATCCATATTGCAGGCGCTTGTTTTAGGCGCATTTTGTGTTTTACAACATCCACAGAGCCCACCTGTGGTTTATACTGTAACTATGCTGGGCAGACCTTAGTTCAGGGAGAGTTATCTAGTGTGATCCACAATCTGAACCTCCGTCTTATGTCTGAGGTACTCACCAACAAATTCGAGAGTTCTTTTCTCAACAGAACGACCATAGTTGGTCTTCCAATGTGCTGTACTTTCGTAATCCCCATTAGACTGATCCAAGACTTTCCGAATCCTTAACACTATCCTCAGATTGACACCCAAACCCTTTGAAATATTCATATTTTTTCAAATTTTCTGGTGGGGAGAATTGCTTCATTGTGCTCTTTTTGGCACATACGGTTCCCAACTAACATTAATAGACTGTGCAGTCAACAGCATCAAAAACAACCAACACGCATGCGCAAAATAAAAAACTAAAATGTCGTCAATTTTCCCATCACATCCTGCATATATATATATATATATATATATATATATATATATATATATATATATATATATATATATATATATGCATATATATATATATATCATAAAATAAACGCAGGAAAAATGTTAAATTCATGCACAAATCATCAAACATAAAATTTGTTACTAACACATCAAATACGATAAAAGTGTTAGTCAACACTACATAAAACAAAACTTAAAATATGAAGGAAGAATTTACTCAATCACCAGTGATAACTGTCTCAAACATTACATAGGAGAAACCTCAAGGAATATAAATACAAGAATATATGAACACAAAAGAGGCATTTAAAAATATATACATCCAATACGTTAGTTGCCCGCCATAACTAGACTGAACACAATTTTGATATAAACATAAATTATAGTGTCAATTAATCGCAAGGCCATCTGCAGAAAATTTGGGCCTTGGCTCTAAAAACATTCCACCAAACGTGGCAGAACTTCTATTATTACAGTGCGGGATATCTACAAAAAATTAAAATTATAGCATCCCTGCTTCATGCACATGTGTAGTCGTATAAACACAGCATACAAGTCCTAAACCGATGAAAACCTTTGCCAATTTTTCATACATTGCCCCCAGTATATATATATATATATATATATATATATATATATATATATATATATATATATATATATATATATATATATTGAGGTGATTTCTTAGTATATTTTAATATATAAAAATCAATGAAGATATATACATGATTCGCACGAGATTAGCTTAAAACCAATACAAAAATATCCATAACCTACAGCTACATCTACACTAACATTTACACACTTTAGCATCCAGAAAGTTTCTTACACATATTTGAATATTGTCTGTTACTTCTTTACACTTGACATGTATATAACCAATAAGACGCAACCAAACACAAACATATCATTAATCTGGGTTACATAGCTTTTTTTTAATCATTTTTTAGCATTTATATCGTGATCTCCGACGAAGCTTTAATAAAGTAAAACCTGTTAGAGTCATTTCTGTCTCCCTACTTCTTATTTATCCTATCATTCATATCTCTTGAAAAATTAATTTCGGTTGAGCACTTTGGTTTGAGGTGTCAGTTTGTAAACAGTGACTATTTAAGCTAATATAGCATGACTCTTCGGCAGAATTGAGTCACTGTCAGTCACTGTGCGTTTATCTAAATCTAAAAATAAACAAGCTAAAATTCTTCGTGAGCCGACGGCTTAGTGGTAGAAGTTCCGACTGACGCCAATTCAGTCGGGTTTCGATCCTAGCTAGATGCAACCGGATGTCTAGCCACACTGATGAGCTGCGAAACAGTCTGTCTGTGGATGATATATATATATATATATATATATATATATATATATATATATGTGTGCAAATATTCTAAATAACAGGCAGATATAATATTATATCGCACGAAATCGGAGTAGTTGATTTTGATAGTATTGTATTATTATTAGTATTAATAATGATAATTATATTAATAATATATATATCTACATGTATATATGTATTAATAATAATAACGATAATAATAATACTAATAATACAATACTATCAAAATCAACTAAGTTTCGTTCAATAGCAATCATCAGTTGGATATAATATTATATCAGCCTGACATTTATAATATTTACATAGCATCATATGCAGTATATCTAGAAATATTAAAAAAAACTTATTTAAGCTTAAATAATTTAAAAAAAAAATTAAATTTCATACCTCTCCGTTACTTTCTTCATATATATATATATATATATATATATATATATATATATATATATATATATATATATATATATATATATATATATATATATATATATAATTGATTTCTCTTACTTTTCTGATATCTAACAGGCCTTCAGATAGATTCAATTTCACTAATGGCCGTTTCACGAAAGATATCTCCAAGTCATTGTATGGGATCAATTTTACTTTATTTTTTATTTTGCTACTGAATATCCAATTTTGCTCTCATTCTTATCACTAACGTAGGCCTTATCATCTTCAAAGATGAAGTTTACATAGATAAGCTATAAATAATAATACAGATATATTTTCCCACTTTAATATTTTTTCACTTTTAAAAATACTATACTTGTTATCGCAAGATTATTATGTCCAGCATTTAAATGACGTCATCGCTAGTGTTTATATTGACGTGAATATTATCTCATCCTTCAAGTTTCCTAATCCGAGCTTCACATCTTTTTTTTTTTGTTTAATCGCTCACGATCCTTTTGTCTGCGATCAGATATTCCCGTTTATTTTATTATGATTTCTATCAAATCTATAGGAACTTTCTTTTGATTTCTGCTTTGATTTTTGTTCTGGCGGAATGCTTTACCGTTTTATCGCATGCCTTGGAACACCGATTGCGTTTCCTCCTCTCTGTTCCTTCATAAGAATTGGAATCAGTCTTCTTTTATTTTATTTTTCTTTCTTTTGTATATTTTCTGATAATGTCCGGTCGCTTTAATACACGATTGTTTGTATTGTGATTTTCTAAGCGTAGATTAAATGTGGCACGAGGTCGAGAGTATGAGGCGCCCACTGAGTATCACTACTCAGTCACAAGTGATCCAGCGAGAGAAGCTCACTAACCATTAGACCACGTCCAGTTGCCCACGATTGCTTGTAGGAATGATATTTTGTTTATTACGTGGGTCTTAATCATGTTAATTCAAGTCGTCACTTGTCACACAGGATCAAAAATAACAGTAGGAAGATAGTGCAGTGCCATATCTACATGTGCTAATGATTGTCTTCATTCAGCTTTATTGCTTGAAGTCATTTTTAATTGATAACCTTATTTTTTTCGATATGGGATTCTAACTTGGGTCTTCTAGTGGAAAGCGTCAGTAGATGTGACTTGCCTTGACCTCCCGGTCGCGAAGAACGTTCAAAGTCAAAATATTGTTTTCGAACTCTTCCGTAGGGTGCATAATTTTCTAGAAATGGATGGAAATAGATAAATATACTGTTTAATAAATTAATAAAAACAGGGCATCTACTCGTATATCGGTATCCATTAAAAATAAAATTTAAACAATTAAAGTAAAATATGTTGGATTAATAAACGGAATAAATTCATTTTTATAAATATTTATCTTTGTAAAATCCCTATAAAAATGTTTTAACCATTCTCAATCACCCAGACAGATGAATATTTGAATTGTTATAGCTGCCGGTGTTATAACCCAGACTAAAGTCTACAGTATATCCCTGGTAGAGTAAAACACGAGAATATGATTTGGAAGCACTTATGGCAAAGTGTAGGCTTCATGCCAGTTTTTCACTTGACAGTTATTATTTTGAACGGCCTTTTCTACTTTGGCAATGTTTATTTTTTTTAAAAAGCTAAGATTAGAATATGAAGAATTCCTAAACATATGAAATTGAATTTATACATTTTTTTTTCTTTGAGAATTCACGACAAAAATATTGAACACTTTTTATTCATTGGATTATCTAATTAGAAGATTACAACATTCCAAAAATGAGAACCAATTACTACAACAAAATGTTTATCATTTAACAATTTATAAAGAAAGAAATATGAAAACAATTTTCTATTTTTAATTTATAAAATAAATTGCTAAATCATAAATTATGTGAACCAGCTATAGTGTAATCTCTTTTATTACTTACCATTTTATAAAGTTCGAATCGACTGGTAATTATCCGCTGATTTGCCAACCATACCAAAGAATACAAATGATTGAAAATTTGGTCGGCTTTTATAAGGTTTGAATAAAACTAGTAATTTTCAAATTAATATTTTTATAAATGATAAATAATAAATCTTTATAAAATAGCAAATGTAAATAATAAATCTTTATAAAATAGCAAATGTAAATAATAAATCTTTATAAAATAGCAAAAGGTAAATAATAAATCTTTATAAAATAGCAAATGGTAAATAATAAATCTTTATAAAATAGCAAATGATAATGATCGTATTAAACCTGGTTCACATATTTTTATGTAAATAAACAGGGAGGGAGTCTCGGTAGTTTTAGTAAATAACGGTGTCAACAGAAAAACCTTCATTTTGTTGCGGTCACGAAGTTTACTTAATATTTGTGTCATTAAAATAGATTATAGCCGCCAAGATCAGGTTATATTCCCATTTACTGGTAGAATCAGCAGCCGTTTTCTTTAACTTAAATGGCACCAGTTTACGAACCGTTAAGAATGACGGATATAAACTAATTCAATAGTAATTATGTATTAGCTAGCAAAGGTAAATCCACTAATTTACAACCAAAGAATGGGAATAAATGCTAGGGCTGTAGAATGCAAGAAAGTAATCCCTGTAGACGTGTGACATTGCATTTTATTTATTTATTTATTTTTGTTATAGTTTTAGCGGCATATCAACGGGATTATGAATTTATATCCGTCATTCTTACCGGTTCGTAAACTGTTATTTAATACCGAAATTTAATTTTTTTGTATTTAGACTTTTTGCGATAATTTTAGATTTAGTGATAAAATGTCTTACTATTTAACCCACAGCTGGGGGTATTACCTTTCCCAAGTGTATTTGCGCACAAGTGAATATAAAGAACCGACCTGAAACTCGTTTCTCCGATTAACAATTCCGTGCCATTACCCATTACACTAACAGCACATTCAAGCGTACAAAATCTTAAGAGGTCACCCATCTAGGTAGTAACCAGAATCGACATTGCTTAATGGTAATCAGTGATAGCACGGGAACAGGTGTTACAACGTGATGTGGTTGTAAGTCGCGACACTATAATCTACGGATACAATATATATGTTATCATATGAGTAAAACAAGGAATATATTCTGGTTTGAGGTGAGTTATTTTCCAGCTTAGTTCATTTTATGCCGAAGAACATAATTTAACCATGCCTAGCCTAATCTATACCTCAAGTATAAACGTTTTCAGCGCAGAATGACGCACGTTATACTCTGAATTAGGAGTATACACCGCAATTTTACATTGGCTGCATTTCGTATATTTTCTTTAGGAATTTTTCTAAAAACGTTGTTCTCCTGCCTAGCTATAGGATTCATAGAGGGGTAGACATGGCTCGCTAGTTTTGATAGAAGCTAAACAAACAGCAAATCATGAAAAAGTTGTAAAGGTTTTCCTGCTTGTTCCATCTATCTATCTATCTATCTATCTATCTATCTATATATATATATATATATATATATATATTATATATATATATATATATATATATATATAGTACCTCTATATTTCTATAGTACTAAGTGGGATCAGCGCCAAACGCAACAGTCTACTTTAGATCTACAAATAAAGCATGAAAGAGACTGTCGCCGCTTGCTGTTCAGAGTTCAGATTTATATTTACATACGTTCTATATCTCATATTGAACACTTTTACCTGTAAATATTGAATACGTTAAAACTATATCACACACACACACACACACACACACACACACACACACACACACACACACACACACAAACACGCGCGTGTGTGTGTGTGTGTGTATGTGTGTAATGGTATGTATTTGTATGATAGAGAGAGACAGAGTGAGATGGGGGAATAAAATAAATGATAAAACTATTTTGGCCTTACTGTGTATTTACCTTTCAGACAAAATGGCGAATGCGATTCTTCCTATATTTCAACCTATGGTTCATAATAGCTGACCCATTTGACGATATCTTTGTTTCTGGGTTTATTATTTTCTTACGCAATTATTTGAAGTACAGCTTTTGCTTAGTTTTGTATATTTGATTCAGTGTTATTTTCCTTCTCATTTGCACGGTTGATTTCCTCCTTGGCGCCAACATGTAAACCAGTACGTGCCATTGTTTTGTTATATTTTTTTATTTGATTCACGTTTTAAAATTGTTTTGTCTGTTCTTTTTTACGTGGAAAGATTAACATTTTTTGTTCAAGCCAAGAAAAACAAAGAAAAAATATTTCCCTTACCATTTATCCTTTTCCAATTCGTTTATTTTTTTTTTCTTTTTCTATAAAATTTTAAGCTTTCTTTTCTATTATTTGAATTATTGTTCTTCTTGCGCCCAGTGTTTTCATCGTCTCTATCATAGACCACAACAGGAACTATTTCTTAGAGCTGGTACATTGTAACACAGTGCTAGGTGTCGCCTGTTACTTGTCGTGTAGATAGGCACTATCAAGTAATTCTCATTACCTTGAGAAACGCCTTAAAAATAAATACTGACGCTCTATGGTTTAAGTGGCATTCCCTTTCAATCTAAATAGTTTCCTTTCTATTAATCATATATTTCCATCCTCATCTTCGAACATTCACAGCCATTTTTTCGTTCCCTTAACCTAATTACGTTTATTTTATTTTAAATCACCGTCATCTTCGTTTTAAATCATGGGAGCTCACAACGAAGCCATTACTTTGTGCTTAATACCGCTTTATTACGGACTAATGGATGATGAGCGAGTAATTTATGTGTAGGAAAAGGCATCGGATGAGCCTGGGTCCATAAGTCATAAAAATTGTTACTAGTAATAAAATATTGAAAACAAATCAAATTAGTACAGTAAACTGTGTTACTAACAATACAATATGTATGGTTGTTGAAATGTAAGGCTTGTTGAAAAGTTACTGTTAAATTTCATTTAAATTTTTCCATGCTACATGTTATTTCTACTGGTAATATTCAGTGAAATATTCTGCTTTGTCTGCACAACCTCTAATTATTTATAAGAATTCATTCACATTTATTGTACTTTATTAATTGCTTAGTTTGCACCTGGTCTTATCTATATGAATTCTTTCACATTTATTGTATTTTATTGATTGCTTTGTTTGCATCTACTGTAAATATCTTTACAAATTAATTCACATTTATGGTACTTTCTTGATTGTTTTATTTGCACCTGGTCTTATCTATATGAATTCATTCACATTTATTGTACTTTATTTATTGCTTTCTTTGCATCTACTTTAAATATCTTTACAAATTCATTCACATTTATGGTACTTTCTTGATTGCTTTATTTGCACATGGTGTTACCTATATGAATTCATTCACATTTATTGTACTTTATTGATTGCTTTATTTGTATCTGCTCTAACTATCTATATGAATTCATTCACATTTATTGAAATTTATTCATTGCTTTGTTTGAATCTGCTCTAATAGATCTTCTGCGCAAGACGCACTGGTCGCCCAAAAGCAGTTACATTGCCCATAATATATAATAAAATATGATGCCACCCTAATGAGCCGCCGACCTTGATACTGGTCCGTGATTGTTGGCGTGATAGACTTGTGAATGCCTGAGCTAATTCGACGGAATAAATAAAAAATATTTATTGCTATTTTATTTTTGAAGTCTCCCTGAGACTTTATCATTCATTCTGGTGATGTGCACCCTCGTTTTCTCTTTTGATTTTATCCTTTCTCCCTATCGATTCAACAGCCTCTCATCTACATACATAGATCCTAATGACTTATTTTCAAATTCTTTCTACGCATATTTTGCTTATAAATCTTTTAGATTCATAAGATTCCTCTCGTCCTCCAGCTACTTACCA
>OZ038482.1:51076261-51093761 GCA_964036315.1 Acanthosepion esculentum | reverse complement strand
GAGGTCGCTTCGAAGACTTCAGAAATGTTTTTACACAAAAGATGCGGCTAGATGCTGCCTGAGGCCCTCAAAAGAGTGAACCTGTGACCTTCACCTCGTGCCCTGACAGAGGAAACTAAGGCGCCTAACATCACGGATCTCCTTAGAGCTTTTCAACCCAGTTAAGACGGTGTCACGAATAGGTAGCAGAGAGGACGTCACGAAATGGTAGTCTATGAGCTATTAGGAGATAGGCAAATATATATACTACTAAGGTATTGCAGACTTTCAAATTGCGCTAATGCACTGATTTACAGAGATGATAATATTTTTTATCGTTTAATCCACCCCCAAAGCAAGGTGATAATGCCACTAAATCGCAGAGAGTGAAAAGGAATAAGAAGACCTTAGTAGTGAACTGAGGAAAGCCCCCCCCCCCACGAAAAAAAGGAACAGGATTCAAAAAGACAGAAGATGGCAACTGACGTTGCATTTATATCTTTGAAGATATCAGAGAAGTAATAAATCGAAGTTAGTACTACAGGTACGAGGAATTATAATACGAGAAGTACGAGAAAATAAACCTTTAGAGTTGAATTTGCTTTTGCCTCTAGCTAGGTCAAGAGTAAAACAGTGAGACATTGCTGCCAATCTAGTAGCACGCTTAATGTCAAGTAGTGGGGTCACTAGGTAAAAATCTCTTAAGATTGTCATGAAAAAGGAAGCCATGTCATGCTAGTGAGAAACTGACTGAAGTCGAGATGCCTGGTCAGTATTGATAATATTGTAAATAGGTCTTTCGATTTTGACAATAATTTCGAGATATGCAGCCTGGAGCACAAATTATCGTAGCAGTATTCAATGCACGGACGAATGGTAGATTCGTCCAAGATGGATTCTGACGAGAAAAGTGTCCAAGATGGATTCTGACGAGAAAAGTGTCCAAGATGGATTCTGGCGAGAAAAGTGTCCAAGATGGATTCTGACGAGAAAAGAATTAAAGCACGACTCAATCATCCAACTTTCCTTTGCCGTCGACCTAGCAATTGATTCGATATAGTCGATCCACTTCATGTCAGCAGAAAACGACAGCCCCAAAAGATTGATGCTCTTTTGGATTTTAGCATCAGCCATGCAGGCAGAAAAAGGTTCTCTGTCGTGATTGCATTAAAGCAGATTTGTTTTGGCGGCATTAAAATTTACAGATCATTTATTGCTCCAGTTAACCGCTCGTTAGAGCAGTTGCCAGGCATACTTTGTCTGATCAATTGTATTTCCTACTAAAACAGGAGTAAATGGCTGTTTCATTTGCATAAATACCTATTTGGAAACTTATGACATAGGGGAGATCATTGATGAAGATTAGAAAGTGTAGGTCCAAGGATAGAGCCATGCAGGAATCACGCGTTATTATTAAACGATCAACACGATTTATTAGGAACGTTTGGATTAAGCCAAAAATTTGTTCCCTGGCACCGTAGCTGTTAAGATCGTTTAGAAGGCCTGTAGGCCAAACACTATCGGAAAGATATTCAGAGCCACGGCCCGAGTTTAGTCATTCTTCTCTCACGTTTGATTGACAAATTCAGTGAATGATCGTTAACACGTCGGCGGTTAAGCCTGGCGAAATGGAAGCTATATTGTTTTGTTCGAAAGGAGGCTGTGCAAAGTAAGATGCTTGACCAATTCCGCATTGATTAGAGGCTCGAATACTTTGCCGAAATGAAGTCAGAATCTAATAAAGCGATAATGTGAGGGGTCAGAGGATTCGTACATTTTCTCTAGGAGGACTTCTGTCAAGCTGGAGAGATATATCATCTACACGGATTTTGAAATTGGAAATATGTATTATTAGGTCAGATATTATAATATCAAAACTTAGTTTATTTAATAATAGTCTTAATAAGAGCAACGACGTGTGGAGAATACTGACGGGCTTAATTTTAGTTCACTCAGAAAGAGGCGAAATTTCTATCAATATATAACAAGACGAATTGATATCAATAGATAGCAAGACAAATGAAATTATACCGCTGTTCACTCTACATAACTCCTTTTATATTTGGGAATTTTGATCGAGTTTTGTATTGGCGATTAAGTGAAGATCGAACGTACTATTTATGATCGCGGTCACGAGTCCTGTAACCCATCAGGGTCGTAGTGGCACCAGATGTTCTATAGTCGTAGCAGCAGTTGTATGTCTTGGACAAGATAGCCTGTCGGAGATCAGCTCTCTCCGGGCTGGTTCAAACTCAGAGTTTTCTCGCCTCCTGGACTGGTGGCCAACGAAGGCTATAGGGTCGGATCTGCCCTGCTATTTGCTCCTAGTTGGGAGGAAACCAGATGGTTTCGTATCTTTTACAAGAGTATTAGGGCGTAAGTGACTATAACTCGACAAGAATTCAAACTCATCTCTCCCATGTCTCATCCTGAGTCTGTATCCATTACTCCAAAACGCAAACAAAAACTCGCTATTACTCAATAGCAATGGCCGAGAAGAGAAGACTCGTTAACCATTAACCCATGCCGAAGCGTCTAATAAGTCATTTGATTTGTTTTGCATCGATATTCATCACGACCTAACATGCGCGTGTGAAATATTTGCGTGGTCGTCTATAACGATGTTTACGAGCTCGTCAATAACGGCAAACGCGTTCAGGAACTTTCATTACGGACAGAAGCTGCAACCAGGAACAGTCGTTTTATTTATTTGATTACATGAATTTACAAATAGGAACGATTAATTATTTTATCTTCATACCCTGCCTGGTGGCAAACGCTGCTGGTGGCGCTAGGGGTGGCGGTCCCGCCATAGCAACCGAAACCGTGATATCACCCTGGTCGGCGGCTGATGAAGACAGAGTATCTCACGTGTTAATACACGTTGTATGTTAAAAAAAAAATTCACATGAAGAAATGTATTAAAAATCCTGGATTTCCACATACTTACAAGAATCACACGCGTGCATATTTTATATCTTGTTGCTTATCAATAGAAAAATTCAACCAATCGTAACACTATAAGATATGAAGATGACAGAGATGTGTTGGTAGCAGACAGAAAAGAAACTAAGTAGTAAGTATTTATTGTGTGAAGTTTGTTAACGGCATATCAACATTTTATTGGTCATTTAATACCGAAATTTAAATTTCTTAAGAGCATTAGTAATTTATTTTACAAAAATATATTGCTGGTAGATTTTTGTTTTTCAAAAATGTATTGCTGGCAATTTTTCTTTTACAAAAAATGTATTACTAGTAATATGTTTTAGTTCCCTTACAAAAATGTATTACTAATAATATATTTTAGTTCCCTTACAAAAAATGTATGACTAGTAATATATATTAGTTCCCTTACAAAAATGCATTACAAGTAATATATTTTAGTTCCCTTACAAAAAGTGTAATACTAATAACATATAATAGTTCCCTTACAAAAATCTATTACTCGTAATATTCTATTGCAAAAACACATTGCTGCTATTTTTTTACTGTGTAAATTTATTGTTGGAACTTTCATTATAAAAATGTATTTATGCATTTTCATAATGTTTTGATCCCAGTTTGAGGGTTAACTATTCGCCCATAATTTGGAACTTAACAAATGCTCAGGCTGGATCTGGGAACAACATCAGTTAAGAGGTAGTTCCACGTTCCTGAACAACTCTCGATTGCCTTGCTGTCGTATGTAGTTTGTCGTCATACACAGGATGAAAGTAGTAAACATAAGTGAGAAAGAAGAACTAAATATCGATTGTCAGTAGACAGAACGTATTATTGTTAAAAAAATGGAAGAACCTAGAATACGAACTAGACGTGTCAGGATCTAGCAATCACGAACATTTGCATATCTAACAAGTCTGAACAGAGCTGGAAAATCTGGTACCAAAATACGAAGCCGCATTGAAAATGCGAAAGCTAACCAAACTATTATATAACAGGTAAATTTCATTAGGAACCAAAATAATATGCAAAAATTATGTAATATCGGTCTTCAGAAATGGCCGTGAACGGCTGGAGAAACTCCTCACCGCTGAAGACCAGACTGAGATAACAGAAATATTGTTCTACAGAAGGATGCTGGTAACATCATGGAGTTAAAACGTCTACAACGACAAAGTTAAAAAAAAACGGATACAAAATGACACTTAGACCAAGAATCAGGACAAGTAAAATTTCTCGAACACATAATGGGGAAATAGGGCTTGTGGATTTTGACTCTGACAGGGCAAGAGGCAGAGTAAAGTAGCGAATAACCCACCTCACGAGCCTTGTAAATGGTTGACACAAGTGGGTTTAGGATTGATACAAAAATTGCAAAACTTACTCAGAGTTACAAAATACAGGATCTTACAAAGATCCAAGACTGCCCACGTCCTGGCACATAGAAGAAGTGGCTTATTTTTGTCATATAGAATATGTACAATGGCAGCAAAGAAGACCCGAGGAAAACAAACTAAATATTGACTTTTTCTAACGGCAATGATACATAGACGCAGTTGTATGTTGACTCACATAGAGATCATAGTGACCTTCTGAATTCCATGACCTTGGAACATGGCTGCAGTCATTACAACAGAGCTATTAACTGTCACGCCATATAAAATCAATTTGCAAGTATGAATACATATAAACAAAATTAGCAGAATCGACAGTGAGAAAAAATGATTTTTTTTTCAGTATTAATATTTTTTAAAAATTTAATGACAATACAGCATAAAGAAAACTAAGAGAACTCTTTGTGGAGCAGGAGGAACGTTAAAATAAATCCCAAATGAATGCCACGGGAGGAATCAAATAATATGCAAAATTAGATACGACCAAATAAGAGCAGAGATATGTTTAATATAGTGTAAAGAAATAAGAACATCTAAACACATGGGCACATAAATAGGAGAAAACTTCAGTCTGCTCAAGAAAATGAAAAGAGAGTAAAATACATCAGGAGATTGTAATTCAGATTATGTGAACATTGTTCAAAAATAATTGTTCGGAAACAATTATTCGAAAAACAAACAGACAATAAATATAAGCAAGTAATCTTTATTGAATAAAGGAAGAAAAATCGAAAACATTACTTAAGGTTAAAGAGAATGAAGGAAAGAAAGAAAGAACAGACAGATAATTATATGACGTAAATGTGTATAAAATAACCGAAAAAGAGGAAACTATGAAAAGATAATAATGAAAGTCTTATAGATAGATAGATAGATAGATAGATAGAAACAAACAAGAAAAACAAAGAGAATAACAGAAATATAGAAGTGAGAGAAGAAATAAAGAAAGAAAATGGGAATGGTGGACTATATATAAAAGAAGATGAATGTAGTGAAAGAAAGAAGGAAAGAAAGAAAGAAACGTATAGGGGGTGAAAAATTGGTATCAAATTTGAGTAGATGAATGACTTTGAAAAAAAGGCAGTGAAACGAAAAGTTAAGAAAATTAGATGTAAAATTGGGATGTTAAAGGGTTACACAATACCTAGGTAGAAAGAAAGAAAGAAAGAAAGAAAGAAAGAAAGAAAGAAAGAAAGAGACAGAGAATTGCTGACGCACAAGCAAATGTTAAGGTGTGAACTAAATCTGAGGTGCTTCGTACAATTTTCTAACAGGATTCTGTTTTCGGAAGTAAAACCCATATACTCGATGTCTGATTATTTACGTTTTTAAACGGCCTAGAAATTGCACATTTTGGCAGTCCACAGTTGGATACGACACTTGTCAACTAGAATTAGGTTTTTCATACTGATCATCAGACCCGTCTATCAGTCTACCTGTCAGTGTTTTTGTATTGTATCAACGAAATTATTCATGCATTGTATTTTGTATGGTTGTCAATGTTAGGTTTCTTTAAAAGTAAAGAATTTGGAAGAGAATTGCTTATACTAACAACTATACATTAAAAGCAAACGTTTCAATTTCCGATTTGACACAGTGTCTGTGTCTGTGTTGCTTGCACGCCTCACAATTTCTCTGGACATAACAAAGGTGCGGTTTTACTCAAGCAGAAATGTAAGATTTCTTTGTGTTCAAAGTCGCAATTCCTTCCAGGATAGAGAAAATTGATATATATAAAATAAAATCAGTTCCTTACCTCTGTTCAGAGTTGTCAAAAAATGACAAAAGCAACGAAAACAAATAACAAGGAACACACGCACACAAGCATAGACAGATAGATAGAAAGAATGATAGATAAAAGCGGAGGAGGAGATGTGAAATGTAGTCAGCCCAACCAGAAAGATGTTCTTCACCATTAAGATTTGATGGTCTGTCAGATTTTAGGGAAATTGAACGGAATGAAAACTTTTCGGAATTCCATGAATTTGCCCAGCTGGAACATTCATAGAAAATTCGGAAAGGGCTGGCCCGAAGCACATTTATTACTGTGATACAAGTCGTCAAAATACGCGTTTCTTATTTTTTTCATAGTTAAATTCCCACATATATTAATTAGGCTATCTATCTATCTATCTATCTATCTATCTATCTATCTATCTATCTATCTATCTATCTATCTATCTATCTATCTATCTATCTAAAACCTCAAAAGCTCCTGATCAGAGGTCTTGCTGTTGGATGTTGTTTATCGTCTTACTCGGGACGCGGATTTAGTTTATCGTCATACCCCGGACGGGTATACACTTAGGTAAAATAAGAAGAAGCGTAGAGCAGAAGTAACAGAATAATAACATCATTGAGTGAACTCGACGATCATTCACAGATACGCAGACATTGCAACGCAACCGAGATATAGGGAGGTAGTTGTTCAACGTTAGAGCGGCCTATGACCAAACCCGGTCACGAAACTGATGATGATGATGATGATGATGATGATGATGATGATGAGGAGGAGGAGGAGGAGGAGGAGGAGGAGGATTGAAGATGTGGTCAATATAAATTGATGGGAAACATTTTCGCCTCGATTTTCATCATACGACCTTACGCCATTACTAGAATTTTGCAGATTATTTTAATCATTAATTTTATAACAATGAAACTCTATGCTAATTAAGGACAGCCAATGTGTTTTTATTCCTTTTGAAATAAAAACATGTTTTTCTTATTTCTTGTAAAATAAGAGAAAACTTAATAAAACTACATGAGAAAAATAGGATATCGTTTCATGGTGCCAATCTCTGAATATATCTAGATAATTCGGAGCATTATAATCCGATAATCTTCGTCATATGCCCATATATGGAAACTAGGTTTTACTGTATATATTTTGTATTTATTACTCTTAAAAATCTTTCACGCGACTAATATCCTGACTTCCGAAGCATTATTGAAAGATTCGACATCGTGACTACATTGCCTAGTTAATGCAAGGAAGAAAACAATATTATTCCACTTTGCGCTAGTGAGATTAAAATTTATAGGCATAACAGAAAAAAAGTATATGCAGATAGATTTGCTTTATGAACAAGTCAGATGGATATGCACTGCTTAAAAAAAGAAGAAAGAAAGAAAGAAAGATGAGCGACAAAGAGAAAAATAAAAAAAGTAAATAAGCATGAAAGAAAGAAAGGTTCCCAGCCGAGCATACTTTTTATCATTACTCAGTCGGTAAGTGTCATCAAAACACGTCAATTGAAGCATCGATCCAGACCGAAGCATTTCCTGCATCACAGAAAAATATACATTAATGACTGATAAGCATTAATCTGCAAAACACTAGTCAAATACACTGGTCGACTGACAAATTCGCAGGGCTAATAAAGAAATTAATGTGTAAGAGAACGTGACAGATAGATAGATAGATAGATAGATAGATATGAATAGACTGAAAGAGATAGATAGATAGATAGATAGATAGATAGATAGATAGATAGATAGATAGATAGATAGATAGATAGATAGATAAGGCAATACTGACAGGAAGTTTGGGAGGAAAAGATAGATAGAGAGATGAGGCAATACTGACAGGAAGTTTGGGAGGAAAAGATAGATAGATAGATAGATAGATAGATAGATAGATAGATAGATAGATAGATAGATAGATAGATAGATATGAATAGACTGAAAGAGATAGATAGATAGATAGATAGATAGATAGATAGATAAGGCAATACTGACAGGAAGTTCGGGAGGAAAAGATAGATAGATAGATAGATAGATAGATAGATAGATTGATATGAATAGACTGAAAGAGATAGATAGATAGATAGATAGATAGATAGATAGATAGATAGATAGATGGATAGATAGATAGATAGATAGATAGATAAGGCAATACTGACAGGAAGTTTGGGAGGAAAAGATAGATAGATAGATAGATAGATAGATAGATAGATAGATAGATAGATAGATATGAATAGACTGAAAAAGATAGATATATATGAATAGACTGAAATAGATAGATAGATAGATAGATAGATAGATAGATAGATAGATAGATCAATGAAAAAAAAAAGAAAATCATTGACATTACAGGGATGCAGTCGAGAAATATGAACCGAGAGGTTGGATGAAGGATTTCTCCGTGTTGCCCTTTGTTGTGTATAGATGGTCACGTGCTTGACTTCGAAAAACCAGTCGAACAGGAAACCTGCGAGCGACTTATGACTAATTCATTTGGACTGATTGAAAAAGAAAACGCACCGCATCGGAGCGCCATACAAAACAAGACGCCGATGACGAAACGACGGCCATTTTTCTCGCCATTATTTGTGACTAGGCCTATGTCGCATGTCTACTTGGCAGGGGCCATTTTTAGTCAGATTTTACAGCAAGAAGCGAGGATGAGGGTGGTGATAGAACTGTGACGGGATGAAAAACACGCATTCTTCAGAACGGCACCGAGAGTGATCATATCATCATTGTTAGCACAATAATTTGATTACTATTTTGGAACTCGCATTTTATATGATCCGTGATAAGAAAACTTAATTTACTGAGCAAGTACGCCCAGATTTCATTCTTTCTAATGGTGATACAATCTGCGATTCGTAAAATATTTAACAGGAATGAAATTAAAAAAATTAACTCACATTTGTATTTTAGAATCGGCGACATTTGAAACGGTGTGCGAAATCAACAATTAAAAGTGTTCTTATTGTCTTATTGCTGCAAATACAGCTATTACGGAATGTTGCCGTTGGATGTTGCGTCTCATATAAGAGGCGACTTTGTAAATAAAATGGTACAATAATCGCCCTATATCCAAAGTTTCGGCCTCCTAATGTTTAATATTATCCAAAACAATCTCTGTTGTACTCTATGTATTTAAACTCGGGCGGTCTGTACGACTACATGATAATATTATTTATTGAAGCGATTTCATTATTATTATTATTATTATTATTATTATTATTATTATTATTATTATTATTATTATTATTATTATCTTTCTTTTCTTGTGTACACATTTTCTTCCAACTAGAGACCTCATGATATTTTCCATTGATGAATTTAGTAAAAATTTTACATAGATAATGCTCTTTGTAATGTGGGAGCTCTACTCGTGAGTACTATTTTTGTATATCTTTTAAGTATAGGTTATCAGGAATCCCTTCAATTTCTTTATCGGAATTATTATTATTATTATTATTATTATTATTATTATTATTATTATTATTATTATTATTATTTTTATTATTATCTTTGATTTCTGTTGTTTTGTCATTTTCTTCCAGGTCTCAACCAGAGGCCTAAACTCATCATGAAATTTTCATTTGACGTTGATAAAGACCCTTGTAAGGTGTGAGCTCTACTTGTAAGATTTTCTTTTTGTATTTCTACCATTCAATGAGTTTAACAGAATTAGAATTGTTTTGATTTTGTGCTTCTTGCATATCTTAAAGGCCCTTGTATTTTGATACTCCGGTTAGTTCTTCATTTCATTACTATTAGTAGTAGTAGTATTGCTGTTGTTGCATCAGAGAGCAGCACGTCAACAAAGTGACACCGAGTTACAAATATACGAAACCCAATTTTGTCATTATGACACCCAGTCTGATAGATGTATATCAGGTACATGCATCACAGCCAAATGTACGCGATATTTGTAAGTATCTGTCCAAACGTGTATAAATATAATTTTTTGTAGACTTTTTAAATATTTTTTATTCTTGCAAAAGTAACTATTTAAATAAATCTTGAAGAAAGTCATACTGTGGAAATATTGTTGAACATTGTCAAACACTGTAGCATTTCTATTTCTTTTATTATATCGCGCTCTTCTGTAAATGCATTATTATTATTATCATTATCGTTTGTGTATGTTATGTTTCCTGCTTCGTATCCTGCAGAGCCGAGTTCAGACTATGGTTCTTAGGCCCAATAGGAGAATTCTCATTTAATTGATAGCACTTTTCTTAGTATATGGGAGGTTACTAGTAGGGCAATATTCTGGGCAATTTGTATGTTGATGTTACCTGGGACACTGTAGGTAAAATTGTCGATTCCTTTTCTCAAGAGACCCAGAGCTCCGATTACTATTGGTACAGTTTCGGTCTTCATTCGCCAAATCCTGTTTGCCTCGATCTCCATGTCCTTGTATTTGGACAATTTCTCAATAATTTTCAAAGAGGTGTTTCTCTCAGATTGTACTTCTATGCCAATAAACATACACTTCCTGAATTCCTCGTCTTTTATGATAATATCAGGTCTGTTGGTTTTTATTTCCCCGTCAGTTTGAATTGGCATGTCCCAGAGGATAGTTATATTGATATTTTGGGTAACTGTGGCTGTTTCATGCTGATACCATCTCTCAGAGGTTTTGATTTTCTGTTTCTTGCATATCTTTCAGTGCACATATGTCGCTACCATATTATTATTATTATTATTATTATTATTATTATTATTATTATTATTATTATTATTATTATTCTTCTTCTTCTCATTATTATTATTAATATTATTAATATCATTATTATTATTATTATTATTATTATTATTATTATTATTATTATTATTATGTTATTTCCTTTGATTTCTGATTTGTATTCATTTTTTCCGGGTCCCGGCCAGAGACGTAAGGGTAGAAAGGGCATTATGACATTTTCCACTGGAAAAAACCCCCAAAATAACACAACATATCTTACATAGACAAAGCCCTTCGTAAGGTCCGGGCTGTACTCGTGAGAACAAATTTTTGTATTTCTTTAAGGCATGAGTTTCCAGAAATTCCTTCAATTAGAATCTTTTCCAATCAATCTGAGGGCTCCAACTACAACAGGGATTGTTGATTATTATTATTATTATTATTATTATTATTATTATTATTATTATTATTCGCAGTACTGTAGAATGAATTATCGTTACAAAAAAAGACGAAGACATTCGTCAGCCATACCTATATATACCTACTCTCACAAATCCTCAGCAGACTACGGAAGTAAAAAATACTAGTAGTGGGAAAGCAATTAGCCGGGAAATATAACATTATGTTCACAGAGAAATATATCTAACATAGCAAAACGATTAATGAATGACTGGAGCAGGTGTGCGTGTTTCTATCGTGATTCCTTATTTCATGTTCGGCGCGACTGATAGCTTGATTTTTATTTACAGTAATGTTTACCGCCCGAGCTAAATTGCTACTATAATATTTTGTAAATACTGGTACCTTGCTTAAATACACTAAATGGTGTTTCCATTAATATATTCTCTTGAAATGGTTCATAACCGTGTGTTATTTCTCTGTTTCTTTTATGTTGTTATTCTTCTTCTTCGAGGCGTTGGCGACCACGGCTCTCTTCAATTACTTGTCCATTGAAGCTCTTATTAAATTTTGACGTTTTGTTATCTCCTAAACCTTGCTCTTCCATCCATTTGCAAAAGCACGCCAGGTAGGTTATGCGTTGTTTTCCACTGTCCCAATTGCCTTCATTCTATCCTGTGAATATCAGATTTTCCAACCATTCTTTCCTTATTATATCCCACAGAAATTTTAATTTTCTTTTTCTGATGTAAAAATGACATTTTTGCATCACTTTTCTATAGAATATCGTCGTTGTTCACATATTTAGTCCATGGTATTCTCAGCATCCTTCTGTAGAACTACATACTGCTCATTCAAGCCTGTTATTCATCTCTGGAGAGATTGTCCAACTTTCAGTGCCATATAGGATACAGATATAACATAAGAGTCTAGTTCGCCTTTCTTTGTTACTATTGGAATATCGAAAGATGCCTTACAAAATCTAAGCAAACTATTAAGAAAGAGGAAAATTTTGCTTCAAATAAAGAAAAGGGTATTGAACTGTTACGTTATATCGGTCTTCCTACATGTTTTTATAGCGGTAATCAGTCTCCTCACTGACAAAATAAGTACTTCAGGCAATATGAAACATATATGATTACGAATTCATTTAGTTTTATATTTCTGCATGCTTCGAAAGAAATGATAAGAGGTATTTCCAAATTTGATGATGTTGAACAACGCACTGATTTAACAATATGCTTTCGAAGAGAAGCCCATCTGATAACAAAGAAAATTATACCGCGAAGAATAAAATTATATTGGTTTTGAATAATGAAGAAGTCTTGTAAAGAATAAAATGTATAAAATGACGTCGATATTCTTTAATTAAAATGCAACTTCATATTTAATTAAATATTTTTTTGTCATTTTTAAACGGTATTGCTAAAGTGTGAATGTTCCTTGCGGCTTAATGTATAACAGCTCGGAATGAGAGTCGAGTTCGTTACATACACTTAAGCACAAATACACTTGAGAAACGGTTTGAATAGCAGGACAGACGGGGTCCTAAAGCCTAAGTTAGCGACCAGCAAACCGGAGAAAGAAACTACAGCGGGAAAATCTTCTTACTAGTCAGTCATGAATCGAAAGGGAAATGATTGCTCAAGTTTGTATACCGTGTGATACTTAACTGACTTAATACCATGAAACTTATGGAGACGAAGGTCCATTTAATATTCCGCAAATCAAAGAATAAAAACTTCAAGTGGAATATCGTACGTATGTTTGCGAAAAGTGCACTAAATAAATGAAATCTGAATGAACTTGAATCAAGATATAGAAGAGATTTCAGGTAAAAGAAAAACAGTTTTACAGAAGTATGCTAATGTTGTAGCCTAGGGAAGATTACTGAATAGAATAATCGCACAAAGGTTTGTAATGAACGATACTACTTAGGACAAGAACAACACATATAAGATTCGCCAGCCGCGGGTAGAAGAAGTAGCCAACTGCTAGAAGTGAGTCTTGAATTCCACAATGAATCTCCAACGGCATAATATCTACCAACCGTCCCCACGCGGTCAGATGTGGCACAAGGCCAAATTTGATGTGGCTATCCGAGCCTATAGGCTCGGCCAAAAATTCCCCGTAGACCCCGTATAAAACTGTGTCAGGTATCTGATTCCCGAGACGATACTCTGCCCTTCGACATAGCCTCGTCTGGGGATCCTCTCTGCTCGGAGGCAGATAATTTGACCAGCACAGATGGAGATGAATCTTCAACTGCAGGACATCTAACAACCTCCCCACGTGGTCAGATATGGCACAAAGCCGAATTTAATGTGGAGTTGCCGAGCCCGTAGTCTCGACCAAAAATTCCCCGTAGACCCCGAAAAAAACGGGGCCGGATAGCTGTTTACCAAGATGAGACTTTGCCCTTCGACATAAAATAGTCTGGAGCCAGAGTGTTTGACCAACCCAGCTGGAGACGAATCTCCAGCTACAGACCAACATACAGTATTTACTACTGTATTTATGTCCATAGGTATGCTACAACAGTTAAGGATGACATAGATTTAACAGGTAGGTAACAAGGAATTTTTAAGGAAAATGAAAACAAAAAGGGCACGTATACTTACAACAAGAAAGATACAGTTGACATGTCTAGGAACACATAATAAGGTAAGAAGGCTAGTAGACAGATGAACTATGTTTGTATGAATTTCTACTTCGCTCAAAGGTTCATTGATAATCTAAGATATTTTCTGTGCTGTTATTAAACGTTTTAATATTTACGAAGCAGAACTGCGCTACACCTTTCTACATCTTTGAATATCTCAGAAAACATATCAGAGAATATATTCAAAATAAATTATCCATTTAAATTATACCAGTAGATAGGTTCGCCTATCGATCGATTCACATACGCCCTCCCCCGGTCTTTTGAACAGGAGTAGAAGGTTTATCCTATGTTGCCTGCTTAGAATTGAGTTTCCGATTCCCTCTAAAGTTTTTTTTCATTCTATTTCACCCCCAGTAGCCCCTTTGTGTCTTAGTGGAATTCTTGCTTTGGTTGGGGTGAATTGCTTAAAAATAAATAAGTAATTGATAATGTTATCTGAAAAAAATAAATAAAAAATACAAAAACAAACAAAAGCAAAAAAGAAAAAAAAAACTAAACAAAAACCTTCCGCTTTAAATAAACGTTTTAAGAAAACAATATTCTCCCCAAAAGTAATAAATAAAGCTTCGTGTCGTTTAGCACACTGCAGAATTCATCAGCGATGCATTTTGCTCCTAAATTATCCGTTTTTAAATAATAATTTTATCTAAAGTCATTCTCTCTTTAAATAAACTTTTTGAGAAACGAATGTGTTCGCCTGAAACTGCAATAACAATATTTCTTCAAGAGAATATGTTGCTAAAACCCTATGACATCCAGAAGTTTTGAATCGACCAGCCTGCTGCGGAAATCGCCAGTGATGCATACTTTTCCTTATGTCAAGTCTACGCTGCTCGGGAAAGTCATGCAAAGATGCCATGTTGACGTCCTCTAGATTCAGGGTAACCATGAGAGGTGATTTTCTTTCAGAGCCCATCACTTCCAGAGGAAGAATGTTGATCAGTTTATGTCTCGTGTTGCACTTAAAGTTAAAGTTTGAAATAACTTTCTATATAACTGGTTGCTTATTGCCGAGGTCACGTTTGACATGATCAAAGGGTGACATTCAATATGCCCGCACCCGAAACATCACCAGCATATGTTATAAGTTGGAATACATGATATATGATTTACTTCTGAGGTCTTTCTGCTTACGTTTTCTTCTCACTTTTCCTTCTATTTCTTATCATTTTCTTTCTTTTACGTTTCCTTTTTCTTTCTTTCTTTCTTTCCTTCTTTCTTTCTTTCTTTCCTTCTTTCTTTCTATCAAGTTTCTAATATTTCTCGATATACCTTCATCTTCACTTTTTTTTGTTCCTTTATTGATAACGTATTGTTTTTATAGATAACGTATTGTCTTTATCTTTTATTCAATAGTCATTCGATATTGGCATACTTGCTTTTCTTTCCATATTTTTTTGCATTTTCATCTATGATTTATACCTAACCAACATTTCTGTCGTTTCTTGTTGAATTGATTTCTTATTTTCTCCTATAAGACATTTTCTTTCTTTTTTTGCCAGCGCCTATTTTCAGTATTTAATTTTACTTCACTCTTTTTCTCCTACACAGTCTTCTTCTTTTTCCTCATTTTCTTCTTTTCTATTTCTTTTTTTATAACTTAATATAAATTGTCTTTCTCAGCCAATACAGTTAATTTCTATCTAGTTTTTCTACATATTATTTTTACTATGATTTAATTATTCCCCTTTATATTTCTTTTTCATCCTTTTTACGCTAAAATTTCTTCTCATCTTTTTCAAATCTTTTTCATTTCTTTCTTAACTCGATTTACTATTTACTTTCATCCATCCCATAATATTTATTGTCTTAGCTACTGCAAAATTTAATTTCCTCTATAAGACTTTTTTTCTTTATTTGGTCAACGTATTTCTCTGCTTAAATCTTCATTCGTATATTTCCATGTTTCCTTCCTTTCCCTAGTTTTTGCTTTCACTTTTTTAATGTTAAATTTTCTTAATCTTAAATTTCTGCTTTTTCCAACCGATACAGCCTATTTCTTGAATTTGTTCTTTTTTTTGTAGTTTTTTCGTTACTTCCGGTTTACGTCAACATTTATTCCTTTATTATGCCCTAAAAGTTCTTCCCGCTCTTTTTAACCGTTTACCGTTTTCATTCTTATCACGTTTGCTTTTCTTTCTTTTCATATTCCCATCATAAAATGTCTTAACAGATTTATCCTTAGAATATTTTCGTCTGCTCACCTCACTGATCCAGGTTTTTGCTTTCCTTTATTTTGTTTATTCACAGATCTACTTACTTACTTCTCTTCCATATCCCTTTTCCCTTTCTTTGTCTCCGATTCCTCTCCATTTCTCACGGTCTTCATTTCTCTTCCTCGCCTTTATTCAGTTTGGCTTCTCTCAGTCCTATTCTTCTATCTTCGTTCTGCTGCTCTTGTTACAGGTGACACAGCAACAACAAGAACAACAACAAAATAATAATAATAATAATAATAATAATAATAATAATAATAATAATAATAATAATAATAATAATCAAAGAATTAATACAAAAATGCCACACTGGTTTCTAGTGAAAACGCAGAGGCCACCTTTGTAGAATGTGACGTCAACAAACACCACGAGGTCAAGAGATATACCGCAGCATCGCCTAAGGGTCGACGACGGGAAGTCACCTTGGACGGGGGTCAGCGGAGTTTTCAGATCTGTCGGCTACGAACGAGACATCAAATGATTGAGAACGGAAATTGACTCACTCTCCGCCACCGTTTACACATCATACACTGGTTTGCAGTGTCTTTCCAGAAAGGCTGACAGTCAGATTGAATAAAGTGCGCATCGCTGGAGCAAACGATTTTTCCTCTCTTTATTTCTCTCTCTGTGTGAGTCTGCTAACATGTCTTCGTTTACCGCTCATTCATGTTCCTACGTAACGGAGAATATATTACCTTCATACGTGTTCTCTTAGCACAAATATGTCTGCATATCTCCATTGCCGTATTTGGGCCATATGATATGTACACATGATCCCGCATGACTCTCACTATATATATTTCTTTGTATATACATGTGTCTGTCTGCATGTACACAGGAATACAAATACGTTTATGTATATGTAAATAGTGTAGGATGGAATTTAAACACAAAATGGTGGCTTAAGTTTCATAGCTTAAACGATCATTGGAGCATTACAGCTAGAAATACTCTATCCCCGACATTGAGAACTCTTCCCGATAAATATAGCGAATATTAAAAATTATAATTTTTTTACAGTGATGTCCGTGAGCCATTTGAGGTAGAGTATTATAGAGTAAAAGGAGAAATTTATGCGATTGGTGGGGAAGATAACGGTTATAGTTTAATTGTAGTTATCAGGAAAACATCCTCTTGGGAGTCGGTTTCACAGAGCAACGGTTCTCGAGAAGCTGCTGCTCAAGTGGAACTTACTTCTGAAATAAAAAGAGACCGAGGGTGGTTCGCTACAATACGCTTAGCATAGCAGATCTTGGCAGTGAAAGTTAGAAGTGGTCCGACTAAGGTTTGTAGTTGGTTTGAACACTTTCCATGAAAATAGCGTCAGAGCCGTGAAGTGCTTTTGACATCCCGTCTGTGTGAGTAAGGGTGAAAAATAATTTGTCACCACATGGACGTGGAGAGGCGTTTGAACTGTAATGAGACAGGAAAGTGTGGACTGGGAATGCCCTGCCCAAACATGACAGCGGTACTCCAT
>OZ038482.1:51053761-51071261 GCA_964036315.1 Acanthosepion esculentum | reverse complement strand
GGACAGATTTTAAATGTGAATTAAGTTTAAGCGTTTAATGATTTATTTCTTTTTCTTTCTGATTTAAAAATTTAAGTCTTTGGCAATTTCAATTATGGAAAGATTCACAATCTAGCAACGTGTTAACGTTATCGTAGCGTTACTTTACTTCCCTTCAACCTTTCTCCAAATATTTCTGCGTCTATTTTCTTGTGAGCTGACCACTTTGATATTTAGACTTCAGAAATAGCGACAGAGCAGTGAAGTGCTTTTGACATGTATAATATTAATATGTACAACTTAATCTTTTATATATAGAATAAATATACCGTCTATTTTCAATTTTAAAAATAAATCTTTCACTAATAAAAGTGATTAATTTACTGCTGTCTTTGATCCGTCTTAATAAAACACCCTTCATTTCTTAAATGATTTCAGGCGATAATATCACGAAGACGCAAGAGGTTAGTGGGAGTGAAAGTGAATGAGAAGACAATGTTATTTAAAGCCATCTTGCCACATCTCAGCAACCATGACGTTCAATGACTTTATTGAATGAGAAGTTTCCAGGTCTCGAAAAAGCGACATCAATTGGCCACCACGATCGTGCGACGTGCGATATTAGATTTCTTCCTTTGGTGTCATCTCAAAAGTAATGTCTAAGCCAACAGAAATTCAACAGCTGAAGGATGAGATAATAAGGATTGGTGAGATCGAGGAAAACCTATACAGAAACATCATCAAAAATGTTGACCATCGAGTGGAGGTGTGCCGCCAAAGCCTTGGCGGATATTTGGGAGATATTATTTTTCACACATAATTACCATGACTTAAATAACATGGTTTAATACATAAATACATAAATTTTCACCAATAACATTGATTTATTTACTGCTGACTTTGATCCATCTTAATGAAACACCCTTCATTTTCTTAAATGATTTCAGGCGATAATATCATGAAGACGCAAGAGGTTAGTGGGAGTGAAAGTGAATGAGAAGACAATTAGTGTGAAAAAAGGACAATAAGACAACATGATACAGAAAGACAAAAGTAGGGATTGTTGTTGCAGGGAAATCGTTAAAAATGTAGGTGAAATGGAAACAAGAAAAGTTCACAGGCGAGAAAACAAAAACTATTAGAATGTTGATAGATTGATTCGTTTTCTTCGGCTTATCAACCTTTTGCAGGTTGTTATTTAAAGCCATAATATATATGTAGATATTAAGATTTTTTGCTGGGGGGGTAATAATGGTTTAGTTATAAAAGTCTTAATAATTAAACGATAGAGGGGGGAAGAAATGCATTTTTAGCTTTTCCAATGTTATTTGCACGTAAGTCAATATAACGAAACCCAACAAGAATTGGACATCCGATTAATAATTCCGAGCCATTGTCCATTAGAACACGTGAACATCTAAGCATACAGCATTTGGTATTCCCAAGACATCAACCATCTAGGTACTGACCAGAGTCGACATTGCTTTATTTTGGTGATCATACAGGGACCGGTGTTTCAACGTGATGTGGCCATAAGGCCTATTAGAATAGAACTTAATGCGATATCGAGCGACTTCTATAGTAAAACAGCGAGACCTAATAACTGCTGTGCTTAAATTCATGAAGGCAATGGACGAATGAAGAGATTACATTAGAATAAATACCACGATAATTTGTATAGAAAAGGGAATGATGAAGTACGTCATGGCGGTGGGAAAATGACTGAAGTAGAGGCTACATTATGCCATGATGTAAATTTTCTTTTTTAGGTTAATTTTGAATTTAGCGTAGATCTGGCAGCTGATTGTTAATCAGGGTAAAGCCACGAGTCTCATTTTAAATCTGATCTTGTACTTTCTCGTCTTCTCATTTCATTAAAAAAGAGGGGGTATTTTGTTTTTGAAATTAAAAGTAATCGTCTACTCACCTGTTATTTACCATCGTCTGAGGAGGCACAAGTTAGTCTGAAACACGAAAGCTATTGTGTGGCGATTTTTAACACGTTTTTGTTATAATCTCCTATAATAAATATTATATATATATATATATATATATATATATATATATATATATATATATATATATTTAAATAAAAAATATCATATATATATATATTCTCAATCATTGATATTGAGCAATTTAACTAGTGCTAATAAAACAGTGCTCGATGTAATATAACAGAGCTATTAAGAATATATTGATAAATATACACATTATCCATTACCGATAGCAATCTTCAGGTGCTGAGTGTAGATTGACCATTTTAATTTTAATAACGTTATCTTGTTAACATAATGCTGGGACAGTCCATATAATACGGGGATTACAGTTTGTAAATTTAAAAGTATATTTAAAATTGAAAATAGACGGGATATTTATTCTATATATAAAAAATTAAGTTGTGCATATTAATATTATATTAAAAGGGAAATGACTGGGTTATTTGCTAGTTTTAAATTTTTAAAAAATTTTTTATACTAATCTGGTTCAACCTATTTCAACAGATATTTATTTTTAGGCCTCCAGGTAACCGTAAATTCTTTTCTCTTGTTTAATAAGATGGAGTTATTTAAGAGTTTTAAGATAACTAATTTTTGAATAAGGCATACATTACATCTATCGCCTTTCACATTCAAAGATACGACTATTGCTACAAAATTCCACGTTGTATGGGTGTATCACTATCATTCTTTAAATGCCAGAAATGTTTGACGTGAGCAATGCTGTTCATGAATCGTGCGTTGCCTAATATTTATCATCATTGAATGAATTTAGGTAAAGTAAAATAATTCAATGTATATATATATATATATATATACGTTGATCATCATTTAATAAGGCAATGTAAAATACTTCAACTTATATATATGCCTAAATTCATTCAATGATGAATATATGTCATCATTGATATATATATATACATATATATATATAAATATATATATATATATATATATACGTTGAAGTATTTTACATTGCCTAAATTCATTCAATGATACTTTCGGCCTTGTGCCACATCTCAGCATCGCTTGGAATATCACTAATTCTGTATATATATATATATATATATATATATATATATATATATATATATATATATAGTGGTTACATGCCTTTGATTTGCCATCCCTATTTTTTTTCTTTTTAAAAGAGTGAAATTAATAAATATCAACCTATAATTCATGCTAAAGATAAAATATTTATATAAAGAAATCATTGTTATATATTTCAATATTCTGGAAAATAAACATATGGATATCAAAACATGTACGTACAAAAAAATTTTATAGCAATATATATATATATATATATATATATATATATATATATATATATAGAGAGAGAGAGAGAGAGGGGGGGGGAGAGAGAGAGAGAGAAAGATGTCTAATGTTTGATCCGTTGGATAAATGCAAAAATGGCGTCACTGCTTGCGATAATTTTGCGATACAACATATAAGCCTCTATACATATATTGTACCCCTATTCAGAAAAGTACGCACACTAAATCACACATGTTTTAAGATGCGCACAAAAGGAAATTCAATGTCTTTTAAAATTACATATATTAATGCATTATTACGATCAGATAAATTGTCCCCAGACAAGATAACCCACAAATGATTAGGTGTGTGAGTTTGTGCCAATACATACAAACATATATATATATATATATATATATATATATATATATATATATATATATATATATATATATATACAGAGATAGATAGATAGATAGATAGATAGATAGATAGATAGATAGATAGATAGATAGATAGATAGATAGATAGACAGGCAAACATTGTGTAAAATTCAGTACCTTTACACACACATACACACACACACACACACATATATAATGAGAATAAAATCTAAAGCGTGAAAGAAAGCTTATAATATAAAATAAAGTGAGGGGTCAATGGCAAAGCCGACAAACCTTAAATATAATATAACTATCAGCATAGCCCGGCGTTGCCCGTGCTTAATTCAAAAATCGTACTACTCGTACAGCAATCGCTATCACTTGACTTAAAATATTTGTGCCCTTCCTTGCCTTTAAAAGAGATCCCTTTGCCGTGCTGATGTTTCTACATGCCTTACTTCTTGCCTATCTCACGCTCCGAATTTTTTCTAAGCTCTATATTAAACATTAAATCTGTTACGAAAAAAGAACTAAACAAAATGAACACAAAACGATCAGCTTTAAAATAGGACTCGCTGGTGGAAAAACCGAATGAAAAAAGAATGTTAACAAAAATACTTTTTCACACACAAGCCAGTTCTGCGGAACCAGAATCAACGTTGAGTTTAAGCAAGCGAATGAGCCAATTTGAGTAAAGTGGCATGCAGATTTAAATTTTTCCCACTTTTGAGGAATGCAGCTAGCGATTTTACTTTTTTTGCATGCTAGTTAAAATTCGTGTCAGTCAGCTGTTGGCTCTCACGCTGGCCAATAGAATCTTCCTGCCTATTCGTGGCAGTCAGCTATAGACTCTCACTCTGGCCCGTAGAAAATGGCCGTAAACTACATGAAAACTGCCGTAGAAGCATGAAAATATCGATTATTTTTACTATCGATGGGAGTTGGGAAATGCGAAATCGGTCTTGTCCTTGTCACTAACTTGGAGCATGTGCATGTAAATTTTGGTGAAAATCCGTCGAAAATTGCCGCCGTACATTCGTTACACACACACACACACACACACACACACACACACACACACACACACACACACACACACACACACATCCTGCCTTTTATAGATAGAGATAATATTATCAATACCAAATCCGTTACTCAAGAGTTTCAAATAATAACTAACATGTATTTCCACCTGGTTATTGTTATTAAATGAAACGCTGAGTAGCGAAATTTGGTATTGATAATATTAAATACACACATATATATATATATATATATATATATATATATATATATATATATATATATATATATATATATATACATACATATAACCTTAAAGATTTAACAACATTGTATTTTAAATCCTGATTTCATTGTCAATTCTAGGATCTGATATCTTTAAAATTGAAGTACACAAAAACTTAAAACTCACCAACTTATGGAATGAAGAAAAAAAGATTTCTGACTCTTAACGCTCACATTCCTGTCGCAACATTGACATTAAATGTTAATCATAAGTATATGGAATATTTTCTAAATATCTCAGGTCCTTAATTGATGTTTTTCTTACAGATGAGTGTTTTATCATGCAACACTCTCTTCCACACAGGCAAAACGTCTCCAGTCATAAGCAGATGAAAGATGATTTCTATGAATGTATTGGTTTTGTCAAGAAAATTGCTGATTAGTTCCCAAGATGGCATAAATTTATGTAGGGTGATCTGAACATTATCGCGTGAATAAATAAATAAATAAATATTTTTCTGGGAATAATATTTATTTGTTTTGAAGTAATCGATAATTTCATGCTGAATAACTTGCTATTAATTCCTTAATTAATATCACCCACGATAGGCATTCACACCTCACCCCATATATATATATATATATATATATATATATATATATATATATATATATATATATATATATATATATATATATATATATATATATATATATATATATATATATATATATATATATATATATATATATGCGGGTAGAGAGTGTCATTATTGTGAGGGTGCTTAATTTACATATCAGTAACATGTTGAACGCCATGAATATTTATAAATATTGAACGTCTTTTCATATGAATAGATAAGTACAATTTTTCCCTCTCTAACCTGCAGCGTGTGCTTCCATTAATAAAGATAAGGCGGACATCAGGTTCAACTTTATGGATTTTTCCGCAGAAAGTTTATAATGAAATCTTTATAATAAGGATTCAAAAAGAAATTCCCGCTTTTTGATTGCATAAAAGATGCACAACGTATGCTTGTCAGATAAGTTAGCATTAGCGGTTTTAAACTTTCATATCGGCAGCGATTCACTTTCTCCTACAGATATCGCTTGATAAACAAACTGAATTTAAAATGATTTTGAAATAAAAAAAAAAGAACGCTGTACGATAGACATAATTAAAATTAATCTTGAACATTTAATTAATTTAATTTTTCGAATAGAATTATTTTTCTGAAAACATTTTTTAATACGCTTTATTCGTTGTGTCAACTGAAATATTATCACTTTTTTCTTCTAAAAATGTAACACAGTTATAATCTTAGGCATATTTTGTCAATTTTTTAAAAGCATAATACTATTATTGATTCGACATAATATAAGATAAAGTCATAAATAATTTCCATGTTTTATTAGATATAAAAACTTCGGTGTAGATTAAAGAAATACGTGATTAGAACTGATAAAATGACGATAGAACAGTAAAACTTTAGTAGACTAACATTTCACACTTTATCAGGAGAATGACAAGATAGAAATAAAAGTCACAATCCATTTAATAGATTCGTCCTGTGTATGACAATAAAATACATTTGAGGAGCGTGAAATTACCTCTTAATTGCTGTTGTCCCAGGTCCACCTTCACCCAGGGTAGTAGCACCTTTTAGGGACTCATCTATGGGCAAATAGTTAACCCAGAAACTGCAGTCAAAACAATATTAAAGAATAAAAATATTTTTTATAGTGAAAATAGCAGCAATACATTTTTGAAAAATATTTCTATACATTTTTGAAAAAAATAAAAATTACCAGCAATACATTTTTGAAAATATTTTACCAGCAATACATTTTTGAAAAAATAAATATTACCAGTAATACATTTTTGAAAAAAATAAAAAAATTTACTAGTAATACATTTTTGAAAAAAAAAATACAAGCAATACATTTTTGAAAAAAATAAAAAAAAATTACCAGCAATACATTTTTGAAAAAAAATAAAAATTATCAGCAATACATTTTTGAATAAAAAAAAATTACCAGCAATACATTTTTGAAAAAATAAATATTACCAGCAATACATTTTTGAAAAAAAATACCAGCATTACACTTTTAAAAAAAATAAAAGTTTACCCGCAATACATTTTTGAAAAAAAAAATTACAAGCAATACATTTTTGAAAAAAAAAAATTATCAGCAATCCATTTTGAAAACAAACAAAAAAATACCAGCCATACATTTTTGAAAAAAAATAAAAATTACAAGCAATACATTTTTGAAAAAAAATAAAAATTACAAGCAATACATTTTTGAAAAAAAATAAAAATTATCAGCAATACATTTTTGAAAAAAAAAAATTATCAGCAATCCATTTTGAAAACAAAAAAAATACCAGCAATACATTTTTGAAAAAATAAATATTACCAGCAATACATTTTTGAAAAAAAAAATACCAACATTACACTTTTGAAAAAAAAAAAATTACCAGCAATACATTTTTCAAAAAAACATGAAAAAAAAATTACCAGCAATACATTTTTGAAAAAAACATGAAAAAAAAATTACAAGCAATACATTTTATAAAAAATACCAGCAATATATTCGATTCTCGACAAAATCCTGTTCTCAAAAATACTTCCATGACAACTGATATACAAACTTATTTCTTACAAAGAGTGCATATTCCGTTCATACGATCCCATCCTTATCGGCATTAAATATGCTGATATGCCGTAAAACAAAATAAACCAGACCGTGCTTTATGGTAATGGTAATCGTAATATTAACCGTTTCCCTAAAAATAAACATTTGACATTCTTTAAACAATCAACCTGTCGGTTGAAATTTATACAATCTTTCTCGTAAGACGATTTTTCAGGAATATAGGTATCATGGAGCTGTTATCGCCTTTTCCAGTTTTGATAGGAGTTTCCTTTCCTAACCTTTTGTTTGAAGTAGTGTGGAAAATCAACATTTTGAATATGTCATTATTTTCTCTTCGAGTTAAACGTGATATCTATTTTATTTGGTGCTTCTGTTGGTGTTCCTCAAGAGATGCGGTTTCATTTAATTGGTAGCGTTCTTTGTTTATGGTTCTGTATTGCCAGTCCACAATATTCAAAGAAGGATGATATTTGCGAAGGCCACCAGCCTTCACTCGCTCAAAGCCTTTTTAACCATTGATCTAAGAAATCGGTTGTATATATCTGACAGTTTAGATATTTCTGAACGGCTGTGGTACCAGGAAACACATCCATATTGAAGTCTCTTTCTGACGAGCCGATTTAAGTATATTATTCGAGGTTTCAGATTGATGTATTGGTACTGTAGCAATTTGCAGTGTTCGGCAAATCTTCCTTCTGGCTCAGATATTCTATGTTCAATTTCCTTTTCTCATATACTAACTATACATGCACAGATATTATGAGATGGACACTGAGCATAAAAACATTCCATACGATAAAATACAGGGTAACCCGGATATAAGAGAGTTGTCGGGACCGGAGAGGAAGTCTCTTATATCCGGGTTTCTCTAATATCATAGGTTTGGTCCATTTTGTTTTATTAACACAGGCTCTAATTTGGGACTAGATAAAATCTATCTTATATCCGGATTTCTCTTATATCCGGGTCTCTTATATCCGGATTACACTGTAGTACTCAAAATACAGTGCAACCCGGATATAAGAGAGTTGTCGGGACCGGATAATAAGTCTCTTATATCCGGGTTTATCTTATATCCGGGTTTGGTCCATTTTGTTTTATTAACACAGGCTCTAATCACTCTTATATCCGGGTCTCTTATATCCGGGTTACACTGTCATATATTTTCTGAAGGAGAAAATATAACCCGGTACTGGAATGAAAGCCCCGATGCCACATACTCTGATTCCATAAAAAATAGTTCTGTTTATAGATCAATTATAAAAAATTCGGTATATGAGATAAGGAAATTGAACATTGAATAGACTGCAGTAATGTTTGTTTCGATCAAGGCTGCCAATTGCCACAAAAGCAAAATTTAATCTAGAAAATTCAACTAAAACGCCTGAATAGCCTCATCAGATGTAAACTTTGATATGGACGCCAAATTCATTCAGAAATATCTAAACTCTCATCTGCATATAACCATTTTTTCGGTTTCGTTTCTTTAACGGCATATCGACTCCTTACTCCTGGAATTTTGTTTTCTTGTAAGATTTCTTAATTTGTTTTTCAAAAAGATATATTACTAGTAATTTTTTCCCAATAATGTGTTTCTGCTAATTTTATTTTCCAATAATGTATTGCTGGTAATTTTTATATTTTCATGATTTGGGGATTCACTATTTGCCCATAGCTAGGACCCTAACAAGTGCTACCGCCCCAGGTCAGAGTGGACCTGGGAACGACAGGAATTAAGAGGTAATTTCACGGTCAGAGGCCTTGCTGTCGGATGTAATTTATCGTCATATGCAGGACAGCGACTTTCACAGATCACAGATAAAAATTAACTTGGTGCCAACATATTTTAGCGTGGACTATCCGACTACGAAGCACGCTCACAAGTGCTACAGAATCACAAACAAAATACTGCTACAAATAATTGAAATTAGTTGAGTGCATTCGACAGCATTAACAGCTAAAATAATTTACTGATTCTTTTTGTACGGCTTATCAACCTTCTGCAGGTTATGTAAAGCCAGATCATATTTTATATAGTAAGATTTTTTTTATTTTTAGATAATAATAGTGTAGTGATATAAGTCTTACTAATTAACCCATAGTTGCGGCGAAAAGAGGTGTATTCATACGTTTTTTCAAGGGTATTTGCGCGTAAGTGAATATAACGAAATTAGCTTAAATTGGAGCTCTCCGATTAAAAAGTCCGTGTTATAATCTATCAAACAATTCACACATCTAAGCTTACAGCAACTGATATTTCCAAGGGGTCACCCATCGAGGTACTAACCAGACTCTTACTAAAATGAATAACAATTGTAACTCGTGAATAATAATATAGAGAAGATGTTGAGTTTGCCCACAGTTTCAAAAACAAAAAAGAGCTTTTGATGGAAATCCCAACAATACTGGAAACGAATTTCTTGAAAAATTGTTTTAAGATATTTTTTTAAATAAATCTCAACCGAAATTAACATTGTCTTCTCGATTAATGAATACCGAATGTTTCCTTATAAGGAAACGGTTAACATTACCATGGCATTACCAGCAGATCGACATGTATATTAATTGTAGGTTCTATGCACCGTGGGGCCATTATAGTGAAAACAGAATTCAGTCCTGGTGGCAGAATCCATTAGACTTGAACCGTAATGGCTCCAGAAAGATGGATACAAGAAATAAAAGTAGACCTTTTGTAAACTGAGCCAAGAAGCGAAAGCTCAAATCGCCCTTTTTTAAAAGAAAAGGGCCTTTTATTTATCTGAACTTGTAAAAAACTTACTGGTCTGCTCACGTTGCTGTTGGTGCGCTTGTCGTAGCCACCGACGGACCCAAGTGACGACAGCTGAGAGTGTGGCATAAGTAAAGAGGAAAACAGCGGCTGTCGTTGGGGGAGACGAAAAGAAGTCCGAAGCGAAGGCGTGTAAAAAAAAGGCCCCAAAAAGAAAAAAAAAACACAAATAAAAACAAGGCACCCACAGTGTTTCGAGTTTAGGGTTGATAGGGATATGAGGTTTACGATGTCCTATGTATGGTGTTCAGGGTGTTAGCGGATGTGAAGTCTGGGGTTCTGAGGGAGCTGATGACCTAAAGCGGCCGAGATCTCCTTGGCGTGCACAGATTCCACAATTAGGTATAGACACACGAGATTTACATGTTTTCTCGGTCAGATTGCCTAACTGATCTTACCAAGAGGAAACGGATCTCAAATTTATGCAACAATCTATGTACATCTAATATATATATATATATATATATATATATATATATATATATATATATATATATATATATATATATATGTGTGTGTGTGTGTGTGTGTGTGTGTGTGTGTGTGTGTGTGTGTGTGTGTGAGTTTGGATGATTGATTGTGGTGTATCATCGCTTTGTTTTTTGTACAGGCCTATGTGTATATATAAATAAGCCTGAATAAATATAGGGGATTTTATATATTAGTCAGTACGTTTGCTTATTTTAGTTATATTCAAACAATACAAGGCCTAAGAGACATTCAGGATAGAAGGTAACTGTGTTGAATTAAATTAGCGTATGAAGGAACAAGCATTCGGAGTATCGAGCTGAACAAGACTTTAGAATGAAAACGTATACCCTATTCTAAACAGGAAACAAGGTATAAAACATCCACTCCTCTTCAAAAGACCGGTGTTATGTTTAAATATCTTTGTACGTATGAATGCATCTATCTATCTATCTATCTATCTATCTATCTATCTATCTATCTATCTATCTATCTATCTATCTATCTATCAATCTATCTATCTATCTTACTCTGTTCAGTATCTATCTATCTATCTATCTACGGGATAATGTCTTATATAGATTTCTATATATCAGGAAAATATTAGGCAACAGAATGACAAAGTGGAAAATCCTGCGCAACGCGTTTCGTCCTCTAGAATGCCTTCATCGAACTAAAGTAATGTTTATTCTTGAAGGAATTATATACTCATAGTAGCGGAGTTGGGTGGGGGACGCCGGCGTTCATGATAATTATGTACCTGGGAAAACGCTGAAGATATCGAAGTGCTGAATTTTATTTTTTTTTAGATTTAAGTTTTAAATATTTGACATTTAAAGTTTTGCGAAGTAAAATTTTGAGTTTCTAATTTTTGAGCATTAAATTTTTTTGAGTTTTAAATTTTTGAGTTTTTTACATTTATGAGTTTTAAATTTTTGGAATACTTTTTTTCTTTGTTTGGACCCCATATTGTCATAACAGGCCTGTCAACAAAGGTGAAATGTTGTATGTACCTCGACGCAAATTTAAAATTCAGCTTTTCCACATCATCTGATTTACTCCCTGGTACATAATCATAACAGAAGCTCGCGTTTACATCTCAACCTCCCTAAACCTATATTTCCATTAAAAAAAAAATACAAAACATTATTTCGTTCGTTGAAGTTTTCTAGAGAACAAATCTCGTAAAACCGTAGTTTCCCAATTTTTCATTCAATTGCCTGCCTGCTTGACTATCTATCTATCTATCTATCTATCTATCTATCTATCTATCTATCTATCTATCTATCTATCTATTTGCCTGCTTGCCTATCTATCTATCTATCTATCTATCTATTTGCCTGCTTGCCTATCTATCTATCTATCTATCTATCTATCTATCTATCTATCTATTTGCCTGCTTGCCTATCTATCTATCTATCTATCTATCTATCTGTTTGTGTGTATCAGTCAATATTTATTCGTTCTTTTCTATCTAAGTCTACCTGTCTATTTCAGCCCATCAGTTTTGTCATAGCATTCTAAATATTTATGTATTTATCTAGCTTCAATGTATTAAATAAATAATATTACACACACACACATTATATTACAATGAATCATTCATACAAAAAGTAGATTAGTAAAGTTAATGATATAAAATGGCGAAATCCTTTCCCTAACAAAATTTTGTTAGCAAAGGGATTTCGCCTTTTTATATCATTAACTTTACTAATCTACTTTTTGAATGAGTGATTCATTGTAATATAAACTGAACATGTATTATTTGGGTGGAACTCAAATCAATCAGATATTATCTTCCGATATAATAATTTAATTCTCACGAGTTCAGGGTATGCTACATAGTTTCATGCGAGTTCTCAGCAATGAAGCACAGGCATAAGTGTCAGCATTTATATATTGTTCTCGACCTCGCAGACGGAAGCGCGGGTGGTGTAATGAATAGCGACTCGGAATGGGAATTCGGAGAGCCGATGTCGAATTCCGCTCCGGTTTTATATATTCACTGAAACAAAAAGCACACTTTGAAAAATCTATGAATCTATAACTTACTCACAACTATGGATAAATACAAAGACATGTATCTGTAAAAATCATTGACATTCTGAAATATATTATTAAGGCAACATTCATTCTCAAAAAAATAATTTCTCTTACAATCCACAATATGTTTCAGAATTAGATAAATAACACGCGAGCGGTAAAAAGCCAAACGAACCAGGAACTTGTCTTGGAAACACGTGCCGCGTATGTGTCAAAATATATCGAATGGCCCAAGAGACTTTTCACATAGACTCGAATCATAAGCAGAATTGTCGATATATTCATAATAATCCTGTCATTTTTGACGAATAGAATGCTAATTATTTAGCAATAATTTGCAATAATATATACTAGTATATTTTTTTAAATATTAAAAACATGGAAGCCTTATAAAAAGAAAAAGCCAACACTTAATAATATTAACTACGATCACGGCCACAATATGCTGGGTTCGGAAAAGAAAACATCTCTATAACACTAAAACATACACACGACGCACACAACCAATTAATCTGCAAAAATGAAATCATCCTTGATAATGGCTAAAACACGCACGCACGCGAACACACACAAACACACACACACACACACACACACACACACACATATATATATATATATATATATATATATATATATATATATATATATATATATATATATCACGCTGACTGTTGACCTGAGATGGAACAAATGCATTGAGTCAATTGCTGCAACCACCGCAAGGAAAGTCGGGCCAGTAAATTTTTCTCCCCGGAATCGATCATTCAAATCCACAAATTCGCCCTTGCATGGAGTATTGCTGCCATATATGGTCTGGACTCCCTTCTGTTTGCCTCGGTGTTCTTTATAAAATCCAAAGACGGATATGCAATGTAACTGGCCCTGATCTGCCATCTCCTCTGCAGTCGCTCTCTCACAGACGCGCCGTCGCTTCTCTCTGTCTTTATTACAAGTACTTTTATGGTAATTGCTCCAATGAGCTGCTTTCGCTGTTTCCCAGACTTCATGAATCCACGCGTCCTACGAGGCTGGCATCCCGCTCTCAAACTTTCACTGTTGAAACTGTTAAATGTAGCCGTCATTTCTACTCCAATAGCTTCATATCTCGCACCCCCTGCCTGTGGAACTCCCTTCCCTGTTCTTGTTTCCCTGACAACTATAATCTCCAAATATTCAAATGTAATGTCAATCGACATCTCCAGTTGCCTTGATCTATCCACTATCCTTTTCCACATCCTTTCCTCTGTCACTCCTATCTGCTCTTGCTCCAAATCTTCTGTAACCCCTTGCCTGCTAGTGGCTTCCCGCCTTGCTTGGGGTGATATGCTTAAAATATATATATATATATATATATATATATATATATATATATATATATATATATCAAAAGGAAAATGACGATTACACCAGGCTGTGACAGTCTTCAAAGGAATCTTCTGGCCAAAACACAACACACATGCACTGAAAATTATACAATGTTTATATATGCTGGTCACTGGTGCATTGAAATTATTATAGAGGATATTTAGTAGAAATAAATAATAACACAGCATACATGTCCTGAAGATTACATTGAAGCGTAAAACAGATTGTCGTCGCTTGGTGTTGACCTCACTTATATACGCTCTATCGCTGGCATTGAGGACTTTCCCCCACAAATATAACGTACTATTAAACAATATTTTATTATATATAACTGTCCTAACCTAACTGTCCGGGTTTCAATTCTCGGTAGTGGATGCGCACTGCTGATGAGTCCCAAATATAGGACGTTTCGTCCTATATTTGGGACTCATCAGCAGTGCGCATCGTCCAGTGCTTTCTGCATTCTGTTGAGGTTTCTTTCAGACTCAATGAATTACATAATTAGAATTATCAAATCCTTCTAACAATTTCTATCACACATATATATATATATATATATATATATATATATATATATATATATATATATATATATATAAGGTGGGAGAGACAAAAAAGCAAATATATCGAAGAAAAAATTAATTTCGAAAAATTTACAACTGAAAAGACGAAGACGTAATCAAAAGCAATAATTCATGAACGTGCGCGTATAAAAGAAAGTTAAATTCATGAATGCACACGTGTACAAATCGGATAGAAAATGACGCGGAATAAATTTAAAAAAAAAATGTAAATATCATTTAAAACGAAAACCCCTTGAAGAGTCGTCGTTACCGAGAAACTTCGAAGTCGGGGAAAACAACAACAAAAATTTGATATTAATGTTAAATAATCTTTTATTTTATGCCTGTTATTTTGGACTTTTTAACCACAATTTATTTATTTTCTTCCTCATTTGGAATTGAATGATCTAAAATTCCATTATAATATAAGTTTAAGGAAAAAAATACAAAGTTCGATGCATAACCGTTATATTTCTTCTACTACTATCAGAATTACTTACTTTATTAACAGCGATAAACTACATCCGGCAGCAAGGCCTCTGGTAGGAGGTATTTGAGAAGCACGTAACCATATCTTAATTGCCGTTGTTCCCAGCTCCACTGTGGCCATGGGATGGTAGCAGCGGTTATGGTTATAGTTAACCCCCAAACTAAGGTCAGCACTATGAATGTATAAAAATTATTTTTTATAGTAAAAATAACAGTAATACACTTTTTGTCCTCCCACTAAAATTAAATTTTGGCATTAAATGACGAAGGAGTTGATACGCCGCTATACAATCTTCCTGCTTATACAAGTCGGCTGACTTTATTAACACAGAAATTGGCCAATGTTTATCGGGAAGTGCGGTAAGGTGGCGGTAGGTTGGCGGTAAGATTTTTTCTCCGTATTAAGCAAATTCTTATATTTTGTGTAAATATCAATTCTATCATAGTGAAACAATAGAAACGTGATTCATATTTAATTTTCCTCTAGTGCATTTTTTCTTTTGTTTCGCTGTATATGCAATCATTACATTGAATGGGATTTAAACGCAACTCTTTAATAAATCGTACCCATAAGAAAAAGGCTTGTGTCAATCATTTCTTTTAGCAAACATTCATAAATGTACACAATTTTAAATTTCGTCTTTGGAACAAAAGAGCCGGCATTGTTTACACATAATGACTGCTTATCGGCCTTTTATGTATATATAAATATATTACGAACAAATGTTTTTTTTACAATATCAGCGGTAATATTGGATTTGTTTAAATATTTTCAAAAGTATATTTTCGTAAATATTTCTTCTATGTCATTTATTTTTAATTCTAAGTTTAAAATATATAAGCAAATATTTAATTTTGGAAAACGAAGTAAAGGAGCTATGACCGTGTACTTCTTGAAGTTGCATGGCAATAAAACTATCCTAGAATTTGATTTGTTTTTGATGATTGCTAAATGTTTTTTACGTAACATAAAAAAAAACCTTCTAAAATTTTAAAGTCATTACTGGTTACTTTACTTTATATCATTGTACAGTGTAACCCGGATATAAGAGAGTTGTTGGGACCGTAGAAGTCGTCTCTCATATCCGGAAAGTCATTACTGGTTACTGTACTTTATATCATTGTACAGTGTAACCCGGATATAAGAGAGTTGTCGGGACCGGAGATGTCTCTTATAACTGGGTTTCTCTTATATCTGGTTTTGGTCTATTATATATACATTAACACAGGCTCTATTTTGGGACCATAGAAAATCTATCTTATATCCGGGTTTCTCTTATATCCGGGTCTCTTATATCCGGATTACACTGTATTGATTAATTTTTTTTTTTTCTTTAACAGAACATCAACTCTTTATTGGTGATTTAATGTCGAAATTTAATTTTCTTGGGAGGTTTGAGTAATAAAAATATGATAAATGTTATTCTGTATCTGTCTATATTTCTGAGATGAGGTATTATGTACACTATTTACATTATTCGAACTATTGTCCTCATTTTTCTTGCCATATTTATCACAACGTTTCGGCCGTTGTACGCTCCGGCCTTCTTCAGGTGGTTGGAATGTCGAACTGAACACTTTTTTTTTTCGTTCACTGGGGTAGACTGTTCTAGTTCCACGTGCCATGTCTAATGGACGTCAGTTATCAGTTCTCTCCTGTTAATTCCCCTCTCCACGTTCTTCACTGCCTTAGCCAGGTATTGAATTTAAGAACACATGACACAGTGGATAAAGGCGTTAGTTAGATCCAGTGACAGGACCCAAAGAGCGTGAGTTGCACCTTTGCATCTCGGGGGCTTTATTCTCTTGATCCGGATGAAATGATTAAATCAAAAGTCAAGTGAAAAATAGCCAGTTTTCTGATTTAATTACTATTATTACTGTTGTTGTTGTAAATAATAATAATAATAATAATAATAATAATAATAATAATAATAATAATAATAATAATAATAATAATAATAATAATAATAATAAGAAGAAGAAGAAGAAGAAGAAGAAGAAGAGGAGGAGGAGGAGGAGGATGAGGAGGAGGAGGAGGAGGAGGAGGAGGAGGAGGAGGAGGAGGAGGAGGAGGAGGAGGAGGAGGAGGAGGAGGAGGAAGAAGAAGAAGAAGAAGAAGAGAAGAAGAAGAAGAAGAAGAAGAAGAAGAAGAAGAAGAAGAAGAAGAAGAAGAAGAAGAAGAAGAAGAAGAAGAAGAAGAAGAAGAGAAGAAGAAGAAGAAGAAGAAGAAGAAGAAGAAGAAGAAGA
>OZ038482.1:51033761-51048761 GCA_964036315.1 Acanthosepion esculentum | reverse complement strand
GTCTTGACGCATTGTTGAATCTGGACTAATGCATGGAATAATAATGCAACACAAAATGTACTTAGAACAAGAATGTATTATAACAAGAAAGTGTACACAATATTTACATATAGTATTTCTGTATATTTCTGGGAAGACCGTTCCTGGAGAATGTGTTGTCTATGTCGCACTCGGGCAGAGTCTCTAGTTGGATCTCGTGATTCCCCCTGCTGTCTTCCGGTACCAACCATATTTATATGGTCGGTACTCCGCTATGCAGATTAGGTGGATCCTACCACAACAAATAATAATAATAATAATAATAATAATAATAATAATGATGGTGATGATTGTAATGGCTTAGTTTTTTATTTCTTTTGATTTGGATTTAAATCCACATCTTATATTGAATAAATATTTGTTTTAGAATTACACGAACAAATCATCGTCCTGGGAATGACGATAAACTGCATCTGGCAGAAAGGCCTCTGATCGGGATATTCTGGGTTTTGAGGTCCGTGGAACCACATCTGAGTTGGAGTTGATCCCAGGTCCACCCTGATCTTGTGTGGCAGCCTCTGTTAGGGTCACAAAAATGGTCATACAAAGAACACCCAAACAAAAATCAACGATACATTTCTATAATAAAATCGCCAAAGATACATTTTCATAGTAAAATCACCAATATATTTCTATAATAAATCGCCAAAGATAAATTTTATAGCAAAATTACAATACAAAACTATAAAAGGATAAAAATGTATTTTATAGTAAAATTACCAGAAATATATTCTTATAAAAAATTACCAATAAAACATTTTTGTAGTGAAATTACTAGCAATGCATTATTTTAATTACCAGAAACACATTTTATCATCGACAAATTATATATGTCAAAATCATACCTTTACCCTGAATGTACAGAATTATGTAAAAAATATATGTAATTGAAAGCATGAAATAGCGTGCAAAAGAGAGGTTGATATACCGTTAAACAAAATCAAGTTACCAACCAACACGGATGATTTAGTCTGTCGGAGCAATTTCCGTGGAAACAGCGATAGGGCAGCGTGCGCCTTGCGACGGTTCACCTCTGAGAAAGGGTTTGTGGTGTGGAAAATGTCAATTCTTACAATTATTTTATAACATATTTCTAAATCAGTAATTAACAAGATCCTTATTTTATACTTAAGGACCTTAGATTGTTGATGATATCTCAATAAAATGTTTTTACTTACAAGCAAAATATCAATACAAAAATTATGTTGCAAAGGGTTATGTTCGAATTGCGAGTTGACGATCTCCTGCTTAACGGAAGCCGAAAGCGTTATCAGACACTGTTGTGTCGGAAATCTACCACCCCTCTTGAAGATGAACTTGTCTGCGTCTGTGAACAAAGACTTTAAACAGTGGCATGTCAGTTGACACGAGGGAGACAGGAAGACAGAGAAGTTCTTGGCTGAGCTCGTTATTGACTACTCAGGCGATTTCTGTACCTTTTTACCAACCTATTAAAACCCTTTTTATTGTTACGTGTTATTTGGCGTTTGTCTCTACACACCCCAAATCAACATCATAACAGTGGCGACGAGAGATTCGTTCATCACGCTGAGTGGAGAATTTTTCAGCTCTAGGTGGACTATATAAATTTTTTTTTCTTGCTCTGAAAAAAAAAAACAAAACAAACAAAATACGTCGAACTTTGGTCTTTGATCACGATGTCTGGGCTATTAAGTTTGATTCTTTGCATGTCCTATCCCTGTAACCAGGGTCAGAGCAATGCTGATAGTTTCTTACAGTTTCATTCCCGTAAAAGTAGCATATTTTCCAGTGCAGTCATATGCCCACTCTATCATCCGCGATTTATCTTCAGTTGATGCTAACACTGGGAAATCTGATACAAGATGGCCAATTGTTTCTGTATATTTATAACAGAATTTGCTTTTGGGGGGCAACACAATTTTTCAGTATATGTGCAACAATAAAACATTGGGGTTCAGTTTTTAGCCCTGCGCTACATAACCTCTGATGGGTACGAGGTTTGTCTACATCAGCTATTTCGGTACGAACAGTGTATTGCCCATGAAGGTGCTTATCTTTCCCTCGTTTCTGCATTTGGTGCATTGCCTTTGCTTTCAATTTTAGATTATTTGCCGCTGAATAAGGTGTAATGTAATTTATTTGCACTTATTTAGCCACTTGAAATTCCCTTTTGAATTTCTTGTCATTTTTATTAATGAATATATTACTGACGACTGGATGGAACATATACACATTTACTCAGAGAAATCCAGAATATCAGTTGGAGATCCGAGGCAAAGCTTAACACAATTTACGCTGAACTGAGACCAATCTCGCTTCAGCTCAAACAAAAACTTGTCAAGTTTGCCAGCCACTGCCATCTAGCGGATAGGAAAATCGTCTCATTCTTACTTCTATGGCATTCTTCTGAAAGTGTCTTATCATAAAAAATGACTTTCCCAGACACCATAGCTCGGCACTCAGGGTAGGACAGTGGGGATCTGGGGACAGCAATACAGGACCGAATAGTGAGGAAAAGGAATGCCAATGGAGTTTCGACCAGCCATAGGGAGGTCGAAGGATGATGATGATGACGATTACTGAATAAAGTTTCTCATTTCTTTCATGTTCTTAGACACAGATCATCACCCAGTCTTCAGTAGTTTCTAGGTATCTTTGAAGACGATTGTTGTGTTTTTGTAAGACAGTTCTATTTGAAATAATCCTTTGCTACTTCGGATCTGGACACATACAGACGATCGACCTCAGCCACGGGGCGATGCATGCGGTAGCAAGTGAGAAGCATTCTCGTTTTGACATCCATTCGCTCAATGTCAGATTATTATTATTATTATTATTATTATTATTATTATTATTATTATTATTATTATTATTATTATTATTATTCCTCGCAGATGTTCGTTTCTAGCCGGAGATCTTGCATAATGGGTGTCCTTAATCAAGTCGTGCGACCTCAACAAAAAGCACCTTTCACGGAATATATGTGGTGTCAAGCAACGTAGAATTCTGAAGCAATGATATACTAGGCTTTATTCTCATTTTCTGAGTGTCGGACATTAAATTTGTTGTTACGGTCCATAACGGCCAAATTATAGCAGGGATTATTATTATTATTATTATTATTATTATTATTATTATTATTATTATTATTATTATACGGACAGCACAATATTTTAAGTAAATACAAGAATTTTTTGTCGACTTTGAAGGTAAAGAATGACAGCAGGTATGCTTTTAAAATCAACATGTCTAGTATTTATCTTATTGCTATCATTATGGACTGTTTACGCCATTGTTTGCCCGATACAATACCCAAGAGACACCCAAGATCTGAATGGCATTGTTTTTTTTATATAAAAATTTTAAATGATGAGTGTATATCAGATAAATCACTGTTGACCCTAGTCTTGCAGAGGCTAAGATTGTAGCGGCAAAAGAAGCATCTTCGCGGTCGCTTGTTCCACCAAACTGCACTTGGAAAGCAGCTGCCCGAACTAAATTTCCTTATTCTTTGAAATTCCTTATTACTAAGGAAATAAAGAAGGGTATGAAGATGCTTCGCATGGAGGCTCTTAGCTGCAAAGTTCTTAACTCTGTGAAAAAGGAATGGCGCTCATTAGACTATTTTCAATGGATTCTGTGATAATGTAGCGATAGACATGTGCTATTGTGCCTGTGAGGAAAGGATTTCTAAGATGGGAAATATTCCATCCCTTACAAAGCCACGTACATTCACTGGCGCAGCTTCTTCTGTTGTGGTGCAAAGCAAAGCATCTATCACTTTAGCACTTGGATTCGTGATTACAGTTTCAAACTGTCAGCCTGCATCAAAATCTAGATTTAAAACTCCCATCTTTTATCTTCACGTTCTATTTTTTTAAATTGATTCTATTTATTTATTTTCGTTTGAATTCTACTTATTCGCTACTGTCTCATTCATTTCCATCTTGCTCTGATATTTTTTTTATATATTACTAGCTTTCAATTAATTACTTTTTATCTAATTTTCACAAAGCATTATATTGACCTACAGCTTGTCATTTATAGTGTTATTCTCATATAGGGAACGGATTTCACGATTTAAAAGCTCCAGGAATAATAAAAAAAAAAGAACAAAAAACATCAAAATCGTTATTAATTGTTATATTTGTTAAATAGTTTTTCTTTTAATTTAAAAAAAATCGAAATTCCACATGAATATAATTTTTTTTTATGGGCAAGACAAAATCTCGCACGATTTTACCCTGGGCGTGTTCGGGCAGAACTTAACACGAACTTTTCTTTTGATAACAATGCCTTTTCTATTAGTTAATGTAGTTTTGTTTTTTGTGCCGTAAACCTATTGGCTGTCGCTTAAGTGTCACTATGTCTGAAATCAGTTTTCATTGTTTTATAAACAAACCATTGTTCATCGAAACTAATTCCTCGGCTTTGTTTGTCGCTAGCTTCGTTCCGTGTCGATTTTCTTCCCTATTTCATCTTCATTCCATCCTTTTCCTCTTCTTCTTCTTCTTCTTCTTCTTCTTCTTCTTCTTCTTATTATTATTATTATTATTATTATTATTATTATTATTATTATTATTATTAATGTTGTTATAGTTGTTTACATTTCAACATTATGCTAATATTTATCCGACTACATCCCCATGCATTATATATTTCTAAGAATCAATATTTATTATGTATAATTAGCATTAATTTTTTAGCCAGACGTGTATAGATATATTCCGTCATTAAATGCGCTATTTTGCGTCCGCTCACCGAAGTTAAGCAAGGACAAATAGTGTTATTACTTAGAAGAATGTTCATTTTATTCGATGCTTAGTGTCCCTTCAGTACCTGGGCCACAATGGCTCTCCCCGACTTCCTCTTCTTTTTCCCATTTTGCTATCTATCCGAATCCCTGTATTGCCAAGTTCGTTAGATTTGTTGTTCGTTCTATTCCTCTGTTCTTTTAGCCTACAATACGCCCTGTAAGTGTACATTTACTAATACTTCTTATGAAAAACTACTATGAAAATATTTATAGAAAAGACAGTGGGAAGCCACGTCAGGTCGGTGGAAACGTGACTGAAGCCGGGATACCAGGTCAGCACCGTTAACATTCCAGACCCTTTTTTCGGATTTTGTCAAGAATTTCGAGATATATAGCAGGAGCAGCAGACCAAATGTGGGAACAATGTTCAATGCACGGGCTAATGGTAGGATTATAAATGTGCAAGATGGCGAGAAAAATTGTCTGGCACGTTATATCGAACCAGCTTTACTCGTAGCAGACTTAGCAATTGATTCAATATAATAATTCCACTTCATGTGGGGAAGGCCGGAACACCTGAGACGGAAAGAAGGCGCTAAGAGTCGTACACCTGTAGGTCAATATCAGCGATGGTCATGGAAGGCAAAATAAGTCACTAAGATGCCTAAAAATAGCAGTTTCGTTTTGGAGGCGTTAAAATTTACAAGTCTTAAAATTGCTACATGAAAAAATCGAACGCTATTTGTCATAATGAATTTAGTTTATCATTTTTTTATATAGATATAGCTTTAATTAAATAAAGTACATAGATTTCTCAAGAAGATTTGAGCCAGAAATCTGAAGTCACACTGGAATACCATGTGATCCCACGGGTTACATTCCTAGGTTACACCAACTTTGACCGTTGCAACTGGTCACGAACAGGCCACATACACAAGGATGGATCATCCTAATTCAGTTCGTATTCCTTTAGAAAGTAGTAAGTTCCATTCGGGCAGATTCTTTCCAAGAACTACTGCTTGTGGATCGGACTCTCGGCAGTTTGTTTTCCCGGTCACTACCATGTCGATCTTTAACAAGTAAAGAGTTAACAGCTATCTTTCCTACATAACCTCATGAACTGCCATTCTTGTTTTTTGTTATGCTCGTACAACACCACCCATTAGCCGTCTACCTGTAGTGACTCTTAGGCCTTATGTTAAGTGAGCAGTAGTAAAAATAGTGCCTTCCAAAATCAGAGTATTAAGAAACAAGAAAATGTCGTTAGAAACAAAAATAGTATTGCTGAACTGCTGTGTAATATCAATCCACTTATGGCAGCGAACTAATGCATAAATTTCTTCTAGATGAAAAGGAGAGTGGAAGCAATGTTTGTTTATTTACCGGCATATCAACATATTATGGGTCATTTAATGTCGGAATTTAATTTTCTTGAGAGAATTAACAATTTCTTATACAAAAAATTTTATTTCTGGAAATATTAAAAGAAGATGAATTGCTGGTATTTTTTTAACAAAAATGTAATGCTCTTACATTTTCACTATTAATAAGGTATTGCTGAAATGTTTGCTATGAAAATAATTTTGTTTCTCGGTGTTTTGAGGGCGCAGTTTTGGGGTTGACTATTTGCCCAAAGCTGAGACCCTAACAGGTGCTACCACCCCGGGTCAGTGTGGACCCGGGAACAACAGCAATTAAGAGTATGTTAAGACCAGGTTCTGTAGTCTTGGGTGGTAACTTGTCTACCGCAGAAAGAAATGGCAAACAACCCTGGAAAAAAATAATTGCTCGTCAGTCACGTGTCGAAAGATACATGATCGCCTAAGCGTGAATCACGCCTGGCACATAACTGACTGACCGTCACTCGTCGGCAATTCTTATTGATTTAAAAATGTGTTGATTATAATTGTAATAGATGTTAGATTATTTTGTATACTAGTGAGCAAACCAAAATGAGCTGACTCATTTTATGGTACACCCAAAGAAGGTTAACCAATCAGAAGACTAGAAATATTCGACCCGATGTGTATAAAGGCGGCCATTTTGTTTTCTTTTTCGGAAGATCTACTGCTAACCTGTCAGATGAGGGGACCTGCAAAAGTACGTTTTCCTATTCTTTCCAAATATCCACTGCCAACCTCTGATATGGAAGACCTTAAGAATTCCTGAATAGGCGCTACGAGACATTGGGGCTGTTACATTGGACAAATTACTTCCTACGTCGGATTGCTACATTCAAACTACATTAAACATGTATTACAATAGAACCTAAACATATGATGAAAGTGAATTTATACATCTTTTATTTGTTTTTGAGAATTTACATTTACTACTATTTATTAAATAGTTTATTGCTATTTAATTATTGGAGTGTTTATTTACAAGAATAATTTTATATTTATAGCATTCTAAAAATATTCCAAATAAAACTAATGCAATGAAATATTCATCCTTTGCCAATTTATAAAGAAATAAATAGGAAAACACATTTTAATTCACCCTATTTTCATTCTTCGAACTGTTGTCCTTATTTTATTAACACATTAACAACGTTTCAACCGTTGTACACTCCAGCCTTCTTCAGGTGATATTTGTTGGAAATGCAGAAGCTCGGAACGTACAACGGCGGAAACGTCGAGAATGTGGCAGTAACGATGAGGGCAAAATGTGAACAATAAAAATAATGTAAATAGTTAAAATACTTTATATCAAATATGCAGACATACTTTTTAATTCATAAATTTATAAACATTTATTTTCTAATCAATATACGGGAATCATTCATATTTAGCATTTATAAAGTTCGAATCAATTGTAAATCAGCCGATGTGTTGCTAACTATTCCAATAAACAATATTGTTAGGGAGTTTTAGTTACTTCCACATATAGAGGACGATAACTCAAAATAAAATTGAGTTACGGCGCTTGTACGCAAGCTGGACCGCGTTTCTTTTGAATTCAACGTGTTGATATGCTGATACGCGCGTGGATCAATCCTTACTGTTCTCGGGCAGTAAATGAAAAAAGCTATTTTATTATATGTTAAAATACACTTTTCCTTTATTTTCATTCGTTTTTCTTCATCCCAACAAACTGGGATACAACAAATAAATAGCATAAATAAACACTTTAGTAAAAAAAATTGTGTTTATTATTTTTCTTGTCCTTTCTCAAAAAACAACGACAGATGTATGAATTCACTTTCTCATATTCAGGTTTTAGTATAATTGTAATCGTCGATGTTAAAACAATAAAAATTAATTAAGCTTAAGTGTGAATGTAGGTAAAATAATAGCGATGTCAATGGAAAAAACATCCTGGACACTACGAATATTTTGCGGGCAGGAAGGTCCTTGTTTGCCAATTATTATTTTTTTAGTAAAAAAAGGAAGAAACTTGTTGATTTAATTTAGTCCTGTATCGCGTTAATTTCATCTTTTAATATATTTAATTTATACATTAATACTAATACTTTTTTTCATTATTTTCACAATTTCTTTGAGATGAGTAGGGAGGTGAAATTGAAATTTAAAAATAATGGCGAGGTAAGGACAAAGAATAAACGAAAATAAACAGACGTAGAGTGAAGGGGATAGAAAGATAGGCAATGTGTGAGTGTATACCTGCGCGGGATATTGGCTTTTGACTACAGAGTATCTTTAGTGTTTTGCTTAAGACAATAGATGATAATTGCCGGTCATGAAATGTCAAAGAAACGGTTGGAGGTGTTGAAGTTTCAAAAATATCTTAGACTAAAATTTTGTTCTATTTTTTAAAAACATCTTTTGGCATATTCATATCCATGATGATTCAGAAAGATAAGTGCATTGTCAAGTGAATTTGAAAAGAAATGACAAAGAAATATTTCTTCAAAAAGACACAATACTATCGTTTCTACAAGGGATTAAAACTATTCAAAAGTGTCAAATTTCAGTAATTTTTCTTAAAGCCATGTAAATAGGATCTGTATGCTTGTGCAATATGAAATCAAATCTTAACTATGATATTTTTAAAAAAATAAATTCATTGAATTTAAATATTGTTTAAAATTGATGATAGAAGGAGTTTAGTTAAGGACATGATTATGTTTGAAAAGTTGGATAATGGGAAACATTTTCTTGATAGTTGAATACAGTAAACAAAAAATTAATTAGAAAAGATTTCCAAATTTACATAAAATATTCACAGACTGAAAAAAAAACTTTAAAATGTCTTGAACATACACACACACACTTTCACACACTCTCTCACACACAGGCACGCATGCGTGCACACAAACACTCACAAACGCACACATATATATACATATATATTTAAACAGATTTGATTAAATAATTTGGACATATCATGTCGATTGGTTTTCGTTGTGATCCTTTCAAGTTCGTGGATTAATTTTTTGGCAGACTTAGAAAATTGCTTAAGAAAATACCAAAACTTTCATTCGAATAGATTTTATTTTCCCAAGTTCTTGGTCTTCTGAGAGAGATTCTTGATAAAATCCTTCGACGAATCTGTAATATGTAGAGAAACGCGTGCGCGCACACACTGAGATGTATGTTTGTATCTATCTATCTATATATATATATATATATATATATATATATATATATATATATATATTGTTATGGTCCAGATTCTTGTACCACGGTGATGGTCCAAGGTAGAACCAATGAAGAATAACTCGAACACAGGTATGGAATAACACAGGTACATATTACAAATAGAATATATGTACAAAAGAGTAGAAGTGTTAGTAGTAACAATCAGGTTAGGTTAGAGAGAACTATGTTGTCTCGACCAGTATCACGATTCCAATGTCTTACAGTAATCGCCTGACGCGACTCTGTCTCTGACTGACTCAGAACTCTGACTCACACTGTCACTCTCTGACTCTCTCTCTGTCTGACTCTCTCTCTCTCTCTCTCTCTCTCTCTCTCTCTCTCACTGACTCACCCTTCCTCTTGAGGCGCAGTATTTATGGGGTACGGACTAGTCCATTACTATTATGGGTAAGTTGCCATAAAATTCTCCATATATATATATATATATATATATATATATATATATATATATATATATATATATATATATATATATATATATATATATATATATACGTATTCCTGTGTCGGAGTATCAGCAACTAAACCGACTACTCCACTGCATGTTCCTGCTTATTAGACGTGTTGTTAACAACCCAGTAGGACTAAAAATAAGACCTAACGAAGAGCGGAAGAACTGGCGTTGGACCAGCTAACTAGAGGTGATGTCTCAATAAACCACCGTGTAAACCACTCCTCTATCAATACCAATATATATCATCGCAATTAACAAACATATTATGAAACCTAACAGCGTGATAGGGGGTAAGTCCATGGGAATTAACCCGGTAAGAACTGACATGTGTAACAGGTGTCACCTCACCGTCATCCAGCGACTGTTAGAATAAATGGCGTAAAGAAGATAAAATTCCTCGGCACTTATCCCTTGCCCGGAAAGGAGCAACAGGCGCGACAGGTGTTACCGAACCGTCATTTAGCGACTGTTCGCATTAACAAAAATTAACGCTCGGGACATGGAACATTAGAAGGTTAAACGACCGTGGTCAGTTGGAAAATGTATAACAGTAGATAATTAGGTTATGCGTCAACATTTTAGGTGTATGAGAATCTAAGTGGCTTAGAAATTTTGTCAGTCACAACAACAGGATTACATATTCAAGCGGAGAGAAAAATGAAAAAGGATTTGGATTGATACTAGATCACGACATCAAGAAATATGCTCTGGGATAATGTCAGTGATCTGAAAGTATTCTTGTAGTTAAACTGAAAGGAAAACTTTTCACAATATCTGCTATAATAGTGTATGCATCGACAGCACAAAGTACGGAAGAAGAACTCGAATCTTTCTACTCTCTGCTCGACAACGCTAAGGCCCAGTGCAAAGAACAAGAAGTTATAATTATCATGGATGACCTGAATGACAAAGTTTGCAAGGAGAGGGAAAGGGAGATATCTGACAAATTCAGACTAGGAACACGTATCGAACGCGGAGAAAAGTGGGTTTAATGGTGCACGGCCAGTGACAATGTAATAGACAACATCTGGTTCCAAAAACATCTAAGAAGATTATGGACATGCAGAAGACCAGGAGGGGAAACCAATACTAAATTGACAAAAATACTGTCAACAAAAAAATCAGGAATGCAGTTGTTCACATCAAAACTTATCCAATTGCCCTCTGCAGAAGCGACCGGGTCTCTGTTATATGAAAACTAAGAGTGAAACTACAGAAACTGAAGAAGCCTAACGCAGTATACAAATTGCAATACAACAGACTCCTGAATGACCAGAACCTGAAGGAAAAAATATATGGACACTGAGAAAAGAAGCTTTTTTGATATCAGCGAATGACATCATCCGAAAGGCGAATGGACGAAGAAGAAAAAACGGATGGATCCCAGACAAGATTCTCGACATGATGAAAAGGAAAGAGAAAGCAATCGCAAGACATGGAACGAAACAGAGAAAACTACACAATGAAATAAGAAAAAATGATGAAAGGCCAAAATATAATGGCTCAACGAAAAAAGAGGAGAAATACCAGGACAAAAGACATACTCATCAACAGGCTGCATAAAATCAAAGGACAGGACGCTCATATTAGAGAAAGAAACAAAGCGGAACGAATATAATGGAGATCCCTTCCATGACGAAAGAGAACAACCCCCAATACAGAGAAATATTAACGGGACGAAAATACTATAAATCCAAGTGGAAGTTTCACTGGCCAAATTGAACAGAAATATAGCAGCAGGGCCAGAGGGAATTTTAATAGAGATATGCTGGCAGCCTTAGACGATTTCGGCATAGACAAGATTCGAGAAATAATAAATGAAACTTACAACAATGGGTATATACCGTAAGACCTAAGCAGATCAATTTTCAAAGCGCTGTCTAAGAAATCAGGCACAAATGAATGTGAACTCTACCGAAAAATCAGCCTAATGAACCACATAGCAAAACTCATCATCCGAATTTTGATGAATTGAACCAGAGACAGGAAAATAACAGTGCGGAACAGGAACGCAATATTTATGCTCATAATGTTATCAGAAAGGACAATGCAAATGCAGAAGGACGTGTATCCGTGTTTTATAGACTACGAAAAAGCTGTGTATATTTCTGATATGAGGTATTATGTACATTATTTACATTATTCGGACTATTGTCCTCATCTTTGTCGCCATATTTATTACAACGTTTCGGCCGTTGTACGCTCCGGCCTTCTTCCGGTGGTTGGAATGTCGAACTGAACCCTTTATTTCGCTCACTGGGGTAAACTGTTCTAGTTCCACGTGCCATGTCTAATGGATGTCAGTTATCAGTTATCTCCTGTTAATTTCCCCTCTGGAAAACTTTCAGATAGAAAATTAACAGGAGATAACTGATAACTGACATCTATTAAACATGGCACATGGAACTAGAACAGTTTACCCCAGTGAGCGAAATAAAGGGTTCAGTTCGATATTCCAACCACCTGTAGAAGGCCGGAGCGTACAACGGCCGAAACGTTGTAATAAATATGGCGACAAAGATGAGGCCAATAGTCCGAATAATGTAAATAATGTACGCAAAAGCGTTCGGCAAAGTATGCCACAAAGATTTGTTAGAGCTTCTTAGCAACCTTGACATATCCATCAAATACATTAGAATAATCAAAAATTTCTACAGGCAGCAAACAGCTTGCATACAGATAAAAAAAAGTGTTCAGCAGATATACAATATTAGAGTCGGGTGTAAGAAAAGGATGTGTCTTCTCACCGGACTTATTCAACTTATGCAACGATACGTTTCTGCGAGAACTAGAAATCCTGCCATCATTAGTGGCCACAATCTTAACAATATAAGATATTCAGATGGTACAGTGCTGATATCAAACATGGAAATGGAACTACAAAACATCCTACAGAAGGTAGCGAAGAGTAGCAAGAAGAATAGATTAAGGCATAAAATGCAAGAAAACAGAATGCATGGTCATTAGCAAAAAGATGAGCCCGAATGTCTCATTATGGGTCTCGGTTATATTAAAATCAAGCAGGTACAGAAATTGAAATATCTGGAAAATGGTCTAACAGAGAACAGAAAGTGAGACACTGAGATTCGAAGATTTAGTGGGATGGCCAAAGACGTATTCCGAAAGCTAAGCAGAGTATTAAGAGACAGCAAATTTTCGTTGGAAACAAAGAAAAGATTACTGAACTGTTACGTGATATCTGTCCTCGTTGATCAAACTGAATGTTCGACAATCTCATCAAAGATGAAGAAAAGACTTGAAGCAACGGAAATGTGGTTCTACAGGAGGATGCTACGGATAGCATGGGCTGAACATGTGAAAAACGAACAGGTTTTGAAATGAATGGAAACAAAGATTAAATATATACATTATATCAGGATGAGGCAGTTGACAAGAAATGAGGAAAGAGGGCTTGGAAATTCTAATACTAATAGGAGGGATAGAGGGATAGAAGGACAAGGGAAAGCAACACGTGACATACTTAATGGGTTTGAACAAGTGGATGCCAGAACAGTGAGCGAGAGAAATAACAAAAAAACAAAATGTATTAAAAGCCACAAGGGACATAGACTAAGTATTCTGATTAAATAAAGCCCAACGGCATGTCAGATGAATGACGGTTTCTTCTAAGGGACACAGGTGTCCGAATCCTGCAGGAGCACGCATGTGTTTCTAACAAAATTTCTATAAAATTCAGCCGGGTAGATGCAAATAGATAAATAAAAACAGAACATCTCCTCAGATAGGAGTATACATTTAAAAAAACATAAAAAAGTAACGTTTAAACAAATTAATTTCTAATATATATATATATATATATATATATATATATATATATATATGAATGACATAATTTAGCTATTGAAAATACATTTCAATTAGGCACTGTTGAGTGATAAGCTAATTCTATAAACGACAGCTACCTGCACGAATGCAAGGCTCTTCAGTAAAACGAATAGAGCACTTTGGCTGATTGGCATTTGTTTACATTTGTAAAAACAATACGCTAGATTTAGTTGTGTAGCTCTGCCGAGTGAAGATAGCTGTGGCTGATACCAAATTAGTTGAATTTCAATCATGGCTTGAGGCATTCGGAAGTCTAGTCGCACTGAGGAGCTGTGATACAGCGAAACAGTACTGCCTGTGAATGACATAATTTAACTCTTGAAAATACATTTCAATTGAGCACTGTTGAGTGATAAGCTAATTCTATAGACGACAGCCACTTGCACTAATGCAAGGCTCTTCAGTAAAATGAATGGAGCACTTTGGCTGAATGGCATTTGTTTACATTTGTAAAAATAATACGCTAGATTTAGTTGTGTTGCTCTGTCGAGTGAAGATAGCCGTGGCTGACACGAAATTAGTTGTGTTTCAATCATAGCTTGAGGCATTCGGAAGTCTAGTCGCTCTGAGGAGTTGTGATACAGCTGTGAATATGTGAATGACATATATATATATATATATATATATATATATATATATATAGATAGATAGATAGATAGATAGATAGATAGATAGATAATGTATGGCTTAACAATATATATATATATTATATATCAAGGACAATCTTTGGGGAAAATGTATGACGAAGTGAAGATTTTACTTGCGAGGCATTTCGTATCTTAGAAGTCCATCAGACTAAATTTGTTATTATTTGTTATAATATATATAGTGCAATGAAGTACTGAAGGGCGAAACTCGTGGCAAGTAATTTTTTCCCACATCGACTTTCATTTTCCCCTATATATATATATATATATATATATATATATATATATATATATATATGTATATATATATATATATATATATATATATATATATATATATATATATATATATATAAGTTAGAATGGAAACTGGGTGGCGACAGGTCAGTTTCAGGTTTGAACAAAATTTGCATTACTGAAATGTATAATTTTATATTTATACATGAATTGTCCCTGATATTGAACACTTTTTCATTTTTTTATCATATATATATATATATATATATATATATATATATATATATATATAGAGAGAGAGAGAGAGAGAGAGAGAGAGAGAGAGAGAGAGAAAGAAAGAGAGAGAGAGGAAGAGACAGTGAAAAAGTACAAAAATCGAAAAGCACACCGTGAGAAAGAGTAATAGAGAAACTCAAA
>OZ038482.1:50988761-51031261 GCA_964036315.1 Acanthosepion esculentum | reverse complement strand
ACACGTAGAAATATGTAAATACTTATAATGGTCTTTCATTTTATGACACAGCACGTAACTGATTAAGGGAAAAGAGCTTCCTTAAAATACAACATAAATATTTGACCCCGCCACTAATACAGATACATGTGTAAATAATAGCCGGCTAAGTTAAAAGACGACTTCTCGACGAGTTCTCAAAGGAACATATTCATGTGTGGAAAATAGTTGATATTGATATGAATTATGAGTTTGACACATTGTAGACGCTTTCAAATTTAATCCTCGTGAAAGAAAAACGTAACAAATACAGATATATTAACATCATAAAGAGACTCGTGCAGTTACATAGATGCAAACATGATTATGTAAATGATTGTTGATATCCAAATATTTACATAATATACATATATGTATGTGTGTGTGTGAGTGTGTTCGTGTATGTGTATGTGCGTGTGTGGTGAGAGAGAGAACAAGAGAGAGAGAGAGACATTGATAGAAATATGCGCAAAGTGTAATGGCATTCGTAGTTGAAAATGAAATGGCTGAGTTAAGGTCGAATTCATTTCACATCCTCTTCAAAATATAGAATATCTCGCCTTGGTTGGTAGCCAGTCTAGAAGAAGAAAAACCGTCAATTCAGGCTTCCCACCATTTCTGTATTAAAATCTATGCAAATTGTGCATTGTGGTTTCATTATATATATATATATATATATATATATATATATATATATATATATATATATATATATATATATATATATACCATCTGATCGAGGTCGGTCTGAAGTATCAAATTACATATATATAAAAAATATAAAGAAATACTTTCATAAAAAACATTATATTTTCTTTAATTTACATCTTTTTAGTTGTTTTATATATATATATATATATATATATATATATATATATATATATATATATATATATATATATATATATGAAAATGTGGAAAAGACAAAGCAAAATCCGAATATGTGAGTTTACTTTTTTTTTATTTAGTTTTTGTTTTTGTTATTCTGTCGACGTCAGACGTTTCGGTCAAATAGACCTTCTTCAGGACATGGTTAATGGAGACATATTTACATTAGATTTAAGTTAGATGAAGAGACGATATATACAGGACTAGTCAGAAACAGAAAAACTGAAATTCTAAAGTCAGAGTATTCTTTCTTGGATTCGGATACGTGTGCGGCGCTGCGAAAACCTGCTCCCAGGGAAGAGATTTTATCCTAAGTGGAAAGGGGGGAACCTATTTAAAATTATAGCTTATCTGTACTTTTGTCAAGCATTAATCTTGCTAGAAAACTTGATATATTAAAGAAACCTTGTCTGGTGTTTATTGTGTGTGAGGTGGCTATTATGCCAGCCTCGTAATTCTGCCTAAGGTTTTTATTGTGAATATATTTTAAAATCTTCACAGAGTCGAAATCAAAATTGTGATCAGATTTGGCTATGTGTACAAATAAAGCACTACTTAAATTACCGAGGCGAATATCTCGTTTATGTTCGGAAATGCGAGATTTCAAGGACATCCCTGTCTCGCCTACATAACTCAAGTTGCAGTCTCTGCATGGTACCTGATAGACGCAAGCATCGGATGTAATATGCTGTCTGCTGGTATTATTTAATATACTGCGGATAGTTTTAGTGGGTAATGTAGTAGTTTTAATTTTTAGCGCGTTTAGATGTTGGAGATGTGTTCGATCAATATATATATATATATATATATATATATATATATATATATATATATATATATATATTGATGTAGCTTTCTTGCTATTTGTTATATTTTGATTCCGAAATCATGATTGATAAGAATATATATATATATATATATATATATGTTGTTATTTTAATCCCCAAGCAAGGCAATAAAGTCACTAAGAAACAGATACTTCTTTGTATTTTATCACGAATCTTTAATTACATAGCAGAAGCATTAGATCAATTGTGAGAGCAATATTCAAGGCATGGATGGATCATAGACTTATCAAAGTGTAAGAGAGATTCTCGCGAGAAAAACATGTCTCGAACCAAATTTTCTATATACAATATTTGCAATTCATGTCAGTAGAAAACGTTAGCCCGAGACATTACAAGGAGTTCCTCCCCTTTAGGTTGCCATACTGATCGAAGGCGAAAAACGTTCTCTCTAATGAGCTTATGCGAATGAATGGCGCGAATGGCTGCTAAGGAGGGGCTTTAGCAATGGAGCAAATGCTGCTAAAAGTCACACGAGTTAGAAAATTTTGGAGAGCCATGATCACTTATGTCATGAGGGAATGAGACACATAGAAGGAGAATTGTACAAAAAATAATTAAAGACCACTTACTTAGCGGAATTCGACTTTTCCTGATTCCAGACTCTCCAGGACACAAACAGAATGAGTGTACATAATATATATTTATTATATACGCCCATTATACTGGATGTAACAGCAAAAGTATCCAAATCCAGAGACGAATATGCAATGTGATTCGTCCTGATCTGGCATCTCGTATACAGTTACTTTCTCACACACATGCCGGCGCTTCTCTCTGTCTTTTCCATAAATACCTTCACGGTAACTTCTCCGACGAGCCACTTTCGCTGGATCCCAACAACAGGAATAAAACGTGCTACTAGGTTGGCTTTTCAGTCCCACCCTTTCATTGTCGAGACGGTTACATGTACCCGTCTCTTCTACTCCAGTAGCTTCATGCCTCACACTTCCTGTGTGTGGAACCGCCTTCCTCTTACTTGCTTCCCTGATAGCTATAATCTCCAACTATTCAAATGCAATTTTAATCGACATCTCCAGATGCCTTAATTCCTCTTCCGTTTCATCATCCTTTCCTCTATCACGACTCTTTACTCTTGCTCCCACTCTCTGTAACCTGTTGCGTGCTAGTGACACTCTCACCTTGCAATAACTCTTAAAACAAATCGTGTTACAGCATAATTCTCCATCCCAGAAAATGTTTGATATGTAAAAAACACTAAACTAATTGAGTTTCTTTTCTCTAGCTTTTCCGGTTAGACGTTTACCCATTTTGACAGCATTTATTGTATTTAATCTTTGAAAAATCCTTTCATTTATTCAGCTAGAAATAAAACATTTTAACATCGTTTCGTGTAAGCCCTACTGTCTTCCCAACTGAGAAATGATGAGTGGACAAAAACATCATTCAGGCCTTCAGTAATGGTACCAAAGTTCATACCCTGTCTTCCATCTTCAACGTCAATTCAAGAAACAAGAGAACGGTGAATAAGTTCAAAAAAGTGGGAACACTAGAGAGGAAAACTGCTTCAGGAGGTCACGACGGCAAGAGGGGTCATCATTAGAATTTCGAGCTAAAGAGGTCAATCAGAAAATATCCAGCTCAATCGATAAGACGTTTGGCAAGTGAAAGAGGAGTTTCAATTATGGCAATACAAAGAGCAGTGATAAAAGACTGGAAAATGAAATCTTACATGAAACCTCTGAGGAAACGTTTTACTCCAGGACAGAAGGTTAGTGAGCAAAAATGATTCTAGAATAATGTACACACACACGCGCGTGCGCGCACACGCACACACACGCACGCACTTATATATATATATATATATATATATATATATATATATATATATATAATGTCAAAGGCTCAGACACTAATATGCCATGATTATAATTTATTACATTAGAATCGTAATCACGATTCAATTCATAGTCTGATGAATTGTATCGTGATTACGATTCCAATGTAATAAATTATAACCATGGAATATTAGTGTTCGAGCCTTTTATATTATATTTTTACTCTGTTCTGGACATTGAGTTCTACCTGCATTTAATCCTCTTGGGAATATATATATATATATATATATATATATATATATATATATATATATATATATATATATATATATATATATATATATATATATATATATATATATATGTACACACACACACACACATACATATATATATATTGACCACTAATATTATCTCTCTCTCTCTCTCTCTCTCTCTCTATATATATATATATATATATATATATATATATATATATATATATATATATATATATATACATATATATATATATAATTTATATCAATCTTATATGAGCTTCCGAGTCTTAGCTATAATTACTTAATGATGAACATGTCATTTTCGATTATGATCGATCTCGTGATTTCAACACTATACCTCTGCTGTTAAGCTCGAGAAATACCAATAAGATATATTTCATCATTTCTATGATACAATAGTTCAAATTTTAATGAAAAAAATTAACAATTTTTCTGTTATGCCCCGTATGCACTAACTAAATTTTTAAATTCAAAATTTCCTACATACGATAATCGTCTACAATTGATAATTAATAATATTAAATGTTAATAATTATTACCCTCGACAGCATTGGTAGGGACTCTGTCGAGTTCGCTACGTCGCTCGTGTACTTGGGCACAGAAGTTTCCAATACAGGCGATATCTTCACCGAGACCATCAGAAAGCGTTGGCTGCAGGTGTCATGACAGAGCCGAAAAGACAACTATAGCAACGTCGCGACATCTCATGATGCACCAAGGTACGAGTTTACCACGCCGCCGTCCTTTCTGTTCTACTATACGGCTCCGAGACGTGGCCTCTTAGTAAAACCCTCGACCCCGGCTTTCATGTCCTCGAGTCCCGCGCGCTCAAGAGGCGCACTGGTTCGATATTGTACAAATGTGGTTCTCCGCCGGGAGACGGGCCAGCCGAACATAACTCGCACCATCACACAGTGGCTCGGTCACGTCCGTCAACAACCTGACGGCCACCATATAAGCGACCTCTACCAGATCGACCCTAAATTTGCAAACTGAAGACGACATCATGCCAGACTACGCTGCGGTAGACTAAGTAGTGGAAGACTACACAGCCGCTAGACGGATTACAACTGCGAGAAAATCCATCAGATTAATCAGGCGTTTTAAGATGTTTGATGCTCTGCAAAGACTATAAGACCTGAAGTTACAAGGTGGGTCTCCTGGGCTCAACGCCTTCATGGCATGAGATTAAGCATCAACATAGTCATTTATTTGCTGAAATTCTTTCCAACTTTATATACAATGTATTATATATTTTTTACTTATATCACTCGGTCACATTACTATTATTATTATTATTTTTATTATTATTGCTAGTGTGTGTATGTGTGTAGAGTTCGAGAATTTGTAACGAACTTCCCGAATCTTAAATGAACAGTATTTTTGTCGGCCTGAGAGCAAATATTTTTCCAGTTTTTTCATATTTAACACCCAAAACCTTAATTAACATACATTTTAGCGATAAAATGCATTTCACCCGAAGCGAGGCGGGAGTGCCTCTAGCACACAAGTGGTTACAGAGAGTGAGATTGGGAGTAGAGAGGAGTGTTTGAGGAAAGGATATAGAGAAGGACGGAAATCAGGATCAAGGCATCAGAAGATGCCGATTGACATTACATTTGAATATTTGATGATTATAGCTATCAAGAAAGCAAGTAAGAGTGTGTTCCACTGTCGGTAAATGCGAGAGATGTAGCTATTGGAGTAGAAGCTTTTACATTTAACTATTTCGTTAGTGAAAGAGTGGGACCGAGATATCAAACTAGTACCACGCTTAGATTCATGCAGTTTGGGCACCAGTGAAAGTAGCTCCTCAGAGCAGTTGCCATGAAAATATCTGTAAAAAGACGGAGGTAAGCCACATCACGACTCTGAGCAAGTGACTGTAGATGAGATGCCAGATCAGGACCTATCACACTGTTTATCCGTCGGTGGATTGTGTTGAGTGTCTCGAGAGGAATAACAGGGTTACCAGACCAGATATAGCAACATTATTCAATGCAAGGATGAAAGGTGGATTTGTAGAGTTGGAGGATGGACTCAGATGAGAATAACCTTCTGGCACTACACAGAGAACCACAACTATGAGACCGTTTTTCTGGTTTCTTTTTTCAAACTTCGCTCTGCTTATATTAATTGAACTTGTAAAAGTTTCGAGTTAAATACACACAACAGCGTGTATATTCCCTTCGCCTGTATAAATTCATCTACACTTCGTAGCATTAATCTACAACGTTATGTTCAAGGGCTGGATCGAATAGAGCTTTGTTTGTTTAGGTTGCAACAAGGAACTTTATTGAACGTCTTCAACATGCCGCGTATATGCTTAAATGGTTTTAACCTGGCGAGCATTGGGTCCATTTGAGTATATTGGAAGTCGCCTGAGCGATGTTGGAACGAGCCTCGTGTCAACCAGGCTGCAACAAGATCTGTGTATGTCACACCTGTCAGGATAGACTCCAATTTCACTAGTGGTCCTTTTGAAATCCAAAAGCCACACGATTACAGGGTCAACACCAGCTTGTACAACACCTTACTGACAGACTGGATACATACTCATGCGTTTTTTTTTCCACACACGAAGACGACCGTTTGCTATAAAGAGCTGGAAACCTGATTCGTCTGACCAGGTGACACGGCGCCACTCTTACACGGTTCAACGGTGATGTTACCTGGTCCTCGTGCAGCTTAGTAACTGACACCTTAATGGTACTACTGTTGGTTGACTACCAGGAAGCTAAATATATTGCAGTATGCTATATAATGCTTTGAGAGTTTCAATCAACATTGAACTGGGATAGGTTTTGCTACAATGTTCACGTATGTAGTGCAGTTTATGTCAGCACCCAACAGTTCCGTTATACATCACACGTAAGCACTTACTTTTCTTTTAAATACCGCTGGTAATTTTTCGGTTGATTGGCCTGATTTGTTGTCTGTTTACGGTTTATCAACCCTTTGCAGGTTATTTAAAACAAGAAAATATTTCTAGATTGTAAGAATCATTTGAGATAATAAAGATTCTACTGAAAAAAGCTTATTAATTAACCCATAGATGGGGGGAGAGAAAATTGAATTTTAACTTTCCCAAGGGTATTTGCGTGTAAGTGTATATAAGGAACCCAATTGAAATTGGCTCTCTGGTTTCCAATTCAAAGTCGTTATTTATCACACCATCCGCACATCCAAGCAAACAGCACCAGGTATTCGCAAGCGGTCACCCATCTAGGCATTGCCCAGGTTCGACGTTGCTTCACTTGTGATCGTACGAGAACTAGTGTTTCAACGTAATATTGCCGTAAGCCGAGAACTGTTAGAAATTCATCCCTTCTGTGAATGCTCTTGATCTTATCACCCGTGAATAAAAAAAAAAACAAAAAAAAACGAGACTATATTCTTCCTCGGAAAGAGAGTCCTCCCATCTTCCAGTCTGCAGAGAAGATTCATTCAGTTCCTCCCCTATTTAAGTAATTTTGATCATTTTTTTAAGATTGTTGACGGATTGATTTTTTTTTTTTTACGTCTTATAAACTGTGTTGGCATTATTTAAAACCGAAGTACACAAATCATAAAACGGTGTTAGACAAACCGGGCTTATGTAACCTTTTCAAGATAGCACTAGACCGAACATTAAAGGAAAGCGTAAAGAAATGACTAACCACCAGTTGTAAGAGGACAGAGAAACAATTAGAACAGCCGAAGATGCGAGCTACGAATTGAAGGTGTCAGAATAGAGGGAATATAGAAACTTAACTCTCTGTGGAAGTGTTTCAAGACAAAATATGAAATCCAAAGGCGTACTAAAATAGCGGAAGGTGACTTCCTTCCGAAAGCTGAGTTATTAAAAACATTTTGTTTGGAACAAAGAAAAAAGTACTCAACTGCTATGTGATATGAATCCTTCTATATTGAAATGTTGGAAAATTTCTTCGCTGATGTTGAAGAAAATTGAAGCAGCGGAAATATGGGTCTACAGAAGGATGTTGAGGATACCATAAACAATTCATATGAGCAACGAGGAAATGAAAACAAAACGGAAAGTTATACTTACAATCATTAAGCGACAGTTGAAATTTCCGTAATAAATATAAGTGAATGAATTCTTGAAAAATTTGATACTCACTGGACGTATCAAACTAAAAATGGGACAGGGGAATACAGCAAGTAACCTACGATGGTAGAACATGGTGTTGGTGGGGTGGTTAAAAAACAGACATTTCTATGAACTAATATTAAAGATATACATATAATTTTAAAAGAAATTAACATTAGTAAAATGAACTAAGAATTAGAATCAAAATGAATTTCCAGTATTAAACGTCCCTAGTTAAAACAATAAAATTGAAATCAATAGTAAAAATAGTATAAATATTTAACGATAGTCATCATCACTTAGTATTTAAAATAAACAATTACCAATAATATAAACACTAATTAGAATGAACACCAATTATCTATTGTAAAAAATATACTAACAATGAAAGTTTTTCAGTAGTAAAAGAAGTAAGTATTTCGAATCAAAATTAATTAAATCAATTAAGTATTTCGAATCAAAACATTTATCATTAAATAAAAGCTACAAAATATTTAAAGCGAAGGGAAATTACGAATAAGGACGGAAAATGCAACACTGAAATCCAAAGGCGCACTGGGACAGCGAAAGATGCCTTACAAAAGCTAAGCAAAGTATTAAAATAACAACAACAAAACAGGAAGATTGCGTTAGAAATAAAGGAAAAAGAACTGAACTATTGTGTAATATCAGTCCTCCTAAATGATAGTGAATGCTGGTCAATCTCATCAGGTATGAAAAAGTCGATGCAAAAAGTCAAATATATATTTGGTTATACAGAACGATGTTAGGAATACGATGGACCGAACATATGAATAAAGACGAAGTTTTAGAGAAAATGGAAACAAAAAAGAAATATATAATTAACATTAAGAAAAGGCAGTTGGAATTCTTAATAAGAAAAGAGGAAAGTGGGCTTGGAAAATTTTGTACGCGCAGCACAAATTGAAAGGAAGAGTAACAGAAGAAAACAACACCTACTGAAGACTGAATTCTTTGCGCTAACGAATCGGCCTGCAAAAGGCGGTTGGTAAAATACCGCGCTAAGGTATATAGTGTGCGTGTGATAGGGCATCTCAAGGGGATGTAATGGTTTGCAAGCTTGTCTCGCTAGAACAAATACCACTGAGTAGTGATTTTGATCCGCACTGTGTGCCCCCTACTTTCGGCCTTGTGCCACATCTAAGCTACACTTGGAAAATCACTATAGTGTGCGTGTGATTTTGTGTTTGCTTGTGTGTCTGTGTGTTTATTAGTTAAATTAGCGTAAACACTATCACCGCTTCTAGTATCCAAGAGCATTCAAATCGTATGAATTCCAAACCTCAAACTTGTAAGAAAAGCGTCGTACCTTAACCTGGACACCGCCGACCGGTTGGCTTTTTCTTCAGATCAAGTTGTTAGTTCCATATCAGATTTCAAACACACGCCTGAGACAAACCGCTCGCCACAGAGATCATTACGTGTTTTATTTTCAGCACAGGGTGTCTTTTTTATGCTATGCGCGTCTATACGACGTGCTTATTTATTCTTCTTGGTGTACACCTATTTAAGAAAAAAAGAAAAAGTGTTTTACCTTTGGGGGTAAAAAAAAATGTTCATTCGATTTCACGCTGGAAAGAACAATCGACGGGACCTTATTTTTATGCAGCCAGTGTGATACGGACCTTTTCGAGTCTCAAGCGAAGCTACTCACAGATCAGACGACCAAAAGAGTAATTACCTGAGGCTGCAATATCAGATATCTTGAGACATGTTTTGGCACAGAAAAAATATACATACGTTTGTACGTGCACACATGCAAGTAATGGAAGTTTTATTCTTTATTTTATATTATAGTAAATGGGGACTGAGAGCAAAGAATGAAAGGAAGAAAGAAAGACTGAAAAATAGACAGTGTACCAAAAAGGAAAAGAAAATTAGAAAAAAGATGGATGTAAGCTAATAATGGATTATTTGTTGTTTAGTTCATTTTATCATAGTAAATAAAAGATAAGTGTGCAGAAGAAAGAAAGAAAGAAAGAAAGAAAGAAATAAAGAAAGAAAGAAAGAAATGAGGGTAGCGGATGAGAAATAAGAACAAATAATGACAGTAGTTAATGAGGTATGAGCGAATTAGAATGTCGTAAAAGAAAAAAGAAGGAAAATGAGAATGATGAATGCGAGATAAGAGAATAAAGACATAGTGAAAGAAAGAAAGAAAGAATGAAAGAAAGAGAAAAAGAAAGAAAGAGCATGAGAATGATGAATGAGATATAAGAGAATAATAACATTGTGAAAGAAAGAAGAAAATTTAGAGTGTTGAATGTGATATAAGCGAATAAATATATAGTGAAAATAAGAAAGAAGGAAAGTGAGAATGGTGAATGAGATATAAGAGAATAATAATATGGCGAAAGAAAGAAAGAAAGAAAGAATGAATGAATAAAGAAAATGACAGTAATGAATGAGATATAAGAGAATTAGAATGTAGTGAAAGAATGAAAGAAGGAAAATGAACATGATGAATGAGATATGAGAGAATAATAACATGGCGAAAGAATGAAAGAAAGAAAGAATGAATGAATAAAGAAAATGACAGTAATGAATGAGGTATAAGAGAATCAGAATGTAGTGAAAGAATAAAAGAAGGAAAATGAACATGATGAATGAGATATAAGAGAATAATAACATGGTGAAAGAAAGAAAGAAGGAAAGAAAGAAAATGAGAGTGATACATGAGATATAAGAGCATTAGAATATAGTGAAAGAAAGAAGTAAAATTAGAGTGATGAATGAAATATAAGTATTAGAATATAGCGAAAGAAAGACATAATATGAGAGTAGTGAATGATATAATAGCGAATAAGAATATAGTGAACGAAAGAAAGAAAATGAGTGTGATGAATAAGATATAAGAGAATTAAAATGTATGAAAGAAATAAAGAAAGAAAAGAAATGAGAGTGCTGAAAGAGAGAATAAAAAATATAGTAAAAGAAAGAAAAAGAAAATGAAATTTACAAATGAAATGTACGAGAATTAGAATATAGTGTCAAATTAGCAAAAAATAAAAAAGAAAGAAGGAAAACGAGGCTGATGTATGAGATATAAGAGAATTAGAATGTGGTGAAAGAAAGAAAGAAAGAAAGAAAGAAAGAAAGAAAGAAAGAAAGAAAGAAAGAAAGAAAGAAAATTAGAGGGATGAATGAAATGTGAGAAATAGAATATGGCGAAAGAAAGAAAGAAGGAATGAAATGATGAGAGGGTTGAATGAGATATAAATGAATTACAATGTAGTGAAAGAAACAAGGAATATAGAAGTGATGAATGAGATATAAGAGAATTAGAATATGGCGAAAGAAAGAAAGAAAGAAAGAAAGAAAGAAAGAAAGAAAGAAAGAAAGAAAATGAGAGCGAATAATAAGATATAAGAGAATAAGGATATAGCGGAAGAAAATAGAAAATAAAATGATGAATCTGAAATAAGAGAATTAGAATATAAAGAAAGAAAGAAAGAAAGAAAGTAAGAGAGAAAGAAAGAAAGAAAGTCACAGTCAGGATGTTATACAAGAAAATAAGAATGTTGTGAGGTAAAGTTAAAAGAAAGAAAGAATAGAATAGAATGAAAAATAAAAAGAGAATCACAGATAAAGAAAGAAAATTAAATATCGTCAATGGAATACAGAAAGAATAGGATTTAAGAATGCAAAAAGAAGAAGAAAACGAAGGACAGAATTTATAAGAAAAAAGAAAGGGAGAAAAACAAAGATAAAACGCGAGAATAAATAATAGAAAGAAACACTGAAGGTAAATTAGCAAAAAATAAAAAATAAAAATTTAAAAAATTAAAAGAATGAAGTAATGGAAACAAAAGCGAAGTAAGACAGCGGCTTGAATTACGCAATGGTGACTAGAGAGAAAACCAAGCAAACATTTTAAAGTGTCCGAAACAAAAGAAAAACAAGATGGACAATAAAGAAAATGAATGCATGAAAAAAAAAAAACTAATTTTCTTTTCTTCTCTACCCACCACGTATACCTTCAATTTTTCAAGAACGTTTTATCGAAATTTCTACCTTAGTTTCGTCACCCTACCTTTTAATCATACGACAGGATTTTTTTATCGAATTGTAACAATAAGAAAAGGCTCACGTATCTGTTCTCCATTTCGTGAACATTTGTATCATTTGATGAGTGACAACTTGTGATTATAGGCATAGAAGTAGGTGTGAACTATGAGTATCGATGGTTTTACAAGTAGGCGTTAGGAGAGAGCCGTCATTGAATACAGAAACATGAACTGCAATTGTTAGATGAGATTCTAGCAAGAAATTATATTGTGTATTCACTGAATTAATGGTGCTGTACGCAGCTAAATACGACATAAATACAGAAGGAGTTGGGAGATGCTATGTCATCTATATCGCCAAAATGTTCAGAAATATCTAAGCTGCCAATTGTATGCAACCAATTTCTCAGATTAAAGATTGCTTCGTGCGAATAAAGCGTGTAGGTCTTACGGAGGATCACCCTTCTTCCAATTTTGTGTACTGGCGTTACAGGTTCATAAACAAAGTACTGTACAAAATAACAGAAGCCAAATGACTTGGCGACTTTCAAAAAAATGAAAACAGGTAGTACATGTAACTCCACGAGAAAATTATGATGAAGATGTTAACGCTCCTCATTATTTCTAAAAATGGTTAGGAAAAATATCCATCAAAGTTGGAAAGAGCAATAACAGTTAGTGGATATCCATCTTCTTGAAAGCATACCTTAATAGAAAGATTTTATATACCGTATTTGACGATATAAGGCGCACTTTTTTTTTACTAAAAATATCTTTTAAAATTCCCTTGTGTCTTACATGCCAGAATTTAAGATTCACGATAGTCGGCAGAAATAAGCTACCTGACAAGTCCTATTAGCTTAGACTTTAGAGTAACTTTCATATACCTATTGTCATTATTTAAAAAGCCAATTATGCAGATTAAAAGTGTTATCATTGATAGTATTCATTATATTAATTTCATCACGTTTAATATTATTACTTTGTTTCACTAAAATAATATGCAATAAATTCAAATAAATTTGTAAAATATATTTGTTTCATTAATAAATTAACAAATTTGTAAAATATATTTGTTTCATTAATATTTTCTTGCGACAACTTCCGGTTGCATTAGTATCAATATAATCAAATTTTTTATATCCTAATTATTCCCTGATGGTAGTATTGAAAATGAGTATCAGTGTTTTGATAACGAAGACGACGAATTTTATGGATTTGAAGATGAATAAAATTTTAATGGTAACTGTACTTTTTTGCTCAATTGTAATAATTGTTTAATTTTTATATTGTTTTCTTACATTTGGGCATAATAAAGTTTTTTTTAGGCTCGTGTTCTTTTTTTCTTATAATTTTTCGTTTAATTGTAATCATGGCGTGTTTAACCAAAACAATACCTCATAAATATAGCCTAGGCTATACCATTTACTAATAATTTTACTAATTGTTAATTTTTTCTTCTGCTGAAATTGGGGTGCGTCTTATAAACCCGTGGGTCTTATATGCCGTCAAATACGATAATTCAGCTGAATGTACAGCTGATTGCTTTCTCTATTAATGCCGAATATTTTCTTATAAATAAATGGCTATTATTTCTGTTACCATTGACATAACGGACTTTAGTAATGAAATAAAACACAGAAAGCCTGGCTCCACGTCTGTGCTATCTGTCCGATGACTACATAATTTGACAAGTGTGTCTTTGCCACCTTGCCACGCTTGTTGATATAGAAGAGGGTTTTCGTTATTGTAGTCTCTTATATCCCTCTGTTAACATGTAAACCAATACAGTTTTTATTCAGACTATTGTCCTTATCTTGTTTTTATCACAACGTTTCAGTCGTTGTGCTCTTCGGCCTTCCTCATGTGTATATCTATCTGGGTAATCTACAGGGAAATCCGAACTGAATACAAAGCTATGATTAACCAGATTATTGTTTTAAATTTTATTATCGATAGCGGAAATTATAGTGAGCATTAAATATGATTTATGTTTTTAGAGAAGTTCCTGTGTTGGAAATCGCCACTTCTGATTTCGAATTGACCCGAATAAGGAGGGTGTTACGTTTACACCTTAAATGCGATAAAACACTTAGAATAGGCAGTTTAAATAAAAATATTTAAAAAAAAAAACAAGAAAACTAAATCAGAAGCTCTGGGTAAAAATATAATACATGTTATATATTGGCGTGAAAATAACTTCGATAAAAAGATCGACGGGTTGAAACATTGGAAAATATACCTGCTGAACACGGTTAAAATGTGAAACGTTAATCATTGTTTAGGCTAATGTAAACAGTGCCACTGAAAATATTCGAAATGGAAATAATCCAAAAATATTGAATATTAAATTGGACACAACGGATATTAGCAGTTAATATCAATCTCTGGTTGTGAAATATGCACAATTGTTTTTATAGTTACTTGGTTCTAGAGAATAATGCTGAGAATATTATCGACAGAACATATAACCAATGACAACGCTTTAGAGAAAGCGTAACCAAAAAGGACGCTTTTACCCCAGGAAGGGACAGTTGAAGTTTCTAGGGCACATAATGAGGAAAGAGGGCTTGGAAAATTTGATACTCACAGGATAGATTGAAAGCAAGAAGGACAGAATCAATCAACGCATACGCTAACGAGCGAGCTTGAGTAAATGAATGGCAGAACAAGTTTTAGGAAAGATAAGTAAACGGCATAATTTATTAAGAGATACGAAGGACAGAAGATTATGGAGAGGCATGATCATCTACGTCCTGAAGAGACACAGCACATGAAAGAAAATAGAAATGACAATTTAAACAATTGGAAAATAATATCAATGTTATATTTAATAAGAATAAAGAGAAAAGAAACGGCTTTGTCCGATAAAACCGTCTTAAAAATAGGTAACATAATTAAAATACAGTTTTGCTTCGTAGATTAATTATGGGGTTCAGTTTAAAATTTTACTCGGGTTGAGAGTTGAGGGACTAAATGGCTGATTTTTTATGCTAATGTTCAAACTATACAAAGCCTGAGATCCAATCAAGGTAGAGTGTTATTAAAGGAGGTTGTATGTCCGTAAGCGTAAGAGGTACGAAATGCAGTGTTACGAGGTTATGAGGAAAAGATAACGACTCACCCTATTCTTGAAGCGGTTACGGTTGTAGTTGTCGGGTAGTCATCTTCTCACGAATCGGTTTCATAAATCAGCGCTGGGTGGGAATAAATGTTTCGTGTGGAACCTGCTCCGTACTAGTGGAACACGAAGGGAATGAAGACGGTTCGACCCAGTCAAAAAAAAATAATATATTTTATTTCACAGGATGAAAAGAGATTATGCAAAATAGCAGGACTATGAGAAAATGTGAAAATTTGGAAGGCCAACAAGAGAGAGAAAAAGAAATGTGATGACAGAAGAAAGAAAGAAAGAAAGAAAGAAAGAAAGAAAGAAAGAAAAAAGAAAGAAAGAAAGGACGCACGAACGAACGTTAGAATAGAGTCGAAAAGGCGGAGAGTTATGCGGATTTCTTCCGATTCCAGATGTAACTGTTCGAGCCAGGACTTTCTGAGATTTTTTGTTCTATGTACGTGAACCAGGGGTACGCAAACTTTTCAGTGCATGGGCCGCATCCAAAAATTCACAATTTTATTGAGCCGCGTAGTATATTAACCCAAAATAATTCATATTTAAAATAGACGAAAAGAGGCTTTTAAAGAAAAAAAATCAAATTAATTTGTATTAATTAATATTTTAAAGTACTGAAGAAGATTAACATGAAACGCATTTATTTGAAAGACAAAGTAACTCAGTTTAAAGAAAAATATTAATAAATATTTTACGTTGAAGATTTACATGAAACATATTTAAAAGACAAAATAAGATTATTTTAAGAAAAACATATTTTTTATTAATTAATATTATGAAGTAGAACACATATATATTTGAAAAACAAATTAACACCGCGTAAAGAAATAATAAAACAATTCTAACTAATATTTTAAAGTAGAAATTTCAAATAAAACACATAAAGCAACTAAACTTAAAAAAAAGAAATAATTTAGATTTTAAAGTAGAAACTTCACATGAAACTGATTTGTTTGAAAACAAATTAATTCATTTTAAAGAAAAAAAATATTGATATTTTGAAGTAGTAACTTCACATGAAAGAGATTTATTTGAAAAACAAAGAAACTTAACAACAGAAGGTTTTACAATGACTCAATGAGAAAAATGGATCTGACTGCAGTCATTTAACAGTTTGTTAAAATTAGCCGTCAAATTTCTTGTAACAATTATTTGGTGTTGCTTGGTAACTTTCTCTTTCAAATTTACTAACATTTGGCGGGCCCCCTGAATTCTTTTGGCGGGCCCCATGTGTCCTGCGAGCCGTAGTTTGCCCACCCCTGAGGTAGACCATTCCTTTTTATTTAATATTCTCATTATGTGACTTTCCTACGCATCTCATATTTTCAGTCTTGTGCTTCACGAGGCTTTGAATCGTGCATACGATGGTCATTCAATAAATAAGGTGAATTTTTCGGTATAAGCACTTCTAATACAGATAGAATATTACTTTTTTTTTCAACGTAGTCTCCCAGCACTGTCACACACTTTTCCCATCTGTGCACAAGCTTCCGTATTCCCTCAGCATAAAAATCTTTGGACTGATGTCTCAGCCAGTCGATCACAACACTTTTGACTTCATCGTCACTTTTAAACTTTGTGCCTCTCGTGAACGCTTTCAAGGGACCAAACAGGTGAAAGTCTGAGGGGGCAAGGTCTGGGCTGTAAGGGGGGTGAGGGAGCAGTTCCCAGCCCATCTCGTTGATGGTCTGCACCGTTTGGGCTGATGTGTAAGGCCTTGCGTTGTCATGATGCCAGATGACTCCTTCTGACTGATGACCCCTGCGTTTGTCCCAACAGATAAGCTCAAAGTCCTTGCAATGTCATCCACTGTTTCCCTTCTGTCAGACTGAATGAGGTCATTGACTGATTCAATCACCTCAGGAGACCTCACTTCTGTAGGCCTCCCAGACCTGTCTTCATCCACAACACTGCTCCGTCCTTCTTTAAACAATTTAGCCCACTTGTAGACATTTTTTAGCTGAAACATGTGGCACCATACACAGTTGATATTCTCCTATGAATTTCAACTGGTTTGCACCCTTCAGCAACCAAAAACTTGATAACTGACCGCTGTTCAATCCTGGAGCATGCTTTTTGGTTGGCCATCTTTGTTAATCGCCAAAACTCTCAAAGTTGTTTTTAATCTGCAAAAGAAATTAAATCCACGTGAAAAAGATGTAAAACAAAAAGCAAATAAAAAAGAGTAAGCTTCTATCTGTATTAGAAGTCCTTATACCGAAAAATTCACCTTATTTATTGAATGACCCTCGTATAAATAAAATTGTGAAATTAGAAAAAAATAGGGGAAAAAGGAGGATGTGATAACGCTTAAGCATAAAACATTGGTGTGTGTGAATAAGACAACAATGAAGGAGTATAGAGAGAAAGAAGGTTTTCCGAAAAAGAGAAAAGAAAGAATCAAGAAGACGAAAGAGTGAAGTTTGAGAACATAATCTAATGAGAAGCAAAATAGCTCACCAAAATATAAATAAAAAATACGGATAAAGGAAAAACATAGTTGTAAAGACATGAATGGCAAAAATAAGAGATAAAAGAAAGGCACCTGTCTGCAGATTGTATTTATACAAGAAAAAAATAAAAGAATCTCAATTTTGTTTCTATCACTTGAGTAATTTGAATTGACAGGAAATTTCTCACGTAACATATCACCTGGAATGAGTTTCGTAAGTAGATACGCAGGTAGGTAAAAAGATTTCGACTTTAATGTAAGCCGCGAGCCGATGGTGGTTTAAGCTCTGAGGATGAAAATAGGTGATGCGTTAAATGTTGTCACGTCTAAGTTAAAATAAATAAAAAAAAAACAACAAAAAAAGAAAAAAACTTTTACATAATATATATATATATATATATATATATATATATATATATATATATATATATTTGCGTTAGTCACTTCGGATTTCTGAAAATGAATATTCTTCTGGCGTCTGCCTCTCACGACAACTGAGCTACGACTGCGCCATACCACGTGCTACACACCTTCACTGCGTAAGGGGAGTAGTGGGAGGGAGCACCAGAAACAAGTTGCCTACTAGGAAATGCGAGAACTTTAAAAATGTTGTGTTAATAAAAAAATATTTGACTAACACAGTCAATATAATATTGTAATATGTAATAATGTTAAAATGTAATATTTTAATAGCCCAATATTGAATATTGCCATAGCAATAATGTTATGTAATATGTTAATATACCAAAATGTAATATTGTAATATGTAATAATGTTAATATGTAATATATTAATAGGCTAATATATCATATTGTAAATCGTAATAATGCTAATATGTAATACGTTAATAGGCCACTATGTAATAGCTCTACGAATTGGAGACACCAACATCAGTTATCTTATTGCACGAGCTGTGTCACTTCAGGACGTTGGCGATCATGGCTCTCTACAATATCCTGTCCTTTGTAGGTCTTAGAAAGGTTTGCCCTTTTCACCGCTCCCAAACTCTTTATTTCCACCAATTTACACAAGTACATTATGTAGGTTATTCGCTGAATTCCTGTCACTCATGCCTTCACTGTATCGTGTTAGTATCTAATTTTCCAAGTTCTCTTTTCTCATTATGTACCCTAGAAATTGCAACTATCTTTTTCTGTTCATTCATACAAAAAAACAGATATTGAAGTTAATGATATAAAAGGCGAGAATACATCTTCGGAAACAAATTTAATAAATGACATTAACCACGAACCTGTAAATGAATGTTATGATCCCTGTTTATAAATTCCAGTTGCATAAAGTCTTTTTTTATTTTTTTTACAAGCTTTCATCTGTGCATACAGACATCATCAGGTATGACAATATATTTGTTTTTTTTACATCCAAGTAATAACAGGACAACGAAAGAATAGATATAATCCGAAATATGTTTTTAAAATTGTGTTATTGCTAATTGTAAGAAATTTTGGAGCGTGCGGTGGCAACGCTGAGGTTGTATTGTTAAATTTTAAGATTGTGCGTTTTGTACCAATATGGTAATAGGAGAATTCTTTTGTACTGGTAGGTTTTTCAGTCAATGTGGCTTGAACTAAACTGTTCAATAAATAGAGGAATATCACAGTCATTATCCGAAAGTTGCACGTCGGATCAGTTATTTTAATATCAAGTATATGATGCAGTTCAATTTAAATTACATGAATCATTCATACAAAAAACAGATATTGAAGTTAGTGATATAAATAGCGAGAATACATCCAAAATTTCTTACAATTAACAATAACACAATTTAAAAAAACATATTTCGGATTACATCTATTCTTTCGTTGACCTGTTATTACCTGGATGTAAAAAAAAAATTATTTTCATACATGATGATGTCTGTATGCACAGATGAAAGCTTGTAAAAAAATAAAAAAACGACCTTACGCAACTGGAATATATAAACAGGGATCATAACATTTATCTACAGGTTCGGGGTTAATGTCATTTATTAAATTTGTTTGCGAAGATGTATTCTCGCCATTTATATCATTAACTTCAATATCTGCTTTTTGTATGAATGATTCATGTAATGTAAATTGAACTGCACCACATACTTGATATATATATATATATCGTGAAATATTGCTTGCAAACAAGGTTTTCCGTCTCTGTAAAATTACTTTCTATATATTTACATTACTATACTTGATAGATTTGAAATTTGCATGTTGGGCTGATCCTTTCTCTGATAACCATGCAACCATGCGTTCGGTCTTCTTGCAATTAATCTTTAGTGCTTTCATCTCGCTTTCCTTTACTGGCGTCTGTAGGAGTTCTTAGAATTTCCTTTATGTCTCCAGCTAGGAAATGTTTAACAGAGGGCCGGAAATGCAACACGGAAATCCGAAAGCCTATTGGAATAGTAAAGGATTCCTTCCAAAAACCTAAGCAGAGTATTAAGGAACAGGAAAAATGTCCTTGCAAACACAGAAAGGAGAAGTGAAATGTTATGCAATATCAATTCTCCGATATAGCAGAAAATGCATGACAACATTTGGGATAACAGAATTATGGTTCTATAGAAGGATGTAGAGTATATAATAAATTGATCATAAGAGAAACGATGTAGGTTGAGGGAAAAAGGAAACAAAATGTACACTTATAATTAGAATCAGAAATAAACAGTTGAAATTTCTTGGGAACATAACGAATAACAAAAGGCATACAAAATTTGATAATCACAGGTTATATTGAAAGACGGACATAGGAAATCAGCGAATAAACTGTCCAATGATCTTCTATAAATGGTTGAAAGTGTAGCGATTAGAAGTGATATTACAATGACCCACACTGCTAAAAGCTACATAGTTGTGTGGAGCCATGATCTCTCACATCCTAAAATGACTCGGCAAATAGAAGAAAAATATGTGGGCGCACTTCCATTAGCATAAGAGATATGTTTGTCTTCAATACTACATTTGGGGCGTATAAAAAAATCAATTTCAAATATTCGTCGAAAAACAAAAGGATCGCTAATTCCTTCATCATGAAGAACCGAAAATACACTGCTGAATAAGACTTTTGGGATCAAATATTTTAATAGGAGGTCATGGTTCTATGCAATTTCCTATCCTTTGGGATATTATATATCTCAGTCTCTGGTCTGTCATTAGATTACACAAGCACACTAGATAAGTTTATCTCATCACTTCTTGCATTCAATATGACCTGAGAGTGTCAAATTCTCCAAGGATTATTTCCTGATTTATGTTCAAGAAATCTCGACTGTCTCTTTTTAATTCTCAGTGTCCCTTTTGTTTCTAGTTTGTTCATTTCTTCGTTGCTCACATATTCTGCCCAAGGTATTCTCAGAAACAATCTCATTCTCTTCTTTAAATGTGGGAAAACTGTCCAACATCCACTGTTGTATAAGACTTATATAGAAGTTAAGCATTGTTTTTTTCTAGCGAAATCTTCCTGTTTCTTAAGAGTTTGCTTAGATTTTGGAAGGCATCGTTTTCTGTTCCAATGTGCCTTTGGATGTATGCGCAAATTTTCCGTCGCCTGTTATAACATATCCCAAAAAAATCAAATATATGTATCTATTTCTTTCTAACTTTTCCAATTCTAGAGCTCGCACCTTGGGCTATTCCAATTGCTAACGAATTGTCTTCTCAATACCATATTACTTGTCTTGTCATTATGACTTACAGATAATTAAGTTTTGAAGTGATAATCCAATAAAACGTATCTAGCGAACAAGAATACCCTTTCACAACGGTTGAGATTTTTCTTTCAATGCCTCTGTTATGGTGTATAATCTGAAACCAAACCGAAGTTAATATAGAGAAAGCCACCCAAGATCGTGACAAAACGATTTGAGAAAAAAATGGTCATGTCCTACAATCATAAGTAAACTCATTATATTTCAGACTGTGTTAGCGTAAAGATTCATACCTTCTCGTGTTTCGCGCCTAATCCATCATCGTCTGCTAAATACAATGGCGTTTTTCTTTACCGGCCATCCCGTTATGTCTTATGGGTTTAAGTGTCACTCGATCATTTCGTTCCATTGTAAGCAACGAAAAAAATTTCCTTCATTATTTCCCGCCCACTCAATAGAAATTTGGTGTTCAGCTGCCCACCAGGTTAAGACGAGAATCGTGCCATTTCCGAAGTCGTATGCTGTCGTGAATGTCAAAGAGACGTTGAAATGTCTGCAATACTCGTGAGATGAATGTTTGCAGGCGTATCTGAGTAGTAGAAATGCGGACAGAGGGTCAACAGATATTTGTCACATTTTCAGTGAGATGACTAAAGATTTGATTTAAAAAACAGCAAAAAAAAAAAAAAAAAATGAATGCCACCATCAACATAGCTCCTTTCTTTTTTTTTTGCTATAATTCTGAATGATAAGCATTAATTTGAGGTAAGTGATCACTCTCACAGACGGGACTTATTTAAGGTGTATATGCCACAATCATTTTTTAAGCAAGTGTAATGGAAATCAGAAATGTGTAGTCAGAAATTATATATATATATATATATATATATATATATATATATATATATATATATATATATATATATATATATTGAATGGATTTATGGTATATATTGTCATGATTTTATTTTAATCTTGTCCCTTCACAAATATTTCAACTAAATTATCAACATACTTCCGATATATTTATGATGCTCTATTAGTATGTCTCCGTGATAGTAAATTACCTGTTCTTGTAGATAAACTAAATAACCGAACAAACAATAGAATTTACATAAGAAATAGTAGACGACAATACTTGATATTTCTTAGTTATCATGCTACTCCGTCTTGAAAGCAGCATAAAACTTAATGTCCACCGAAAATCAGCTCATAAAAATAATCTAAAATATTTTTATTACCATCATAAAAACGTAGGCACCTCGACGTGGTGTAATGGTTAGAAAGTTTGTCTTGCTAGATCAATTACAACTGAGTAGTGAGTTCGATCCTCACTGGGTACCCCACACTTTCGGCCTTGTGCCACATCTAAGCTGTGCTTAGAAAATCACTACCATCATAACAACGAAATAAATCCGGCATAATCGTCGGATTCTACTTAATGTTATTCAGAAATTGGATCCCTCAATGTTGAACTGAAGAAGAGAAATATATAGAAAATAACATGAAGACCCTTCAAAACCTTAACTAGTTCAAATTCAATGCCAAATAAAAGGAACATAAAATGTTCCAAAATAGGAAAACGGCCCCTGCTAAGAAACCCAACGAATGAAAGTATATATTATTCTGCCCACTAACTCTATCACAACTACAATCGAAAAGAGTGTATCTAAATTCAACATAAAATTCGTCACAATTACGTCTAAAACAATAAGATACTTAATCAATACAAAAAGAAAACAACGAGCCAAAACATGAAGGTGTAATTTAGTCTATCATCTTCAAGTATTGCCAAAATAATATATTGGGGAAACCTTAAGAAGTTTAAATAAATGATTATATGAACACAAAAGACATTTTAAGAAACAATAAATTAAACGCATTGGTTGCTCACTCTAACGAGACCGTAATGTTGACATAAAAATGACTTTAATTAATATAGAAAATATTTCACTAAAACGAAACTGTTTACGAAGTACTTCAACCGCTAGTTCATCCATAATTTTCGTCCAGGGTCTGATAACGTTTCACCATTCTTGGTAAATTTTCTGTAATCGTAATATGAAATATCTAATAACAAAGATCATCGAATAAATATAAAAATTCTAAATTTCAATTTTCCAACTTTACTCGTTCGTGTATGTGTGTTGTCGCATCAACGTAAACAAACATACTCCGATGATGTCGAAAGGTACGAAATGCTTTACGCGAAATTTTTTCCATATTGTCATGTGTGTGTATGCATGTGGACGATCTCGAAGTCAGACCGCTTTAAATGTCTTTCTCCTCTACAAGACTATATGTATTTGCTTTTTTTTTCTTTTTTTTTGTTGTTTTTTGTTTACTGTGAACTTGAACAACTTTCAAAATGCTGTCTGTCTGCTTGTCCGCTTGACAACTAATTTTAAAAACCACAGTATGCCTTTTAATGTCTTTTGACAGATTGGAGAATGGTAATGTAAAAATGTTGCCCCTATCGTTTAACATAAAGTCATATCGTCTAAATGTGTCTATTTAGCCAACTGAGACAATATATAGCTCTCCATTCGTCTTCGGTGTATGAGGCTCTTACAGTTCTTAGAACCAAACAGCCATACCACCAGCACATACGATTTAGTTTTAGTGGCGAACCAATCACACATTTAGAAAAGAAAAAAAAAACTGGTATGAATTGTATCCCAAAACTCTCCAAAATGACCGTCTTCAGGTTTTGAATTCAGAGTTTCCTTCTCCTAAAGCGTTTACCAACCAAGCATAAAGAGTCAGGTTTTCTTTTTTATTTAGCCCATAGCGAGGGGGAGACAAAGACATGGATTATACCTTTCTCAGGAGTATTTGCACCTAATTGAATGTAACAAACACGAGTGGAATTCAAAACACTAGTCTTTGATTTCTCTTTCGGAGATGTTATCCATGACCGCCACACCCATACACAGGTATAGAGCAATGATTGGATGAGAATCTGTCGTAACATTAAATATAGAAAATATTGTGATAAATTTCATCATCCCGGTTCATCTAGGAAATATGTCAAAATGTACAGATCCATTCAACACTCGTTGAATGCCATCCTTAATACAAGTATTTGCTTGCATAGTCGAATCTAAAGTATTTGCACAGTTCTTTACGAATCATTTTCCCCATTCAGGTGTTTCTGTTTTTGTATGCCTTTCGCATTACTTTTCCGCACCTTTCATACAAGATACGGTTTCCTCTTTTTATCCACACTTGCTGCATTTTCGATTTTGTTACGTTTAATCAATTTACGACTTGTCACAATTAGTTTTCAATTTTAATTTTTTTTTTCGTAATATTCGCGTTTAATTCTGTTTATAAAGTTGGATCTCAGGAAGAGTGTTTTTTTTAATTTGTTATCTTTCTCGTCTTTATCATTATTATCAAGGTTTCCATTGATTTGATTATCATTATTATCAATTGTTTTTCAACTTAAAAATTATTTTGTTTGGATATGAGCAGTGGGTGCAGAATTTGAATGTTTACTTTCGGCAATATCAACCAATGACTGAATCCTTGTAAATTTCAGATTCCGAAGGGTGAGTAACACTCGAAATACAATTATCTCAAGGAGATTTTATTTTAATTCTCATGAGAAGTAAAAAAAAAGACAAATTAAAATTGTGAACATAGAAATCTTTTTTTTTTAAATGCATAGTTTTTCTTAATATGGTGTTTCTTCAATGTCATGTGATATCAGGGACGTGGGTGATCCTGCCTCTCCGCAGATTACTTCTCTTTCATTTGTTAACTTTTCCCCATACTTTTTTTATTCTCATTTTGACTTTTTTTCGATCGTTTTTTTTTTTCAATTTCATCTGCTATCACGACGTAAGCGATCATAGCACTCCACAGATTATTTTTCTTTAAGTTGTAAAATGTTCTCCATTCTTTTTTCCCTTCTGCACGTAAAAGATCATGGCTCTCCACAAGTTACTTTTATTTAATTTGTTAACTTTTGTCCATGTTTTTCTTTTCTGTTCAACTTGTTTTTATGTTTCGATCAATTTTTTTTCTTACGTTTGTTTTTGTCTTCATTTGGTTGCCTTTTTTCGATGATGATAATGTTGGTATTATTTTTTCTTTTTTATTTATTTCGTTCTTTCTTTCTTTCCTTCGTTCTTTCTTTCTTTCTCGATTCGATCATTTGCTTCACTTCATATTTCTATATTTTCTTTTTACTTGATTGTTTCCTATTTTTTCTATTTCATTTATAAGAGTGGATAAATAATTCCGTGCCATAACACGATATATATATTTTTTAATTCTATAATCTTGGAATTATACGTTTAATGGACAAGCATTGGGTATATTACATGGCAAAGAAGGAGATTATGTTGAAAAATTACTTGTCTTTTCTTTTCAAATATGAACTTATTAATGCGCCGAGTTGCGCATCTTATTGTTGATAATTTTGTTTGCTTTTTCTGTTTGTTTGTTTGTTTGTTTGTTTTTCGTTGTTTTTTTTTCTTCTAAATTTCTTTCGCGGCCATTTTGTTTCACAAGTATTATCGTTTTTGTCGTTCTCCTACTGGACATGTTTCCTTCTTTTATATTGCCCTTATCGTTCTAACTGATGATGATGACGATAAAGAAATCGTCGGTATTCATTGAACGGGCATCACGTATTACTGTTGGTTGAATATTTCTCTTAATTTTTTTTGCAGAAAAATAGGCTGATGATGATAATGATTACGACTATGATAACGATGATAATGACAACGACGATGATGATGATAATGCTGATGTAAACAAAAGCGATGTTGATGATGTTGATGAGGACGATGACGACGAAGATAATGTTAATGAGAACGATGACGACGATGATAATGGTTATGTGGTCGACAGAACGATGATAATGGTAATGGGGACGACAACGGCGACGATGATGATGATGATATTGATAATGTGTACGACGACGAGGACGAGGACGACGACGACGACGACAACGATGACGATGATAATGATAATGTGGACAACGATGATGATCATAACGGCGATGATGATAATGACGCGATGATGATGATATGCATTATGATGACGACGATGATTATAATGATAATGAGGACGACGATGATAATGATAATAAGGTCGACAACGTCGATGATGATGATAACGGTAATGAGGACGACGACGCCGACGATGATGATAATGATAATGAGGACGATGACGACGACGACGACGATGATGATGATAATGACGACGACGACGACGACGACGATGATGATGATAATGATAATGTGGACGATATTAATATCTTTCTCGCTTGATCTATTTCATTCCTACCTTTTCGCTTTTAATATATTTCTTAAAATGTTCCGCATTTGTTTTCTCTCCTATATTTAGACACTCTTAAAATCTTTTTCTCCTAATATGATTCTGTTATAACAGATTTTTCTATTAAGATCTTCCACCCTTTATTTCTGAATGTGCGGTCGGCGCAATGGATAGCGGCTCTCAATGAGAAATCGGAGAGCCGAGTTCGAATTCCAGTCGGAGTCGTTATATTCATTTTCGCGGTAATACTGTGAAGGTGTGATCCATTCCTCTCCCAGCCATGAGTTAAATATTAGAACCTGGGGAAATTATTGCTTTTAGAAAAATATTGTTAATGTAATATTACCTCGCCAAGAATTTAATCTTGTATTCAAAATATTTGGGGGATTTAATTATCACAAAATTTGATGATAAGCCCTTAAAAATTCTCTTAATATTTTTTTCTTAGAATCTTTCGCACTTAAATACTTTCTCTTGAAATTTATTTCCCTGTGAATATCTTTGTTTCTTATCATTCTCCCATAAAAGCTTTCTCTCTTAATATCATTCATTCTTAAAATCTTTATTACTTAAAATATGTGTTTATATTTCTCTCCCTCTCTCTTTCATTTTTTCTTCTTTCTTGAATTCCTTCCCTTTTCTTTCTTGCTTTCTTTTTCTTTCTTTCTTTCTTTCTTACAGTGTTTTCTTTCATTTTTCTCCTAAAATCTCGTCATCTTTTCTATTACTCACGTTTTAATCGTTCTTGTTATCATTGATAATAATGATGCTAATGATTTCAACGCTATAACTTTCTTATTCATTTCTCTTTTTATTCCATTCTTGTAGATGTTGTTACTGAAAGACTCGTGGTTATTTCTCAAAGTTGTGGCCTTACTGTTCCCACTTCATGTAGGAAAGATTGCACTCTCCCTTAGACTACTAGCGCATCATCCCACGACCCTGAAGCCAGAAGAAGTCACACACAGCTATGCCATCATCATCCTATCCGTATTCTATTTTGGAGAGAGGCCCAGCCCTAAAGATATTTTTCCGACAAGGAATTTTCTTCGGGTGGTGGAGATACCAAAACAGTGTCACCATTTGCTTGCGTTCGTTGGTAAGTAGAGGTGAGGGCTGTTAGCAAACCGGATATTGGTTCTGAAGTCTGTACGGTGCAGCTTCCGTTTCCGGAGCTGGTCGTCCCGAAAGCCTCTGACAATTCCCATAGCTTTCCTTCAAGCGAAAGAGATAAGAGCAGATATTAACCTGAACTCAGTCGGAAAGACGGACTAGGGCCAACACATGGGAGGGGCTTTTAGAAATTAGAAAAAAAAACTTAGAAGGGCAGACGAGTTTGTCGGTGAAATATAAGTGAGAAATAAACGGGGAGAAGAAAATGTAAAGACACTACAAAAACTGGAAGGTACGTTAAATGAAAAAATGGGAAAGAAAAATGGCGGAGAAGGAAGACAGATGCAGTAATGTGAACGAAAGAAGAAAACAAATTTGAATAATACAAGCTGCAGATGGTGATGATTCACCGAAGTAAAAAAAAAAAAGGAGAAAAACAAAATGAAACGATGCATCTAAGAGAAAGAAAGAAGGCAACACTTAAAATATAAATCTAGCGAAGATAGAAGAAGCGTACATACATAATCGTCAAAGGTCTTATTAAAGATGCCAGAGGGAATTTAGTGTTGAATGGCGCATTTAGAAGACGTTTAAATGCAAGTCAGCGATACTGACTCCTACCGGGCAGAAAGTAGGACTTATCTTTTCATAAACAGCGTTACGTTACAAATACAACTATGAATTTCTTTGGCACTGTATTTGAAAGCGAAATATGAACTTTTATTTGTTTTAGTAATGGATATTTTTTTTGGGGGGGTACCATAAATCTTAACAGGTAATATTTGCATAAATTATTCTAAAAATTAATAATTTTTCCTTACTTTGTGATTTTTCATGCCAAAAATATATGTTTTTTTTTTTTTTTACATCAGGAATAGACAGTTGACATTTTTATAGCACATAATAAGGAAAGAGAGCTCGGAAAATTTGATACTCACGGAACAGATTGAAAACGACAGGGAAAGAGGAAAAGGACGCATAACGTACCTACCAAACTTGATTAAATGGTTGGCAGAACATTGTTTGGGAGGGATAACAAGAAAAAAAAATTAAGCGCTACAACGGGTAGGAAAATGTAGCGAGCTATGATCACCAATGTCCTAAAAAGACAGGCCATATAGAAGAAGAAGAAGAAGAAGAAGAAGAAGAAGAAGAAGAAGAAGAAGAAGAAGAAGAAGAAGAAGAAGAAGAAGGAGAAGAAGAAAAGAAGAAGAAAAGAAGAAGAAGGAGGAGGAGGAATTCATCGATTATTGCTCACCAGAATTTCCTTTTCTTGTGTTATCTGTTTATCGCAATGACTCCTTAGAGAATATTGGGGTAGCTTCCCTTTGCAATCTCTAACGTCTTTGAAGTACAAGTTGCTCTACTCCTAGACTGGCTGTCACTCAAGGCTAGAGAGTTCCGTCTACGGTGATATTTAGCCCTTACTTTTGGTTGAGGAACAGAGAAAGAAAAGAACTACAAGATCTCTTACCGAATGTAATGGAGGTAAACGAGAAGAAACGACTAAACATCAACCGCAAGATGACAGAATGCATGGTTGTTAGCAAAAGGTGCAGCTAAACATGCAAATTACAGATCAAACAGGGAATCGTATTAACAGATTACGGAAAGAGTGACACCAAAATTCGAAGGCACATTGTGATAGCGAAAGATGACTTGCAAAAGATAAGCAAAATATTAAGAAAAGTTTAATTTGAAACTAAGAAAAGTGTACTGAACTGTTATGTAATATCATCTCTCCTATATGGCAGAGAATGCTCGAGAATCTCCTCACAGATAAAGCAACAGAAATATGGTTCTACAGAAGGATGCTGAGAAAGGACCGATCACGTGAGTAACAATGACGACCTGGAGACAATAAAAAAAATAACATTTTCTGGAGCTCATAATGAAGAAGTGGGTTTTGGAAATTTAAAATAGTCCCAGGACAGACTGAACGTAAGAAAGACAGTTTGAAGCACAGCACATCCAACATGGCGAGCTTGAGTGAATGAATGGCTGAGCAGTGACTTCATCATTTTAACGTTTTTGCACGTTTCTTTCATTTGTCAATAATAGCGAAAATAGATAAACAAAAATTTTGGGATAGCATTCGTTTTTACAACATAAAACATGATTAAGAAATTTTGTCCAAATTCAGTCAGAGACTGCTACAGTTATTTTACAGAAATTCCCTATAATTCTCATTAACCTATGCCGAAACGTTATATACCTAAGCAAAGAGTGACATCGCTGGTATGCTAGTATGCCTATCGGGATAAAGATTAAGTGAAACTACACTAAGGCATATCTTATTTATGAACATAGTCATTCAGGTACAAACATAGATACTGGCTTATACACTGAGCACATGTTCTAGTGTTCAATTTCCACCCAGTCTCAGATGATTGGTTTAATAGTCTCCTGATTCTCTGGTATCATCATGGCCGGGTATCTGAATTTTTTTTAAGTAGGAGAATGCAGCAATAGAGAGTTGTGGGTTAATTCAGGGTACTTGGGAACAACCCCAGACGAAGTCCATCGGAGCGGAGTTTGTTACACGAATGGTGCTATTTCTAATTAAGCTTCACTTGCAAGTTCGTGTTGCTCTTACCAAAACCCGTCACCATACCGAGAGCTTTTGGCTGTGATGCGTGTGCCTCGTATACACATTATCAGACAGTTTGTGCTGACGTGTATACTGGGTTTCGTATAGTTATACTCGATCCGTGCTGTATTGTTTTTCTTTTTTAGAATTTACTGGCAAAATCACATATCGTGGCTATTCGAAAAGCCGAATTATTTCTTAGACGCGACAAAATAAATTATTTCACATATAAAAGACGGAATTACTCGTGCAGAAATATAAAACGTCGCCCTCATCATCATCATCATCATCATCATCATCATCATCATCATCATCATCATCATCATCATCATCATAACCGGATGTAGTCGCAGGTTCATGCGCATTTGAGAACCTATCCAGCTCTCTTCACATATGTTGAGGTATTCGTTGATGCTTAGTACTTTGAAGGACAAGTAAATCTTTTGGAGTCCATCCTTCTATAGATCAAGCGACCACCGATATCCTCCAACTTGAAAGATCACCTTGGTCACGGAAAATTGGCCGTTGATACCAACGGTGACATCCACCGCCTTGGCTACTGACGCCTGCTTAAGAAGCCCTCCGCCGGGTAAGGCCATTTCAAACCTGCACTGGTTAAATTAAGGCCTACACATGATGGATCCCATTTTAAAACACTTTTACGGTCACCCGCCAAGAAGATTCAGTTATTATTTTTAATCCTGTTGTATATCGAGAAAAGTTCTTTACCAGAAAGTTTAGTTGCCATCTTTTGAAGATTTGATGATCTATTCCGATATAAATTCTACAGAACATTAAAATTCGTACTCAAAATTCAAGAAAATTCCAAATCCAAATCATTATAAAAAGAAGATTCACTAGCTAATGCTAAGTGTTGTGGTAAGTTGGTGATATTATAAGAAGAATCAGCAATATTATCGGTCCTGTCAGCGGTCCTGTCAGCTCGGCTTCAGTAACTTTCCCACTTCCATAAGGTTGCTTCCTTGTACCGTTTCTTTAAATGCTTTCTTGGTAAATGTACGTATGAGCTCTTTGCTATGGCACCTAGAATTTTTTAATTTAAGGGCAGCACTAGACTGGCGTCGACATCTAATTAGTTTACAGCCTTAAATTCTAAGCTAACAGTTTCTTTTCTCACAATTCTCGCTTGTGGTACTCCCTTTCAGCACCATGATTTTCAGGCAACTATAATCTGCAAAACTTTATATGCAATGTTAATTGCTATCTTCTGTCTGCCTGAATATTCTTTTCTCTTCCCGCTCATTAGTAATGTTTCTATTCCTAATTCTTCTGAATGTCGTAGTACCTTTACTGCCTTGCTTGGAGTGAATTCAATAATAATAATAAATAAAAAAAAACAAGGAAACTTTCAACATTCATTGGCGGAAAAGTTAGTGTTGAATTCTATAAAATCTTTCATTGAAAATTTTTTTTTGGAAAAATCATTCAGAAGTTTGATAACTGTTATCGCTGTTTCTAGTATCGCGGTGAGTTTTTTTTCTGAAACTTTTTTCTAAGGTAGTATGTAAAATCGTCATCTTGATTATGACATTATTTTATATCATAGTTAAATGAATTAACCATGTTTAAGTTGCTGCTACTGTTAGAAGTGTTAATATTGTTTTGATATTTTATAAAACTATAATTACGATTGTTTTGCTCCAATCTGTGGTATGATGCAAGATCCCATTGTTTCAGACTTTATCGATTATTTCGCATCATTTCGCATGAAACATTTTTTAATCATTCATCTATGGAAACGGTGGTATATAAGTGGTAGTTTATACATTTCTTAAAGATTCATTTCCTTAAATTGTTGAAAATGGTAACGTCAGGATTGACTGTTTCCATACATAAAACATTCGGCATTCATTTAATATTATAAGTTAAAATTTATAAAGACTTTCTCTTCAAACAGTTTGTTAGGTAAATGATCTTCTCATGTACACTAATTATTACTGCCCTTTCTCGTATCAATGCGGATTTTCTAACCTTTTCTTAGAAAAGTGGAAGTCCTGCCAGTATTCATTATTGGCGGACACAATCTTAACAACATAAGATGTGCAATGACACGATGTTAATAGCAGAAAGAGAAAGGAAACTAAAAGAACTCCTAAAGAAGGTAGTAAAGATAAGCGATAAGAATGGATTAAACATCAATTGGAAAAAGAAGGAATACGTGGTTGTTGACAGAGGGAACAGCGTAACACTTAATTTACAAACTGAGGATGCCAACATCAAACAAGGACAATGTAAATATGTAAGAACTGTTTTAACACAGGATGGAAACTGTGACATCGAAATCCGAAGACGCATTTGGATCGCGAAAGATGCCTTCCAAATGCCAAGCACAGTATTAAGTTAAACGAAAATTTCGTTAGAAACATAGAAAAGAATACTGAACTGTTACGTAATATCAGTCCTTCTGTATGACAGAAAATGCCGGAAAATCTCTTCGCAGATGAAGAGACTTGAGGCAGCATAAATGTGGTTATACAGTAGGATTCTGAGAATACTATGAACTGAACATGTGAGAAACGACAAAGTTATAACAACAAAAAGGACACTTATGCTTAACACCAGGAAAAGACAATTGAAAGTCCTAGGACACATAATGAAGAAAGAGGGCTTGGGAAATTTCATACTTACAGGAGAGATTGAAGGTAAGCGAGACAACAACATCAATAAACCTACCTCGCGAATTTGAGTTTATGATTGGCAGAACAGGGTTTAGGAAAGAGAAAAATAATAAATGTATTAAGAGTTACCAAAGATAGGATATTGTGGAGAGCCATAATCGCCCTCGTCCTGGAGAGGCACGTAACTTAGAAGCAGTGTGGAGTGTCAGCATATTGATTTCACGGGCTAAAATTCGAGCATAATTTAAAGAGAGTAAAAAGCAGAAAAATATATAAAACTTGGTAATTTTATTTTAAATTATGGCGCATGAAGATGATATTGAAATTTATGTATTTATGGTTCTCCACAATTTCTTTTTTATTAATGTAAACTGTACAATACTACGAATGTACATAAAAAACATTGGCGAGTTTAACATTGCCTCCTGTTTTATATTAAAAATTGGCTAGCCAACCCATGCTAGAGACAAGATTTGTCTCTTCTGCTCGGTATCCCCATACGACTGATGGGGAGATATAGATTCATGTCTTACTGAAGGAGATGAGTCTGAAGTGAGAATAAACTTCTTCAGTCAGAGTTTGAATTCTGCACGGGGATTACTATTTCCCTGTTTATTAAACGTTTGTCCACCCGAACTACCTGTCTATGTGTTTGCGATATCTCTTCAGGTCGAAACGGATCATAGTCATCCACTACTTCCTATCTTCCCATGCTTTCCGCAACACTTGTCCCCATATGAGGCCTCAACTTATTTGTCTTAATTGTTTTGAAATCAATTTTCTCTAAAATTCTCAGAAATTACCCTGCTTCTCTTTACTACAATACGATCCTGCGAGTGTTGAAATCTCCAAATATTACTTCCTCATTATGCGCACCAAAGTTCTCACTAAAATCGTATAGAATACTGAGGAGTATTTAGGTGATTGCCAGCGACGGAGGCTTTATAAATCTTGTGGGATAACGTGCTGTTATTGTTGCTGCTACTACTACTAATATTAATGCTAATAATAATAATAATAATAATAATAATAATAATAATAATAATAATAATAATAATAGTAGTAGTAGTAGCAACAACATCAACAAATACAAATTCATATGTGTAATTTCCTGCGTACTTCCTCCCTGCGAAGAACATAGCGTCCTTTGCGGGAAGGAAAGATTTCTTCATTTTTTTTTTTTTTTACCACTGAGGGTGGGCTGCATTTTAGATGGAAACATCAAACAGAAATCGCGCACAAATTTTTATCGAACTGAAAAATCCAATAACGTTTTGCTTCCATTCCCTCTTCACCAGCTTCTGTCGACCAAATAAATAAAAAGAACACAAATGGAAAAGAACAAAAACTATTCGTACATTTTTAAAAAAATTTTTATCTCTTTTATTTATTTATTTTTTTATATTTTACCCTATCTTACCCCATCATTTAGATCATATGTACATTTCATTTCAATTTTTTTTTTTCATAATTTTTTCTTTTTTTTTCTTTTCTGGGGATCGGTTCATATCCTTCGAGGTACTTTTTACTTTACTCTCTTCCTTTTCCTCTAAACCATTACATTATATTGCACATCATCTGCATCACTGTTTTACTTAGACGAAAAGAAAATGATTAAAAGGTTTTTAAAAAAGGAAGTCACACATCTATATATATATATATATATATATATATATATATATGTGTGTGTGTGTGTGTGTGTGTTTGCGCGCGCGTGTGTGTATGTCGACGTGTGTATGTGTACGTGTGTACTGTATATGTGCGTATGTGTGTGTGCTTGCTTACAGATACCTATATTCACACCTGACTCACATAGAGAGCATATATTATCCCGTACATGAATACATCCTTTTTTTCATAATTTATACTCAGAAACATGTATAAATTCAATCAAGCACATGCATCTGTCTTACCTTCAAATCATTTTTTTCCAAATTGAGGTCGAAAAAAATGTCGTAGCTCTAACCTTTTTTTGATTCAAAGAATTTCGGGAAGCAAAGTCAAGATGTTGAATATGGCAGCTATTTTGCAAAGTATATTGTTCTTCTATAGCGATTATCTTACATTGATCTTTCACAGATTCATTACTATTAAACTGAATTTTCATCGTGAATTTCATATTTCGGACAATTCGGTTTTAAGTTATTTTGTTGTTTTTCTCCTCTTTCATTCGATGATGTTCAAGTCTACGGAAAATATTCTTCTTTTAGAGCTACACCAATTCTACTAGGAAAATATTAATGTAACACAATCTACCACATAGAAGTATGCTAGCGTACTTCAAAAATCTAAAATACTGGCAGTATATTTTATCTGTAAATTTTAATATGGCATATTTTTCTATCACTCTACTTAGATGCATATTTTTTAATCACTTCACTCTATGCAAGGCAATAAATACATTCGTATGTAATTGGTTACTGAGTGAGATCGAACAGGAAAACAAAAACGTAATTAATTTGAGAGTATAATAAAAGAACATGAATTCAGTGAGCCAGTAGGTAACATTGCATTTAGTTTTTTTTTTTTTTAAGATCAAACTTGACTGGAAAAGCAAGAAGCTGTAAGAGAATTCAACAAGCGAGAAGTTCGAATGAAGAAAGTGTCAGCATAGAACCTACGGCAATTTCAACTGTAAAATGATGAAAACTTGATACTAATCTCGTACTGCGCTTAAATTCATAAAATCAAGTTACCAAAGAGGAAAGCTCATCAGAACAATTACATTTGTTGAGTAATCATTGCATTTTGTCATGAATCTCTAGATACTTAGCAGAAACACCAGAGAAGCGACGGCTGCAATATTCAATGTATAGACGAAACGTAAACTTATAAAGGGGTAAGATAGATTTGTTGGAATCCTTCGACTAGGTTTTTCGGGGAATTCGAAGTGTCGGGATTCGATATATTAACATAAAATATTGTTGCGGGGTTGCTCGTAATTCGGCCGTTTAGAATAAGCACACGATTTTCATTGAAATAATAAATTCCAGTAGAAAAAGGCAACGTAGTTTCAACAAATAAACATTAATGTAATATAATGACAAGAATACAAATAGTTGGTCATAGATTAGAAAATAATGTCTTTTTGTGTTGGATTCAGGATTAGGATATAAATTATATCTGTGTACGTTTGTGAGAAATAAAGAAATGTTGTTATATGTGTGTATGTATGAAAGAGTCAGTACGTATATGCGTGCTTAGCAGTAACGGGGAATACAAGAGATAGTTAGAATTCGGTTCTTACTGAGAACTGGGGTGCCAAAGTCTGAAACGGTCTCTTTGAAGTTGATCAGCATTGTCGCTTTTATCATCTAGACGGGTATGAGGTCGTGAAGATCATCAGCGTGAGTGACGTAGACCTTGGTGACAGCTATCCCTTTTGGGGCTGGATTTCGTGTATTTTATCCAATTTTCTTAAGAACATGCAGAATTAAATTATTTATTTCTTCCTAATTGGCACTAAAAATGGTTTCGACTGGAATTCGAACTCGGCTCTCCGTTTCCTCATTCCGATCCGTTATCCATTACACTACCGTATTTGATTTAAATTAGGAATAATACGCTGAACATTTTCATACCTGATAGAGAAACTCTAGGAAAATTATATGAATATTAAGATTTTTAACCGGAGTCTTCATTATTCATACAAATGTGTTTTGTTTCTTTATTTGATCACAATGAAACTAAACATTCACTTAAGCTCGATTAATTGACAGTTATTGAAATCGATCCCCAACAGGAATAATGTAGGAATACTTCCTCTCAGTTTTTCATGGAATTTCAAAATTCGGAGTTATATGTGTGTTTGTGTGAAAGAGTCAACACGTGTGCGCGTAGTTAATAGTAAACAGGATACGAGAGAGAGAATTTGGTTCTTACTGTAGTCTGAAGCGGCCTCCTTTGAAGTTCGTCAGCACTGTCGCTTTTAGCATGCAGACGTGAATGAGGTCGTGAAGATCATCATCGGCAGCGAGATGGACCTTGTTTATAGCTGTGCGTTTTATACACGTTTTCGTAAGAACATCGGCTCCAGAATTAAATTATTTATTTCTTACTAAAAGGCCCTAAAAACCCACGTGGTATGTCTAATACTACGTCCGCACGATATTTCGGCTGTATCTGCGTAAATCATGATAACTAATAAAACAACCTTTCTGATTTATATTCTATGGTTTTAATGGTGTTTTGTAAGATGTAAGAACGTTATTGAGTGTCATTGGTTTATAAATATTGTATTTGACATTTTAGTGGGCATTACAGATTCTGCTACGAAAAATCTTCGAGAATGTCACAGCATCCTACGTCATAATGAGGCCATGTTCTGAGTCGATACTTGCAGATTCTGCTTTATACCCGACCAAAATCTACAAATTAAATTTCATTTCTCAACGACAAAACCTTTATTTTTCACTAGTTCATATAAAACATATTATCGTTAAATCTAATTAGAAAATTTTCCCATGACATGTCTCTCATGCTGAATTTATCCACGACCTCATGCACGTCTACATGATAAAAGCGACAATGCTAATCAGCTTAAAAGAGACCGTTTCAGACTTTGGCACCCCAGTTCTCAGTAAGAACCGAATTCTAACTATCTCTTGTATTCCCCGTTACTGCTAAGCACGCATATACGTACTGGGTCTTTAACACAGACACATATGTAACAACATTTCTTTATTTCTCACAAACGTACACAAATATAATTTATATCCTATTAACCAACACAAAAAGACATTACTTTCTAATCTATGACCAACTGTTTGTATTCTTGTCATTATATTACATTAATGTTTATTTGTTGAAACTACGTTGCCTTTTTCTACTGGAATTTATTCTTTCAACGAAAATCGTGTGATTATTCTAAACGGTCGCTTTACGAGCAACCCCGCAACAATATTCTATGTTATTCTATCGAATCCCGACACTTGGAATTCCACGAAAAACCTAGTGGAAGGATTCCAACAAATCTATCTTAACCCTTTATAAGTTTACGTTTCGTCTATACACTGAATATATGCCTTATAAATATAATTCATACATCCTCCTTTTACGCTCTTGCAACAAATTTGTTCTGTAACTATCTAGCTTGAGTGCCTCTTGAAGATTCTATTTAGTAAACAAAAGTATGGAATAAGGAAAACACATGAGATATATATCAAAAAATGAAAAAGCGAATTCATGCATTGAATAGTTGTTGCAATTTGGAGAATCATAACACTGAGTTCGGGAAACATTAAACGGATTGTTGGCAAATGGCAACTGTCATTTGATGTGAAGGATTGAAGAAGAAAAAAGATGGAAAGCGAAACAAAGGTTGAGGGAGAAAAATCAGAAAAAGAAAGCCAGTAATCATAATGACAGAATAACAGAAATTGAGGGCAAAGAGGAGAGGTGAATATTAATGGAGCCTTCAATCGAAATAACCCAAGACTAATTACAAGCACAAAACCAAACGGGCCATTTAAAACCAATTTTTTCAGTTAATATTTTGTTGTGTAATTTTTCGTCATTTTCCTTTCTAATTTCATTTCCGTTATGCTTTTCTTTAGTAAAGCGGTGTCGTCTGATTATATCTTTCTTATTGTTTTAGCCAACGAATTACACGTTTGTGATTCCTTTTGATACAGACGGCTACAAGCTTTTAATTATCTTGCCAGTTGGTTCACCTCAATATTTCCAGTAAAGACAAAACTTTGGCACGTCATTTCATAACAAATGTTGGTTAACGCTTAATTATTATCATAGTGTTTTCTATCTAAATAAACAGGGAAACTATCTGATTAGAGCAGTTCAATACTGACAGGATCATTTGGAAATAGTAATTGCGTGTCACTATGAACAATCCCGAAACACTGATCATAAATTTTGGTAATTACCTCTCGGGAGTATTAATCATAGAGTTATAAAACATACTGAATTTCATATATATATATATATATATATATATATATATATATATATATATATATATATATGAAATTCAGTATGCTTTATAAATCTCTTTCTCGATATATATATATATATATATATATATATATATATATATATATATGTATATATATATGAAATTCAGTATGTTTTATAACTCTCACTCTCCATATATATATATATATATATACATATATATATATATATATATATATATATATGTATATATATATATATATATCAGTGATCATTCTACATACACAGACAAAACTCACAGACACACATACACACACACACACATATATATTATTATTATTATTATTATTATTATTATTATTATTATTATTATTATTAATATTACGCCAAATCATAAATATCTCTCTTTAAATCGACACCTTTTTTTAAATAATATGAATCACTTCGAACGGGATTTATATTCCAAAGACTTAAGTAAATTAGCTTTACTCAAACATGAGTATCCACAAAAAAAAAATACCCTCTGGAGTGATAAGAAATAAGTACAGATTAATAATTAAAACTATTCATTCCTTATATATATAGATATATATATATATATATATATATATATATATATATATATATATATATATATGTATATATATATATATATATATATATATATGAATATATATATATATATATATATATATGTTGTGTGGGTGTGTGAGTGTGTTTGAGCGTCTGTGGGTATATATATATATATATATATATATATATATATCTATATATATGTGTGTGTGTGTGTGTGTGTGTGTGTGTGTGTGTAATATATTTTCTTTAAAGAAGACTGACAAGTTATATTTCGTAAGTTTTTATTTTGTTTTCCAAGCCTATCGAACCTTTGTTCGAATGTTTTTTGATTGCAAAATCTCTCGACAAAACTATCAGACACTTTTAAGGATTAGTAATTTTATAGAAACAATAACAGTTTCTGAAAGTAGAATATTTCTTAAATTCCAGATACGATCAGTACATTGTGGCCATATTCCTAATTCATGTTATGAGGACATGTAACTTCGTAAATAATCTTATGTACTTATATTCATTTCGCCGATGAGCTGTTGTTTCTGATAAATTCGGGAATGAAGCATAATTTTCTTAAATTTCTTTAAACGAATTCTTCCTGTTTGTAAGGTTTGCGTTATGTGTCTTATATTTGAATTATATATATATATATATATATATATATATATATATATATATATATATATATATATATATATCTATATATATATATATATATATATATATATATATATATATATATATATATATATATATATATATATATATATATATATATATATATATATATATATATATATATATATATATATATATATATATATATATATATATATGGGCACGTATCCGAGTAGTTAGAACGTTCGCTTTATCCATGATACCCGGGTTCGAATCTCACCACGGTTGATTTGAACCAACCAAATGGCTAAACGGAACACGTGGGGGCTGTCGATATTTGTGTTATCTCTCTATCTGTATCTAAGGTCTGCTCAGCATAGTTGCAGTATAAACCCCAGGTGGGCTCTGTCGGTGTTGAACCACCCTAGTAGACGAGTGGCCAATGCGAGTGATCAGCTATTATATATATATTAATGGATGAACATGCAGAGAGCACTGAGAAATTATTTAAATCTCCAAACCTATGCTTGATCCAACTTCTAATGCTCTGGGTGCTGTTGGAGCCGGTCTGATCGGTATATCTATTAGGATGAGTATCGCCACCGGAATAAAGAGTAGCTCCGCTATATTGAATCTAGTTAGTCTAGACTCAATGAGGTATGCGTATATAATTTTAAAGCGAAATCAATAAACATACATGTATTTTCAACCTGATTTTTCACAATTGTGTCTGTTCGATTTGCCTTGATTTCCCTATCATTCTTAACACTAATTCCATATTATTCGTATTCTTATAATAAATATTTTCTTTGGTTTCTGTTCTATATTCATTTCTGTCCCATTCACATACCAAACATAATAAAATCTTCACTGAATAAAGCGCTTCTTAAGCAGTAGATATGAGAACAATGTTTAACGTTTCTTTAAGGCATGGGCTGCCAGGCACGCCTTCAATGAGTCTATCAGAATTTTTTTCCATTCAAAGCGAGGATTCCAACAGCGACTCGAATTATTTTCGTCTTCACCTGCTACATTTTGAAGATATTCATTTCAAGATCCTTGTATTTTGATAGTTTTTTGAAGTTTACTGCCACTACTTCAACGAGAAATAAAATATAGTATTCACGACAACCCCTGCACGAATTATGCTAGATCATATATATGATTATATTGTTGTTACTGCTATTTAGTGTACTTGTTTAAAACATCAATTCATCCCAAACGAGGTGATAATGCCGCTAAGACACAAGGGCTTACCGGGAGTGAATGCGAATGAAAAGAAGGAAACAGAAACCCAGTCCTAAACAGGAAACAATAGATAAACTTTCACACCTGTTCAAAAGACTGGTGAACTGGACAATTGGTGAACCTACACAGATATTTTTCTTAAATTATACATATATATTTTTAGAGGTTATTTTAACATTTGCATTGTCAGTGTTGTTTTCTATAAATATCAAGAGAATCTTACATATACTAAATATTATTATCTATTATTATTATTGATGTTGTGGTAACTGTGAACGGTATTCTGTTTGATATATATATATATATATATATATATATATATATATATATATATATATATATATATATATATATATATATATAAAAACAGACCACTTTAACGTTCCATATAATAAATTATTTCACCAGAGACCTTTTAAAGGACCTTTAAAAGGGCTGTGGTGAAATAATTTATTATATGGAACCTTAAAGTGGTCTGTTTTTATTTAAATTATTAGCTCTGATTTAATTTGAGCTCTCTGGATTTTATCCTCCTTGGGTCTACCCATACGGATTACCTAGTTTTTCGTAAACTAAATATATATATATATATATATATATATATATATATATATATATATATATATATATATATATATATATATATATATATATATATATATGTGTGTGTGTGTGTGTGTGTGTATATATGGTTAGACGCCCGATTGCTTCAAACTGGGTTCGAAACACGTGCGATTTGATATCAGCCAGAGATTCTACATCTAGGCTCTCGTTGCACGGTAGAGAGGAAGGGAAATTTTAACGTTTTGCGGAATACGTCAATGGCCCGGAGAGCTCAATTCAATTCAATTCGATAGGAGCGCAATGCTTTAATAGCTGTATCAGCCACTGTTTCTAAAATTATACATATATATATATATATATATATTTATTAATTGATAAAAAAGAAAATGGATTCTTGTATCAGTTTGACATTTTCCTAAACACGAGGAGGCTTGAAAGATCTCAAGCGTATCAACATTATTTCTAATGTTCCAGAAGGAACAGAAGATTGTTGATATAAAGGAAAATGTCCATTGTATTATTTGTGTTGTAATGATACAAAACGAAACACGGAAGAAATAAGATTCCTTAAGCTTTTAAAATGTCATGTATTATTTAAAGTGCGGCGAAGGATAAGGGTCATCTTTTAATAGGCATCTTTTCGACGATTGCAATTTTATGGCATATTTGTAATTATCTATCTATCTATATATATGTATATATATATATATATATATATATATATATGATCCAATTAACCCAGACCGTTTTTCATGAATGGATTTTCTTTGTGTAAA